>OX377203.1:47507566-47717924 GCA_947396885.1 Heligmosomoides polygyrus polygyrus
GCTAGATCACTCAAACGTCATCGACGGCCAACGCAGTCATACAGTGGTAGATTGTTGAACGATTTTGAAATCATCTATGAGTACTGTCGAAGACGGAGAGAGCAGGACGCATGAGCTGCGCCAGAACATGTGGCACCCACCAGCATCGTTCTGGCCGAGATGCTCCATCTGAAGGACAGCAGCTTGCATGTGATGCATAGCTGTGTTCGACGATACCGCTTCCAGTTCCGCTCCAGAATGATTGTTGTCTCTTGTTTCGGCAGCGATACACTGCTCCAACACGCGAACAGCTCGTAGCCATCTGCCTCGACACACGAGGGAACGGGCGAACTGCTGCCTAGAAAGGCAAAAACACTAAGGAAACAGGCGAAAACGTCAACATCTGCAAGAACCAGTGACTTATTAGAAACTTCGCCTGAACATCTCAATGGTGGTGGCCGCAAACAAATGCTGGGATCAACTGAAGATTTAGAAAGTGTTAGCTTTTTAGGTTCCTAATTTAAGAAAATTAAACCAGAATTTTTGTAAGTCGTACAGCGCATCTGCTCGATGAAATACTATTGTGCCTCTCTATTTTCTACCACTAAGATGCTCAAAACTGGCCAATATGTGTTTCTCTTAAAAAGCGTTTTTTAAAGTTTTTGCAAGCCAAAGGGATGAAATCAAATGAAATGAAGTTCCAGCTCCACAAAGATACCTAATCATCCGTTACTTAAAATGCAAATGTATGCCGATGATGTAAAGATCTACAAAATGACAACGATGAAGACTTAAAGTCCCTCCAGCTGATCATCGATTGCCTTGGTCGCTAGGCAGAAACGTGGGAATTTCCTCTTGCAACTGATGGTGAGAAATGATGTCTTGTGTGCCAAAGGATTGGAGTTGAAATTCTGGAGAGAGGTCCACCTCGTAAGTAGTGATCGAGTGTACTCACTTGGGTGAACATAAATCGTGAGGTGAACTCCTTGCCCCTACTTCTAACAACGATCGGTTGAAAAGTTATATTCCCCAGACAAGAATCAAGGAAGCACCTGAAAATTGAGAGGAGTCACGCCGAGCAAAAGGACGTCACGCCGAGCATGCTTAGTTATGCCTAAATTCAAATCCCAATTTAAAAGAGGAGGTTTAAAGGAAAACCTAGGGCTCAGAGGTTGCAGGAATACAGCTGCTTAATCATCTTAACTAAATGGCTACGGTGTTTCTCAAAAGACTGCTATAGGTCTTAATATTGTTGGTCGAAATTAAGCACTCACACAACTCCGAGTATGAATGATTATTACAACTACGGCCGCTTCTTGAAAATCTGGTTCGAAGATACTACGATTGCTGCGATTTTAAATCTAGTGCGAATCATGGCAATCACTATGATAGCTACGCTTCCCGCTGGATCGTGTTTTCGAATGAAGCGGGTGACGTCAGTTTCTGTTGCACGGATGACTTCAAAGCGAAAAGGGAAATCTCGTTTAGATGTGGTTCCTTTGGGTATGATGTTCAACCCCTAAGCATAGAACCATTTCCTCTCATGGCTTTAATATATTGCTAGCCAATATTGTACACTTTTCCTCAATGAGCTTACTCACCACAAATATTCATCTTGGTTGACGAACTTCATGGCTCTTTCATAAATTGAAGACAGCAGATGATATTGACGCAAAGTCGATAAAACCTGAAAAGAGCCCGGATTACACCTAACTCAAAGACACAGTACCCTTTCCGAGTTAACAAAGCAGTAAAAAAGCTTCTAAAAGAGATTTCCGGCAGCAACGTTCCATACAACAGCAAACGTTGCCATATTTGAAACAAAAGGGCTCCTGCAGGTGTGGAGCCCGTGCGCGTATCAGGAGCTACACGATGTGGTCCACCTATCACATTTGTGTCAAATTTGCCACATCTTGGTGTTCCTTTCCTCGCTCAGCACGTATTCGAGAGCGCTGTGCCCGGCGAAAATATCCCCTGTACCTAGGCCTGCATCCTAATAAGAATAAAAACAAGAAAAATCTTTACCAAAGTGAGCAAATTGTACACCGACTTCGCACTTCGAAGAGACTGGTGTCGTGAGGCTGACACGTCCGCACTTCGGCTCAACACAACTTCTCGGGTAGAAAGCACCTAGAAATAGGTCGGACATAAGCAGACGGCAGCCACGAAAGCAGCTTAGTCACAGTATAAAGGATTGCACATGCAGTCATCGTTATGCCATGTAATCAATTGCACACATTTCACACATAATCGCCCATATACGGGCGTAGGCAGAATATCAATAACAGCACAGTTGTCATGAGCCACGTCAACAAAAACTGGGATGCTATTCATTCCCTTTACCTCACTCTTTTAGGGACATTCCGCCAAGAATTTTAAAACAACTAGTTCGTGGAGGTTAGCAGTTAATTTCTTCACGTATTACAATACGTCAATAAAGTGGCTCCATGCTCTCATGCGTCCAAGGATGGCATTACGTCATTGGACGCATGAGGGCATGGAGCCACTTTATTATTAAGACTTTTATTTTTTTCAAAGATTTATTACTTCACACCTACAAAGTCAAATCAATTGAAATAATCTCCATTTTGTTCCACTACACTCTTCCAAAGACTGGGTAATTTTCTAATTCCTCTCGCATAGAAGACTGCAGTTCTGGAGTCGAACCATTGCTGAATCCAATTTTTGAGGTCGTCATCCGTTTCAAAATATTTCTCTCCAATTTCTTGCTTGAGAGCACGGAAAAGATGGTAGTCGGTAGGAGCGAGGTCAGGGCTATACGGTGGATGTGGCATTACCTCCCAGCCCAGCTCCTTTATTGTTTCTCTTGTGAGTCTTGCAACATGTGGCTTTGCATTGTCATGCAGGATCATCACCTTTGACTTCTCCGGCCTCTTTTCTTGGAGAGCTGCGGCGACTTTGTGGAGTTGGCCACTGTATGTGGCAGCAGTAAGTGTCTCTCCACTTCTGAGAGTTTCCCAGTAAATCACTCCTCTGATGTCCCACCAAACACTCAAGAGAATCTTCCTTTCGTGAACATTGGGCTTGAGATCAGGCTCAGGATTCTCTCCTTTTTGTACCCATTGTCTTTTTCTTCGGAAGTTGGCATGCAGAACCCAGGACTCATCGCCTGTCACAATCCGCGGAAGAAACGATTTTCTTTCGTATCTGGACAGAAGAGAAGCAACGATAGAGAGCCGTTGACATTTCTGAGTGTCTGACAGGGCATGTGGAATCCAAGCTCCAAATTTCCATGCAAAGCCAAGATTCTTCAGATGGATTCCCACTATCCTATGAGACACTTCGAGCTTCTCTGCCAGCTGACGTGTCGTCTGCCTACTATCGGTACGAAGAAGACGGAGTAGTTCAGTGTCGTCCAATTCAGTTGGCCTTCCTGACCTTGCTTTGTCCTCGAGTGAATAATCTCCCTTTGAAAACTTTCCGAACCATTCATAACAGGTGCGATAAGTAATAGATCCCAAGCCATATACATCGTTAATTTGGTCGGCTGTCTGACGTGCTGTAGATCCTTTAACGAATTCATGAAGGATGACGTGTCGAAAATGGCCATGAGGTAGATCTGGCATTGAGTCCGGAAGATTGGATGGATAACGAAATACAAGAATTGTCTTGACCTATGTTCGCGTGCGAACGGTAGACAAGTGTGATAGGATTACGAAATCAGCAATCAATATTGGCTAGCGCGTTTACAAGGAGCGCGGGAAAAAAATTTCGAAGTGTGAAGGGACTTTTTTCCAACCTAATAGTTAGAAGTTTCAGAAAAGTAGAGAAATCGAATCTGCTACCAGTAACTAACATAACTCAGTACGAGAGCACTTAGAACAACTTTGGTACAAACGCCGAAATGGATTTTGGCACATACATTGTTGCTTCCGTATTTATACCCTTAAGTTTTTGTTGTTACTGTCGACAAGACTTAAGAGGTCTAGTTATCTTGACCTGATTTAAAAACGACAAATTTTCACTTGCGCTGTTGAATTTCCACCTTTTGTTTGCTTTTTTCATATCCGACTTTGTACTTGAGGAAGAGGGGCATTTCCTCAATGTGTTTCTGATTATAGAAGTTATAGGGAGCATCCGAGTGTCCTAGTGGCGGACGGTCGAGTTTTTGGTCTGCTCGTCGGAATATTCTGAACACTCTAAGTACCGCCGTCTATCTGTGCCAGAATTCAACTGCCGTTTTCTCTTGTGGTAGGAGAAATAAAGTTTCGCCGTGTGACATCCTGTGCCACCATCGCAGGTGACTTTTGGACCAATTTTACGTTGTTCGGTGAATCGAGCGTGTGGCTGAGAGCGGCCCTCAGTCAAGGGAAATCGATATAGGTGTTTGTGATTAGGTCGCAATAGGAGGTCACCCAGCCGGAGTTTTTGTCTATCGTATGAACAGACATGCCTTCCGCATCTTTTAAGAAGCCTCGAGGGTCGTCGTCGACAGACGTCGCTACTAAGCTGTCGAGTGCGGTCAAGGATTTGGAATGCAGCAAGGACGTTCCCGTGTGCGTCAAGACAGTGCTGCTACTGATCTCCGCACAGATAAGTTCAATTCTGGAGGACGACGCTCGGTTGAGAGAAGAGAATGCTCAAGTAAGGCAGGAGAATAGGCATTTAAGTGATGAGATTGTCAGGCTTGAAGCTAAATTAGCGGAGACCTCATGTAGCCAAGAAATACCGGCTAATAATAGTTGCGATCATGTTGCGAATGATATTGACAGTGTTCGTGAGTGTGAACGCCGCAGGTCGATTGTATTGCATGGTGCTCCCGAATTGTTTTCATCTGGTCCAATGGACAGGCTTCGTCATGATTTTGACTATGTTGTGAGTGTTTTATCTTTTCATGGTGTTGAAGCTTTTCCGATCTCTCTCTCTATAGGATGGGTAAGTCTACCAAGTGTAGACTACTCAAAGTCGTATTGCCTACTAGTTCTCACCAACGTGTAGCTTTGCGTAATGCACCTTCCTTGCGATAATCTCCTTTCAAGGGAGTCTACCTTAGGCGGTCCCTTACTTTTGAGGAGAGAAGGGCAAGGATGCGACTTCAGGGGACGGGAGGACCCGTATGGATGGAGGTTGGGCCACCTCCTACGGGGGGTGGTGCATCTCTCCAGCACAGAGGGAACTCTGGTCCCATGAATAGCATTAATTTAAGTTGAACTGCTCTCCTCGTGTTCAGACGTTGAAGTGTTTCTATGCTAATGTAAGGTCTATCTTGAGAAACGCTAAGGAAATTGATCTTATTATTGCGAATTGCTATGACATTTACATATTCTCCGAAACATGGTTGAAGTCCCATCACTCTCTACCTTCTATTTTGAGCAATTTGCTGGATGAAAATGATGCTATACGCTGTGATAGGTAGAGAAGAGCAGGGGAGGAGTGATGGTAGTCCTTAAAAAGAGCCTGAACTACGAAATTGTTTTTACAGAATCGTCTCTCAAAAATTATGAAATTCTTGCCATTGACATTTTTTGTGGTCTGTTCACGTCTGTCGGCTGTATATCGTGCCCCTTCCTGCACCCAGATATACACAGATCAACTGGTCGACACGATCAGTGATATAACGAGTTGTGAAAACCCTTCTGTTCTCATAGGTGATTTCAACTTTCCGGAAGTGGAGTGGGCCAACCATACGAACCCAACTTCTTACCACAGTAATACGTTTGCTAGCTTTATTTATACTCACGATTTTGACCAATATATGGACGGGCCTACCCGTGGTCGGCTTGACTTGCTCGTCTCCAATGATAAAAATCTCATCGAACAAGTTAACCTAAAACCTCCGGTAGGGTGTAGCGATCATTCGAGTATAGAGTTTCAGGTGCGAGGGTATGCCACAGAGACACACGCAACATACCGACAGGTGTTTTCCAAATGCAATTATGACAGCGTTTGTCATTATCTAGCCCACATAAGGTGGACGGATCTTCTTGATGGAACCAATTCTGTTAATGAGAAATATGAGTTATTTTTGAACGTTCTTTATCAGGCGATTGATCTTTTTGTACCATGGAAGAGAGTATTTGCTACTCAGTGTTCTTTACCGAAGCACCTTCGAAACATGCTTGATCATAAAGTCTGTCTATTTAACACTGCCTGCCGCTCTCAGTCAAGCATCGATTGGGAAAACTTCAAGGTGTTTAATAGGAAATTCACGAAACAGTTAGAGAAATACAATCGCAGCATTGAGAAGAAGATTGTGGAGTCGGGACAGAAGCACCTTTTCTACAAATTTTTGAACAAAATGTTGAGAAAGACAGGAAGTTTTTCAGTTTTGATAGGAGACGGCGTCAAGGCGGTCAAGGATTCGGACAAAGCTGAACTGCTGGCACAAGAATTTAGCAGAATTTTCATCCGGGATGAACCAAACCTTCCTGAATTCAACTCGGGAATGGACTTTTCAATGACTTCTGCCCCGTGGTTCGATGATACTGATGTTTATGCTTTATTGCACGATTCGCCCTCTTCTTACTCAGTTTCGCCTGATCATATTCCACTTCAATTTATCAAGCAGATTGCTCATATTATAGCTAGGCCTTTAACGCACATTTTCAATCAATCGATTATGCTTTCAGAAATACAAAAGCGTTGGAAACACTCATATGTGACACCGATTCTTAAAAGAAAGCCTGCGAGTGACCCTAAAAATTTTAGGCCGGTTAGTATTACTTCGCTATTTTGTAGATTATTCGAAAAGATCGTGAAGGTTCATCTGTGGAAATACCTAACGGCTTCCCACATTATCTCTAAGTGTCAGCATGGTTTTGTAAAGGGAGGATCAACAGAAACCAACCTCCTGGAGTGCTTGAATGATTGAACAAAGATTCTCGATGAGAAAAAAAGTTGTGACGTTATATATTTTGACTTTTCGAAGGCGTTCGATCGGGTGAGCCATTCAAAACTTATTTTTAGGCTTGAAAAGTTGGGATTTCACCCAAACCTCATAAGCTGGCTGAAGGAATTCATTAGTGGAAGAACCTTCCCGGTAAGAGTTAATCAAGCGTTTTCTGGGGTAAAGGAAGTCTTGAGTGGTGTCACACAAGGAGGGGTGTTTTATCCAGTCCTATTTGCTATTTACACGGCTGATCTAGTTCGGAAGGTTCAAGATGTCGGTGTTAAGTGCATGCAGTATGCAGATAACTTTAAGATCTATGGAGAGATTAGTCAAGCTGAAGATCTTCAAATGGCTATAGATGTAGTGGTGCAGTGGGCAGATGAGTGGGCCCTGCCCCTCGCTCCGGAAAAGACTTTACATATGAGAATAGGAGGGTCTGAATGCTCAACAAGGTATACAGTGCGTGACGCGACTATACCCCACGTGGAAAGCGTTGTGGATTTAGGTTTTTCTTATAATAGCAAACTAGACTTTTCTGAACATTACAAAATCATCTGTGGAAAGGCTAATGCACGTACATATCAGTTTTTTAAGGGATTGACCACAAAAAACAAGGAGATTTTGACTAAGGCGCCTTTTATACTCCCGCCGCGACGCGGCGCGTCAATTTGGAGAGCGGCGCGGCCAGTCGCGCCGCGCTCCGAATTGACGCGCCGCTGCGCGATTGCAGTTAGGAAGGGGAGCGTCAGCGACGCGCGGCCACGAGCTTCTGCGCATTACGGCCCGTGCTCCGGAAACGGTCCATGTGTCATTGAGGGTGCAAAACAGAAAAGATTCCTCTGGCATCTTGTCAGTGTTTGTCGTGGGATTCCTATGGGGAGCCCGAATCCTCTCTTAAGCCTGGAGTCGAAGTCGTTCGCTCAACCTACGTTGAAACTGGTGAGTGTGGTGTTGAGTCGAATCCCCTGCAATGCAAACGGCTTTAAACCACTTTTTATTTTGCGATATGTGCGGGTCCAAATGTAAAACTGCTGGAAGGTACTCATCGTCGAGAATCACTCAAAATTCTTTCTCATATGGCCATTCTAGGGTCACTGCACTAAGCATATCTTTGGCGTGGTATACGAAGCTTCGTGAATGTCTACAGATCTCCATTCTCTTCCTAGGTTACAGAAGGTACGGGCTAAGGTCATGGTCACCGATTTCGCATAAAAACTCCCTAATCCTGCAAACCTACTAATCGTCTGTAACTTCAAAAAACGATGTCAGACTCGTGATCAGCACCCTAAATACCCCCTCCTCCTTCCCAAAAGGAGAATTTTGGTCGAAACGGTGAAATCTCCCACCCTACACCGAGCCTGCCGCGGCTGATCGCGCCGCGCCGCACCCTTCCCCTCAGCGGCGCGATTCGCCGAATACCGTAACCCGAAATTCCGTCAAGTGTGGTGTTTTGCGGCGGCGGAGTATAAAAGCGATGCGGCGCCGCCTCGCGGCGCGAAAAATCGATAGCCATGCCGACAATCACGCCGCGCCGCGGGGCGGCGCAAGTATAAAAGGCGCCTAAAGCATACAAAACGTACGTAAGACCAATTGTGGAATGTGGGACTACTGTATTTGCCCCGTACAAAGTGAAGGGTATAGAGGCTATAGAAAAAAGAGTTTTTTTGTACTCCAGGATACCAAAATCAAAAATCAGAAATAGTTTTTTGAGACTACACTCACTCCAGTCAAGAAGAAAGTTAAGAGATGTCTGCGTGGTGTTTAAAATCATTTCGGGAATCTGGGATGTCGACAAGTCGGCATTTTACAGCCTAGTTACATCGCGGACGCGAGGAGGTAAAGTAAAAATACTTTATTCAAAACCCAAGAGCAGCATTAGATCTCACACCTTCACTGTGCGCGCTGGCTCTGCCTACGTTAATCTGAGGACCGAGCTTGATCCACTGCCAACTAAGTTTCGGTCTTTCAAGCGTATGGCATCTAAAGCTTTCTTGTCATATTAGTGGCATTCTGAATTGTACTTCATAACAAAACGAATTTGGAATGTATGTTTGCTAATTGATACCATCTCACGGTCTGTCTTATACAGCGTAATAAATTGAATTGAATTGAAGTTAAGGTCCTCACCTCGCTGATGAGAAGCAATAAAACGACTTCTTCTGTCCTTGACGCTGGTGAAAAATAGCCTTTATGAGATCCCATATAGAAACTGAAAAAGTTGAAACACGCGCTTGCATAACTTTTAAATTGTGTCACCCTTTTATGGACAACGCTCACTTAAACGACAACTGAATACCATCGCTTACCTCAAATTCTGACTTTTCACACTTACAGCCTGACTCGCAGCGCCGCCCCTACCGTCGGCAGGAACAGCTCGTATAAGGAGTTCAGCGAACTGGCGAGACATTTTCTGCTGTAGGCGTTCTCCGGTGGACTTGTCACCAAGGCAGGTTATAATGCGGCGATACCTGCAATTAATACATTTACGTTTTGATAGCCATGGCCACCGTAACATCAGGACAATCAAGATGCCTTACCATTCGATGCCTTCAACGTTGCTCTTTCTCTCTATCGCAGAGTCTCGAACTCTCAGTGCTGCTACACGCTCCAAACAACATTCGAGTATATCACCTTTCAACCGCAAAATTACGTCAAGGATACATGCGAAACGAGAACCAGAAGGAATATACCTAATTTCTCCGATCGCGATGGACTGTGAGCAGAAACCATCAAATTTCCTAAAGCGCTATATGTCGCTGTCTTCACGATACCACTGCTGACAAAAAGTGGAACTAGGACAGAAATAGGCCCTCCCCTTAAGTTGCAAGCTAACCTTTCCCTGATCCGCCAACAATGTTTTTCTCGATCTCTCCAACGTACAGTATTGCTAGCTCTGCGGCCTTCTCATAACAAAACAGAGCTTTTATCTTGTCGCTGTTTTTGTCGTTATTTTCCAATGCCTCCAAGCAAAAACCTGAATGAAGACAATCAGACGATGAACAAGACTTAGCCCTCTGAATCTCGTTTATTCAAACCTTTTATGGCGTACACCTCGGCTACTAACCGCAAAGCACGCAAGGTGCGAAAAGGTGTGTTGGCGAGCTCCATTCCAGAGTTCTCGATGTCTTTCAGAGCCTGGAAGATTAGCAAAGGAGTAGAGGTGAAGCACACATGGTGACAGGTTCATTATTTACAACCTCACCTGCGCATAGGCCGCGCAAGCATAATGCAGCTTGGCTAGAAGCAGATGCGCTTCCAGCACTGTCCCGTCATTCCGGCGCTCCAAAGTGTTGCTGAGAAGGATCTCGGCCTCCCGAAGCCCGTTTGCGTGATCACGGCGCGGCTGGAGAACTTCTAGGACACAAGATTTCTCCTCTACCATCACCCAGTGACGCAGTCTGTCAAGTCTCTTTGTCTTCATGACTCGTAAGGTCACTTTATATAAATTATCAACAGAAACATCAGATTTGATCGATTAGACGACAGTGGAGCAAGTCTCTTTCGATATAGTAAAAAAAACGTGGCTAACAGAAACCCGAACAACAAAATTTCTCATCAAAATTCACACCAGATTTTTCTTTAAAACCGGACGCTCAGGTCACACTTCCAACACTCTCGGCTAGAGAAAGCAGCGCTGAAGTTGTCGATAATTGCAATAAAGTGAAACACAGGGTTGTGCGTAAATGAAATTTGAAATTTCGTAAATCATAAATCGTAATTACGGAAAAACCGCCGTAAATCGTAAGAGGTACTTGACTTGTAGTGCAGTTGTAACAAATTCCTAGAGATGTTCTAGTAAAACTGATCGAATGTTGTCCAATACATATTTATTTAAGGTGTTGTTTTCGTCTTAAGCTGAACACATTTCTAACCAAACTAGAAACCATGAAAATCAATCCCCCTTAAAATCAGACTGGAAACGTTCTAAGGCAATCAACACAAACTGTGGCTTCAAAAACGTTATCTCAAAACGGCACCTATCCCTGATGCCCAAACAACAGGCCTACCACGTTTAGTTTGCATATAAATTCATGACCATGAAGGGACAACTGCAACAAACCAGATTCAAAACAACAAATCATTTTGTCTCCAACCAACTCGGCGAAAACAGCGTTTGCACAAACAATCCAACAAACATTACCTACTGAATGGGCGCATGGTACAATCCTATCCCATGACAAATTAGGTTCTACGCCTTTTTGCATTTTGAGACGCACCCAGCACTCTTGTAGCAGATTGAAAGGAACTTTGTGAACAATGAAAAAGAATGATCATATTTTCGGGCACCCAGACATAATCGGATTTTTAGAATAGATTTAAAGAGGTGTAACGTGCGGCATCTTAACAGGTGCTCTGTTTGAATCCTTAGACGTTTAATCTGAAAGATGTCCAGTTTGAGCTGGAAAATGGACAGTTTGAATTGAAAATAGTGCAATTTGATTTGGCTAAGGCCTGTTTCAAACGTATGTAGGGGAATTCAGGTACGGGTGACATTCGGAGCGGGAGCACGCGCATTCAAAATCGAGGTTCTTGGCTCGGATCCAGGTAAAACCTACTTTCAGGGACGTGAATTGGTACCCAATTTGTCTGTCAAAGACAAAACACTTCGGCTAGCCGCTCCAGGTCATTCTTTTGGCTAGACAAGTGGCTTCCACGATATCCCACAGAAGTAAAGTGTGTGGCGCATCCTAAACAGGGATGCACTGACGCCCTCCATTATTCTCTATCCTTTGAAGTGAAGAGGTAGTCAAGCATCGCTATTTAATGGAAGGACACTTAAAAATATGCTCCGTGTGATGCTCGAATTCAGCATACTTAATCGTAGCGAGCTTGCAATGAAGGTATCTATCAAATTTGAAGGCATCCACAATTTCTGAAATGAAAGAGAGTCGCTCGAGGATATCAGTCAGTCACTACTAAATAGAAGTCCGACACTTACAAAAAACGTTGTCGCTACTTTTCGGCAGTCTCCAGCATTCTGGGACCGGATTCATCAACGATTTACTGCAATTTAACAGAGGAAATACAGCCGAATTCCCTGATAACCCGGCGAAATGTTTCAGCATATCGCTTGATATGCCGCGCTATCAGGAATTTCTGCTGTAATTTCTCTGTTAAATTCCTTTTTCTTCGTTTGCTGTAGATCGTTAATGAATCCGGCCCCTAAACGGATTTCACAAGGTGAATGTGATAACCTCAATCCTACCACTCAAAAATGACACCAGTAGCGTCCGCTTTTTTCTTGAAATGAAATGTGTCGTAAGGTCTGCTTCGGTTGCAGCTCATATGCTTGTAGCTCTGCATGAGCTGCAGTGGTAATCAGATTGAAGCATAATCGTATTATGCTTTTCAGCAGTTGTTCCCCGCCACTTTTCCAATTATATGTCTAACATGCTCATCGTGGATTTGCATGGTTCTACTTGTGTGGGTTGGAAAAGTCGGTACTATTGTACTTTTGGTACCCCACTTAATCTTGCTAAAAATAGGTCTAGTGGGGGTAATCTGCCATGGGAGGAACGAATATCATAGTCGTTTTTTGCGGAAATGCCTTATAAGCCCGTTACATTAAGTTAAAGTTGCCTAAGGCCTTGCGAAATAGCGCGCGCTGGTAAGAGACGCAGAGACACCGCCTCCTACCAGCACGCAATTGCGACCGTGGAGGGGGGGGGGGGGGACCAACGGGCAGGCGCGGCGACTAGCTACACACAGAGAATGCAAGTGCAGCCTTATTTCCTCTTTTTGATTACAGATCCGCGTCTTATTTGTTTCCATATTAGCAACGGAGGGGACAACAGGATGAAGGCAATTTTAGCACGGGTGCACTAGTGGGCCCACATCCCGGAGTCCCTTCCCCTGCCCAATTCTGTGCTCTCCTCCGCGCGAGCGGAGAGCACACAACAGGGTTTTCAAGGCTTTTCGAGATTTCAAGGCTTATGCCCTGGCTAACCTCTGCTGCAGACTAGAGACGGCGAAATAGTGCACATCGGTAGGAGACGCACTCTGCGTCTCTTACCAGCGCGCGCTATTTTGCAAGGCCTTGGGCGATTCGAACTTAATATAACTCGCTTATAAGGCATTTCCGCAAAAAACGACTATGATATTCGTTCCTCCCATGGCAGATTACCCCCAGTAGACCTATTTTGAACAAGATTAAGTGGGGTACCAAAAGTACAATAGTACCGAAAAGTCAGTTATAGTCAAGTTGACTAGGCGGCACTTAAAGAGTTTCAGCGAACGAACCCTACATTGTATGCCTGCTGTGGGCTTATATGAAATGTTCACCGGCAACTGGAATGCGATATAGTGCTAGAGTTTAACCAAGAAGAAGGCTTCGCCTAATTTCAATGTCTGGACTTTATTTTTTTTAATCAGTTGTTGGTACTTGCTCCTTAAGAACATGTCTGATGCTAACCCTTGTAAGATTAGAGAGGTGGAAGTGGGATAAACAGGTAAGGCGGAGGGTGGCTCAAGTAGGCTATACGCGAAGTGGTATTTTCTGTCACGGCGTTACCGATAACATAAAAACAGAAGAAATCTGTGGGTCGAAAATCACATTTACGATTTACAACCCAAAATGTCGTAAACCGTGAATCGTAAGAAAATTGCCAAAAATCACCGTAAATTGGGTTACAGGGTACGGGTCAACCATGGCTCATGTTTCGGCGGTTTCGTCGTGCCGTCGGCGCCCTCTCGATTAGAGATCCCGCTCGCCTGCCTCGCTGCACCTCTCCACCGTTGCGCTAGAGTCCAGACAACGGAGCGCAGGCGAGATAGGGCAGCTCGAGAACTGCGCTTCATAAACCATTACTTCGCATACGAAAGATGTCGGTTAGGCGACCTCTCTTATTAGAAACGTTGATGCGATGGGATAGCCTTTGCTTACCTTTTCGACTTTTTTAAAGGAAGGTCACGCCAAGGACATCGGTAATACTACTCGCAACCAGTGTCCCGGCTCAAAGGTGAGATCCTATGCCTGCTGTGTCGCGAGATTGGGACGCGCCGTGTACTTGCCAGAACGTCACAGTGTGTGCTTGATTGGTTGCACAAAGTTACACACAAAGTACTGAGCAGCTTGGAATAGGTTATATCGCTTTTCTTGTGTAGACCAATGGGATTTCAAGTCCACTACTTCTCAAAACCTGGCTTCAGAACGCTTCGGAGATCAGTTACTGCAGCGCTGTGTGAACACGGACTGGTTTTTATCTCAAAGCGAGGGCCTTTTTCAGATATTTTATCCTAAGGTTCATTGCTTCTAGCTGTATGCAAATGAGCATATTCCATCACTACCGTCTGTAAAAAGAAGCCGACCTAAAGCTCCCAAAAAGCTCAAGAATCAGAGAGGGCCTCAAGGATTGTCATCTGTTCATAAACACAAATGTTCTGCCCAACGAAGGCGAATAATAGAACACCATGAGTATGATCCACATAAGTTTATTGCTTCTTGTCTTCCACTGCCATGTGCTTCCGTGAAAACCTTGCCACTATGTAAGCAGGACCCAAACGTCTCTACTAATTTCTTTTTCAAATCCAGTTTTGCTAGACCTGCGTACCTTCACTAATTGATGCCTGTCGTGCCACCCAAAGCGCAGCAGCTTCCAGACGTCTGTTGGTGACCTTTAGGAAGTCTGTAAGCTACGAAATTTGCAATTCTCCTTCTTGAAATTCAGTCTTCTTACACTACACGCCTCTGCGACTGCTACCGGGTATGGAGAAGCAGGTGACGAGAGGGTACTCTAACCCGCGCGCTGACTCGGTCACTCGGTCGGCAGCCGTGGGGTCGCGGCCGGAGTGTCTCTTTCTCTGCGCTCTCGTCTTTCCGCTTGCCTGGTTGACCCGTGTCCTTAGACGCGTAAATCGTAATTATGCACACCACTGGTGAAACAGCATCAACACCGAGACGCTCTCAAAAGATGAACTAGCCGCACCCAGCAAGTCAGATAAAGATAGTGAGATAAACTTGATTACAGGTACTATGATTACATGTCAAATGGAACGAGCAAGCATCATTGGAAAAATGACGAAAAATACAGCGGTCTCTTCACATGCCTACAGCACTCACTGAAACAATACTAATGATCAAGGAAATTTCTTCTGCTTGCTGCCTCTAGATTGACGAAATTGCTTGGAAATCAATCCATCCAATTGTTTAGCTTACGAGGAAGGTCAAGGGGTCACCGTGGAGTTTCTCAAAGCGACCTATATAGGGTTGTAGGGCGTTCTCTGGGAAGCACCACAGTGGTTTCCGAATTTCCTGCGGACCTCTGAGTAGGTCAAAAATGGCAAAAAACTGTACCGCTTAAGTGCGGGCCGATAACGCAAAACTGACGCTTGGAATGCCCTTGTCGTGCCCGCAAATAGTTCTGCAAAAGGTTTGGAGCTTCAGTCATTGCTAGAACCTAGGAATTGATTAATTCCTAATTGAAGCGAGACGGCGCATTCAAGGGAGGCGCGCGCCACTACGGCGCAAGCGACTGGATGGCCGAGTGGTTATCGTGGAGGACTTTTGGTTGGGATGTCGAGAGTTCGATTCCTGCGGTATGGTCTCTTTTTTGCTGGGTGCACATTTTGCGTTTTTTTTCACTGTAAAGTGCTTTTCTGTCATGACAAGGCGTGGCGGACTTGCTAGTGCGAGGTCGAGGGTTCGCACATCTTGCGTTTTTGCCGTGCTTTTCTGTCACGGCTAGGTGTCATATTCGATTTCCAACCCTGATTTCAACCTTCTGTGATGCGATTTTACTTCAAAACACAAGTCACGTTAATGAATATGCAATAAACTGTTTAACAGTTGTGGTAACGTTCTATGAAACACGCGAAGCAAAGCAGCTCCTGACACCAGCCGCAGCGGATAAATGCCAAGAAACAGCAGCCGGGAGCTTCCTGGCAGGACGTGTCGACAGGCACTTCATCGAAGGCGTAGTCCAGTCCAGAGGTACAGTTTTTTGCCATTATTGACCTACCCAGAGGTCCGCAGGAAATTTGGAAACCACTATGGTGCTTTCCAGACAACGCCCTACAACCCTATATAGGTCGCTTTGAGAAACTCCACGGTGACCTCTTTGACCTTCCTCGTCAGTACGAAAAGCACAATATCTGATAAAATTGTGTATGTGCAAACTAGCACTAACCGCCCTGTTGCTCGAGAAAGGTCTCCAGTTCCAGTTCAGCCTCAACCAGCTCTACCATTTCCTCCATTCCGGAGTGCTTCGACTTCATCGCATGAAGAAGTTCTGACAGACGCTTCCAGTTACCTACAACAATAATGACATCTATCCAACGGCAGTCATTGTTATGATCTATAAAAATCACCATCGGCGCGTGCGCGATCGACCTCTGCTTCGAGCCTTCCTCCACGAAGCTTGGTCGTCATTGTGGAGGTGCGTACTATGATTACCAGGTAACTACGAAGGAAATCGACCTCCTCCAAGGACCAAGCTCAGAGCTGGAAGTGCGGCACTGTGGAAGAACGAGGTGTTGTTATAGAGCTCCTGCGGTTTGTTGTTCTACGCTAGATTATATCAGATACATCAGAAGGTCTCTCTGCCTTTTATTCACATTACGCTCCGCGGCACAGATGCATAGATTTATAACCTGCGAAAATGTGGAAACTAAAAACAGTCGAACAAGAAAGTAATCTGCTAGAAAATCTCCATAAACACAACTTCTAGGCAATAACAACAGATAAACATGGACATCGCATGTAATGTCAAACTGGCAGCTAAGTCTAAGCCATTCCTTTGCCACTTTCCATCTTCTGCAGGTGTTCCACCATAAAGTTGCTTGCATCAATCATTCGATTCACACAGTTCTAAACAATTAGGCTTGAGATTTAGATTAGGTTATAACAGCAGACCACAAGAATTAGCGAACATAAAGGAACAACTTGAAGGTTAAGCAGTGCGGGCGAGTACGAAAACAGTGAAGCTCACCGCCGATTCAGTCATACCTTTATTTTAGTGACATGCTGAGTCCGAAGAAAGGCATTATCCATACCAACGTATTCAGTTAATGGGACATCTACTTCACTCCGGTAAACAAACGCCTGCGAGAGGCCTTCACCTTAGAATGTTAAAAACACAAACAATCTCTCAAAACTGTGACTAGCAGGCTATCTAAACGGCGACATGATTCAAATCCCGGATACGGGTGAGGGCTGATCGGTCCCACGAGGTGTGGATGTTGCGTGCGATAAAACGGCGCCGGTGGTGTAATGGCGTAGAGCATTCCCGTCCGGTTAGAGAGAGAGGTGCGGTTTCGAGTCCCGCCTGGCGCTAGAAGTTTTGATCGCAGCAAAACGTCGTTATGACGGCGACATGATCGTTCACCAATGAAATCTCTCAGTTTCCTTAAATTCGACCACTTGCCGAAGAAAGTTTCTGGGGCAAGAAGTTTGAAAAATCTGAGGTAGCACTGCACACGTATCTTCGTCCTACCGTTCAGCTGATAGACCAAACAAACCACACACTTCATACTGATAGCATAGAAAGGGCGTACCTTGAACTATGCTGCGTTAAGATCAAGCAAAGACTGCTTCAAAACGTCGAAATACCTGAAGGCAAGTGCTTGTCTTTCCATCGAGTTTGCTTGGTGGACGATAGTCCGCGAAGCAGACATCCCAACACCGACCGGTGAGAGTATGCACCTGTAACTTATTTGCTTACAATTTCGAAGGTTTCTAAAAAGGACGGAACATTTAACTGCTGTGATCTGTCCTAGTATGATGGGTCCAACACATAAATCGAACGAACGTTATTCCACATTTTTCGCGTAAGCAGCTGACATATTTCCGTTATCGTACTTCATTTACATTTGCTTGAAATAGCGCTAGTCACATGATGGCACCCTGACCAGGAAAGCTAACTGTCGTACTTAAGAAAGCAATCTAAAAGTGATTCCAGAAAAAAAGCAAAACGCTGAAGTGTGCTGCGCACCTGCTCAGTAAATTTCTGCCTCTGCGTTTCGGACTGAAGTTGCTGAAGAAACCGTGCCATCTGCGGATCGGGATTCTCCATGGTCCTGGGCGTAAAGGGTTGGAGAAAATCAACAAAAAATCGTATATGCATAGTATTCATCGCACAATCAGCAATTCATCGTGAGCTACAAGGGGAATAACCGCAGAAAAAAAAAACAGAAAACTACATGTCTCTGGTAGCTGTTTATTGAATTACTTTCTATTTCAAACACTAAGACGCGAAAGATTCACTATCCTGAGCAGTTGTGGAGAGATACCTGAAATATTAACTGACTCACTCTCAGAAATGAAATCTCTCCAAAGAAAGCTTCGACTTACTGTAGACATCCATTCAGATGAACAGAGATATCCGCTTAGATCAGAAACCCCTCGACATTGAGATAACTTGCTCCGACGGCTACTGAAATGGGTTCGTCAACAAAATGCACCTTCGCTTCTAAAGGCGAGCAGACACAATTGTAAGACCAGATAACGACTATGAGTTCTGCTGTCAATATTGCTCACAGTTTGATAAACTTACAACCGGAAAAAACTCGTCTGAGTTATTCACCGTAGTTTCGGAGTGAAATTCAGGGAAATCGTTACGGTACCCAGTTGCCTATCCCTCTGCTAATCAGTCGCTGCAGCTAGTGATATTTGCTTGCATGCTTTTCAGGCGCAAATAGGGTCGTGGGGGGGGGGAGCTTCTGATGGGCAGAAAATCCCAAAGAGCGTCGAAGCGTCGTTAATTTCCTTCATTCCTAGCTCCAACGTATAAAGCCTGTAGTATGGACGTACCACGGAAGCCCATGTTTGAATCGCGCGGCTGTGGGCGTTGCACCCCGCACAACTCGGACGGGTTTATTTCCGGTTGTAAGTGTATCAGCGAGTACGTTGCTCACACCACCGCGTGAGATGTCCAACGAGTGACTGACATACAGACACCGAATTATTATAGTCTGCGTCATCAAGGTCAGCAATGAATTCAGAAAGTCTCAATCCTTAGGATAAAGAAGGATAAAGGTTGACATTAATTAATCCCTGTTTGGGTGCTTTGTTTGGATGCATGACATTACGGACTCTGCCGTATCCCTCATTTGTGAACAGATGCCGTTTGGCTGTCCCAGAGCAAGATATTGCCACAAGTTATCCACTGTACTGAAAAAAGGCAAATTCCAATTCACAAGTCGCCAACCTGCTTCAATTAGAAGACCGAATATGACGAAAGTTCCTATATCCTTCTTGACCTTCTCTGCAGCAGCCTGTTGCAGCTCGGAGCTACCCACACCACCAGGGAACATCATGTTTCCTAAAATTAAGACCAATAAAATGTATGGTGAGCTAGTTCGAACAGCAACAAGTAGCAATCGCGTAGCAAACAAGTAGCAATCAAGCAAACAAATCGCAATACTTCCAGAGATCTCCGCGCCCATGCATTGAGAACGGCTGAAGTGGAGAAGACAAAGTGCTGTCTATGGGTGGTTTAATCTCTCATGAACGAGCAGTCCTTCGCCCCTTCACTGCTGTAGGGACTCTCGTCGCAACCCTTGGCGTGAAGGCCAGATCCCAGACGGAAGAGCTAATCTGCTCTGCGCCGGGTTCATCAGTTTCAGCACAGAGGTAAAGAGCATACCGTTAGAGCACCTCGTTTCGCACATACCAAATCTTTAAAGGCCTTTCTACTTGTGAAGAGAAGGTGCTCATTAAGGCGTATACTACATATGTCAGACCGATTGTAGAAAGTGGAACCCCGGTATTCTCGCCCCATAAAAAGAAAGACATCCGTCTCTTGGAAAAAATTCAAAATAACTTCACCAGAAAGACCTACATACGTTCGGGCAAGTGCACATTTTCCAGAGTTCCTTCCTGGAATACCAGGAATGCTGTGCTCAAACTACACACACTTGAATCGCGCCGGAAATTTCATGATGTTTGCACGGTGTTCAAAATAATATCTGGCATCCTCAAAGTCGATTCGTCCAAATTCTTTAATGTTTTTGAATCCAGAACTAGGGGCGGCTCGGTGAAAATTAGGTTTCGAGTTCCTCGGTCAAGTGTTCGGCTGCACATGTTTACATGTAGGGCCGGGTCCGAATACCTATCGCTCAAACTCGAAGTTGCACCTAGTCCTCCTTGTCTCCCGGCCTGTAGGCGAATAGCAGGGAAGCGGCTATTAAGTTTTGAATAACCCGTAGAAATTTTGATCGTTCTGCTTGTTTTTGGATCTGTTCTGCTAGTGTTTTTGTTGAGTTTTGTTTATCTGACGCGTGCCTTATGCTGCGTAATAAATAGTAATAGTAATAGTAATAGTAATAGCATGTCGAAACGCACACACGAGGATCGTCGAGTGTGGATGATTCGGATAACGGCAATTTCGCCGACCTCAGATTTTTGGATGATTCGGATAACGACGACTTCTGGAACACCGGGTTTTTGGATGATTCGGATAACGACAATTTCGCGGACACTGGATTTTCGGATGATTCGGATCGGGTTATCCGAATCGGGTATCCGAAAATTAGTCGTCCGATACAATGGATCCGGTCAAAAATCCTATTATATAAATATTCGAATAATTGGATGATTCGGATAACGGTGGTTTTGCGGATACCAGATTTTTGGATGATTCGGATCGGGTTATCCGAATCGGACATCCAAGAATGATCCATTCGGATCCAATGTATACGTCTCACCCAGCCCCCGTTCGGGGTGGATCTTATTTATAAATATAGCCGGCTGTGCGCGTAATTTAGGGTGCGTGGTGCGCCACCGCACACAGCCACCTCATGATACCGTACCCCGCGCCTATTTTCAGCACTCGCAGCTGAGCGTCGAGAGAAGTTATCAGGCGAAGTTAGCACATGTCTTCCTCATTCTCATTGGAGCGCGTTAGCCGTCCTACCTCCTCATTCTTCCCATGACTCGTATTTTGTCCCCAATTCTTTCCTTTAACGTTCATTAAAATTAGTAACATTGCAGCATTAGTGTCCTATCCTTTCTCATTAACTCTCATTGATCCTAGAATGGTTTCTTTTTGTGAGCACACTTTATAACTAGTTGATGGAAAAGTGAAAAAATAGCACAACTTTCTCTGTAGCTTTAATTCATCTACCCAATAACTGGACACATTGTTTGAAGTTTTATAAAATTTATATTTTTTGAGGAAAAATAATGGTTTACAGCTTGTCTTGAAGAGCAGAATGGCGGCCATTCTTTTAGTACTAAAAATAGATTGCGCCATAACCTCTTCGAAGAGGTCGCGATTTTTATTCGATTGATAGCAGACTTCTGCTTACATGGAGATTGACACCTGTTAACGGTACAACAAAAACAACTGTAAGGAACACTCATCTTCACTTTAGTGGTTCATGGAAGAGGCATTTTCACTATCAATCAAATAAAAGTTGCGGTGAACTTTTTGAGTGCAATCGCGATCTGACCTTTTAATGCGCTATATGCTTAACTCTTTGCTTTAAGAGAAGTTTTGTAACGATTTATTATTTTTCTCTAAAAATAAAAATTTTATAAAATTACTGCACATATTGGGGCAGATAAACTAAAAAAATCTCAAAGAATGTTGCACCACATTTTTCTTGAACAAAAATTTTTTTACCATCTTATTGAGTCTCTGGTTTAACCTGCCTGAAGGTCATTTCGATTTGGAAGAGTTCGCTTTAATTTCAAAGTCTTGGGCTAGCTTAGAAGATTGTCCAATTTGATTCGAAAAGTGTACAAGTCGACGTGAAAATGGAAAATACAGCGTTTCAATAAATACTGATTCATTTGTACGCTCTTAAATACTGCTTAAGGTAATAAACCTTTGAAAAAACACTATATGCCTTTATCATTGATAGGGTCGAGACACTGGTGATGCGGCGCCTACAGCTCCTGTTCCTGTTATGAGTTTAGTTGCAGTATTTTCATCATATTATTAGCTTTTGATGTCCTCGAAAGGTATGTTGAGGAGTCTAGAGCGTGACATTCATGTAGGACTCTTTTTATCAAATAGAATTCCTGCACTAACAGTGAGAAAAGTTCTACATACATGCTTAGAACAAATTGTGGCGAGTGCAAAAGTAAAAATATAGCTACCACATAGTACTCGTCCGATTTTATTCCTCTTCCGTGGATAATCTTTGTCTTTTTGTAGTTGCTTCAGTCTTCTAATAACGTTTATAACCATAACAATACTAATAACACGCTGAATGAGCAGGTAGGGGAGAGTAATGGTGGGTGATAACACGTTCCAGTGCGAAAATCGTGTCCAATGAGAAGGTAGGACGGCTAACGCGCTCCAATGAGAATGAGGAAGACATGTGCTAACTTCGCCTGATAACTTCTCTCCTGAGCGTCACGGGGATATCTGCTTATAATCGCTCCAGAAGTCTATTTTGATGCGTTTTTCGGAGCAATACGAGTTGAAGGGCTGCGGGGGGGGGGGGGGCGGGCGTATGGGAGTTGTGGCTTTTTTGCCTTTTTTCGTACTTGGGCCTTCTATTCCGGCAGAATCCTAGTATAGTGGTGGGGCTTCCGCTAGGAAAACAAAATATCGCAGCCTCATATCGAAAATATCCAAGCCTATCAGGATTAGTCCCAACTCGTATTGGACTGTGGGACATTCTGTACGAATGGTCGCCGCAACGGGGCGACATTACCGGTCGATGATCGGCAGTGGTCCAGAACCACGGAGCCGTCCTCCTTTTTGGAAACCTCTGACCACGGCAACTCTTACGGCAGGGCGAAAACTTCCTCCCAAACACCACGAACACAATACTGCAGTCAGGCAGACCAGGGATATTGTTTGCCTCACAATACTGCAGTCAGGCTGAGACCAGGGATGTTTGCCGAGCAATGGTTACCAGCGATGTTCGGCAATTCTGTGCAAGAAAGCAGGTCCTGGAGCACGGGAGGGAAGGAACAGGGGACGGAGAAAACTGAAGAAGGAGACAGCGGAAAGAATGCAATAGTGAATCAAATTGTTCAACAGATGTTCGAATTGGTGTGTGGAGTGACTGTGGCCGCTTCTTTTCTACCTGAAGAATGGATATCCATTTTCAACGAAACATTTGGCAGAGTAAATGACTTTGTCGCATTCATGGGACCGTGGCTAGGATCGAGCGCATTTCTGGTGACATTTTGGACATCTCAAGACAGAAGTTCTGATCGCAACGAAACATCGTTATGAGAGCTTACGACCTCGCTACCAGCCACTTGGGGCTTAAAGAAACTGATTTGAATCATCTCAAGATACACTGAAATTTTGCAAACAAACCTGTCGCTGCCTTGGGATGTGTGTAGTAAAAAGTTCGAAGTTATCACATGAGCTGTCATCACTTTATACATTTGGAAATGCGCAATCAGAAATAGATTTTCTCAGTGATCCCATTTTTCCGAACAGAGTGGTGCCACTCACTGTCTTCTATATTAGATGCGTTACAATAGGGACAATAGGAAACTCCTATTTAAAGCTCTCAGTAGCAGGTTTCGTTCAGCCCGTAGGTTGCTGAACGTCTGGAAGTGCTGCGGACTTCCCTGCCGGAGTATATACCACTGCAACACCGTCAAGTAGTGCACAAATATGGCACTAGTTAAAAGTTCCGACTCCACCGACAAGACTTCGGTCGGAAATTTTTTTTTTCGCTGAAACTTCGTCTAGGGGGGTTATTTGGGGTGCTGATCACGAATCTGATATCCGTTTTTCACGATTCGGTCGGAGACCACCCATGTTAACGGTATGGGTGGTCTCCGACCGAATCGTGAAAAACGGATATCATATTCGTGCTCAGCGCCCCAAATAACCCCCCTAGACGAAGTTTCAGCGAAATCGGTGACCCTGCCTGGACCACCCATGTTAACGGTATGGGTGGTCTCCGACCGAATCGTGAAAAACGGATATCAGATTCGTGCTCAGCACCCCAAATAACCCCCCCCCCCCTAGACGAAGTTTCAGCGAAATCGGTGACCCTGCCTGGACCACCCATGTTAACGGTATGGGTGGTCTCCGACCGAATCGTGAAAAACGGATATCAGATTCGTGTATAATATCCTTCGGATCCCCGCTTTAATTTGAGTGTAGCGGTTGGGGAATCCGAGATATCACGTGTCTATGTGCAATTCATTTGACGGCTACTTAAGAGAATTCGACGCTCTCATAAATTTATGAACATAGATAATATACATGACATTAATATAAGGCTCGGAGACGGGAAAACACACCGTCGTCCGAGCCGGACCAAAACTACTATCTATTCCCCCTCTCGATCCAAAGCCGGGGCCGCCTAAGCTAACAGCGATAGGCTCGCTATCTCGCTGGCCGTTTGAATAGGCGAGGCGGCCGGCCAGCTGCTACAAAGAGGGTCATCATCCTAGAGTCTACCGTAACCCGGGTCTTCTCACATCCCTTACATCCCCGACTTCGAAAGAGTCCCGGTCCCCGGGACTACAACAATATGACGGAAATGCAAAGGCAGCGATTGAGGATCGAGACGCTGACGAGGTGTTACGAGCAGTCGTCGTTGGGTACGTAGAAGAGGAGGACATGCTGGTGGTACGGTATAGCTGTAAAATAGAGAGTAGAGGTTATTCAAGTGCTGAAAACAGACAAAGTTTTATATGGGATGGAGAAGAAAAATTTTTTTCGAAAGGTTCATTATATTAGCAAATATATAATGTGTAGCTCAAATGGTTAATATGGTAGCATATAATAAGATAGCATATGATATATATATGGGCATGGTGAAAATTGTGTTCGCTGTGCGTGTTGGGGTAAATGACAGGGTAAGTTAAAAAAAACGGTTTTAAACGCGAAACTAAAGACAAGAGGGTTCGTTCATTGCGATTACTCGATATGATAGTTGGTGTTCCACAATGTGATCAGTGTGTGAAAATGTAGCATTGGACTTTACTAACAGTTATTCTACACGCAGGTATAGTCAATTATGAGGAAGAGCACAATACATTATACATTAGGGATTGTTGTATCGTGTATCCTATTGTAAAACCAGGTTGAAGAACTTATGACAGAGAATTCGAAACACTAGTATATGTGCGCAACCTTCCGTGTCCTCAAACAGCCAATCAGGTGGAATTTTGTTCTTCCCCTTGGTGTAGGGATCATAGAGCTATGCGGGGATTAGGTGTTGTTATATTGTAAGACAACCTCCTGGTTGATGTAGAGCCGTTTTCAACTTTTAGTTGTTTTTCCGTAGTGAGTTCGGGTTTCTCTGTGTACATAGTTTCTTTTAAAACACCTACTGGGACACGTTTACACTTACTTAACAAAGAAAACGACGGTTGTCGTACTGGTGTTGTTTTCAACCGTGACAATTTCCTAAAAACCTAACGTGTAGCTTACTTAAGTGGTCCATAAATTTAGATGCAGGCGTCACATAGATGATACTGTGGTAAGGACACCTTGCGAGAGCGAACGCTCAGTAAGTTATGAATCGCTTTGAACAAAGGGCCCATCTGTCGTTAGTTGGCGGTTAACTACAGGTTTCTAGGTGAACTGTGGTGAATCGGGCACAATATTATTACGCGACAGTATAGTATGACAAGTGTGAACTTTTTACCGTTGAGGGTTTGGGGTAAGGGTCCGATCACGTCTGAATAGACTTGTTACCATAGCCGCGCGGGTAGTTCAAAGTTACATAAAGGTTGAAGGTGGTTAAAGAAAAAGATGAAGAAGAAGGAATTTTGACCGTAGTCGTCTGCAGCCTACTCGTACTAATCAGTTAATCCAATTTGGAGTTAAAAAGAATGAGAAAATTCTGGTTTTTTGTTGTGGTTGGAAACCGCTTTATAGCGTTTTACAGTATTTCAAATTGTAGTTAGACCTTAGAGAAAAATTGTTTTTCTTTCGGAAAAGGAGTAGTGAACCCGCTTTTTGTTATATAAATGACAAAAATTGTAAAAAATTCAAGTAAAGGTTCGTCACGTGTCTCTTTATTTGTTGGCAGTGAGTTGGCGGGTTGCTGAAGAGTCTGTCAGCGGCAGACGAAGTTTGTAGGTACTTTCGTACCTTCTAAAGTTTATTAGCGGCGAACGACAGTTATTTCTTGGCCAAAGAAAGAAGAGCGAACGCAATAAGAGAGAGAGAGAGACAGAGCTGGTGTCATGATATATTTTTTGATCTACTACTTCGCAGTGAAAAAAACATCGCTTTAAATTTTCTTTTATTTTGCGGGCACGAACATGTCTCTACCTGGCCAGGTTTTTGATATGCGCTCAAACTTTTCCCAATCAGGGGTTTTTCCCCCACCACACAGTGTAATAGCCGGGCTTTTTTTTTATTCAGAAAAAAATCCAATACCATAAAAAATGTTTGAGCGGTGTGGCGTCTGTGCGTTATAGGCAGTTCCCTCTACGTGAACACTCAAAAGTTCAAAATCTTTAGGAGGCGGAATTTACGGAAAAATTGGGAAGATATTCAGTATTATTAACGGCGAAGTAGGAGAGGAGAAGAGGAAAAATGTTATAAATTTATGAGAGATCTCGCCGGCACCTCCATATAATATCCTTCGGATCCCCGCTTTAATTTGAGTGTAGCGGTTGGGGCATCCGAGATATCACGTGTCTATGTGCAATTCATTTGACGGCTACTTAAGAGAATTCGACGCTCTCATAGATTTATGAACATAGATAATATACATGACATTAATATAAGGCTCGGAGACGGGAAAACACACCGTCGTCCGAGCCGGACCAACACTACTATCTATTCCCCCTCTCGATCCAAAGCCGGGGCCGCCTAAGCTAACAGCGATAGGCTCGCTATCTCGCTGGCCGTTTGAATAGGCGAGGCGGCCGGCCAGCTGCTACAAAGAGGGTCATCATCCTAGAGTCTACCGTAACCCGGGTCTTCTCACATCCCTTACACTCAGCACCCCAAATAACCCCCCTAGACGAAGTTTCAGCGAAAAAAAAATTTCCGACCGAAGTCTTGTCGGTGGAGTCGGAAATTTTAACTAGTGCCACAAATATTACTGCTACTTCTTATTTTGGCTATTACTGCTCTTCATCTCTATACGACTATTACGGTCACCATGCAGCCTTGTTGGTTCTGTCAAATCCATTAGGCTTCTCACTGGCGCAGTACGAGTCGCGTCTCGGTGGTGGTTGCCGTGCAAGTAGCGAGCAGTCGCACCTCATGCTCCACGAACCGCGACAGTCCGACTCCAGCTGCGATCCCCTGACAGTCGACGCCTGTGAACGCCGGAGTACTTAAAACAGGCGTAGACTACGATGTCATGAGGCAGCTGTGTGCGGTGGCACCTCACACACCATAAATGACGCGCGCAGCCGGCTATATTTATAAATAAGACCTTCGGGGTGAGGCAAAGCCCTCCCCGAACGGGGGCTGCGTGAGACGAGCAAGTGGGGAAACCTTCATCAAGCGTTGAGGGGTCTTATTTATAAATGTAGTGACGGTGACGACTGGGGGACGATGACGAATTATGACGTTGCGGGTGACGACTGGGGGGAGCCCGGTTTTCACACCGGAGAGGTCTCCGCCCGCTGAGTCCCCGCCTCCGCCCCCCTTTGCTCCGCCGATTTGGACCAGTTGACGGCGCACACTGCCTGCATTAATTAGACGTCGCAAAGTGGAACATTTCCCTCCTTCCTGCAACTAATGCTGCTGCAAGTTTAACGAGCTTTGCAGCTACTACTACGACTACTATCCTGCTATTATATTTCTTCGACTACTAACGCAACGCCAATGTGAGGGTATGAAAAACGGTAAGTTAAGAACCGGTTTCTAAAAGCAACATATCCTTTTCGTGAAAGCTTTCATAATCGTTTTTCCACGCCCACTGCATTCGTTTGCTATTTCACTGAGATTCTGTGCATATTTGACTGTACAGATCTTTTTTGATAAGCAAAACGATGCAGAAGTATTTGCCTTGCTTACCTTTTAATTGGAGCTGTGATATTTTTAAAGCAATAGTGCCATGTTCAAACCTAGAGAGGTACTGCATGCTGGGTCTCTTCCTAAACTCTAAGCCCCACTCCGAAAGTAGCGAACTATATTCCTCTGCATTTCTAATTAAGGTGTAAGCGTGCTTAACGTTCTTATTTTAGAAGTTTTTGACTCTTGGTGTTCTGATCATTCGCCAGGGTGCCCTTCCTCTCCGCTCTAGATTTGCGCCCAGTGTCATATTGGTCCCTCATTTAGACATTGGTCCCCTGGATTGGAGTAATTGCTCGCTGGTCCTCTGCGTTCACCAGATGTCGTGACCTGTGCCGCTCCTCGCACCTTTTACGGTCTTTCGCACCCACATTGGCTGCCCTCAAGAGATGCTTTAGGCGCCTCTTGGCAGACGTAAGAGGCGCCAAATGCTAGGAATCAAAGCACTGATCTTCGAAGAAGCCCACGGTCGGAAGAAGTCCAAATAACTTCTCTAAGTAGAGCGCAATTAATCACGGATTGGTTGAAGGCTAAACTTTGTGTGCGGACTCCTTATATACTACGACTAGACCTTTAATTTTCTTCAACAGAAATAGATTTCTGAACAACGCCCCCCCCCCCCCAAAGGACAGGGGAGGCCTGCGATGAAGATACGATATATTAATAATTATTTTCAAGAGTAAACGATTCGGTTGCATCAACAGAAACTGATTTCCGAACAACACACATCCCACAGGACGCGACAGTGCCTGTGATGAGGTTAATTGATAATTTGACAGACATTTGAAAGAGTAAACGACTCTACCAACGAGACGTTCAGCGGCCTAAAACACCCCGACCTTCTTACTTTCTTCGTTAAGAGTTCTACTTTCATTGCAGTATAGAATATATAGAATAGTATAGCGGGATATAGTTCGCCGCTAGAATTTCCAAAACTGTTAGATATGAAGCCTGTCCATCCTCTATCGTATGTAGCGGTTTAGGCGCTGTGGTAGTTAGGTGGGGGGGGGGGGGTCATCATGGCATGCAGTGGCGTGCAGGCGCAGCGAGTAGCTACATAAAGTGAATGTAAATGCAGTCTCACCTCCTCTTTTCGATTACAGATCCGCGTTTTATCTGCTTCCGAATTGAGCAAGAGAAGGAACTGCAGGATATAGGCAATTTTAACACGCGTCGGCGCCAGCGGAGGAAAGCACAGAACAGAGCTATAGCATTGTTTATTTGTGTCCTTTACTATCAGTGTGCCATCATTTCTTTTTTTGTATTAGTGACACTTTTTATAAGGCCACCCCCCCCCCCCCCCCAACTACCATAGCTCCGTGGTTTATTCCCCGAAGTATCCGTTTTCTATCCTGCTAGAAGCAGATTTTGAGAGTGCCAATCCGAAGTACTTGATCTGTAAAAAACCAATGGGTAATGGTTGATTGGTCGATACCGTTTACTGCCTGAAGGCAATGACACTCCTCGGCTCCTGTGGTCATTTTTCTACCCCCCCCCCCCTCCAATACCACCTTACCTATGTACCGGCAGAGAAACGAAGTGAGTCAAGGCACGCGCACGCGCGTTGCAAGAAGCCTCTATTAGGGGGGGGGGGGCAAAAGTAATGAGACACCCCATGCCGTGTCCATATATCTTGTGGCTGGAGTCTGGTTTCGTGCTTGTCGTATTTGAATGTTTGTATGCTACTTACTGAAGCCCATCTAAGAAGTTACCACTTCCGCCCTTTCCAGAAGCATGCCAAAACCCCAGCCTGTCTCATGCCGAAACCCCAGTCTGACGAGTCGACCTGTGTCGCGCAAATCTCGCCCAATTCCCAACCCCGAGCAGCCTGGGCTCAATATTCACGCACGATGAGAAGTACGTCTTCTACCTTAACGCTGCCAAGCAGCGAGTCTGGGTGAGGCCTGATGACCTGCTACCGACCTTCGTTCGGCGAGATGTTCACGGCGTAGAAGCACCTTTGGAGCTTTTGGGTCTGCGCCCGTGGATATGTTTACCGGAAGCTGTTGCCAAGAGGACTACGATGAACTCCAAGGCCATGGTGAACGAAATAGAAGAGATGGGCCGGCGACTCGCTCTTATTCATTCGCAGCGCTTCAAGAAGGTTCTCCTCTTCGACGGGAACAAGTAAGCACGGATAAGCTTGCTCAGCTGGACTACGTTCACATGCCTCACCCACCGTATTCGCTGGACATCTTTCCATGCGACCACCACTACTTCTTGAGCCTACTGGACTTCCTGGTTGGAAAGGATACAAGAACCCAAGCAGTCCTATCGAGCAGTTGACCAGCACCAGCGCCCAAGCAGTTCTCGAAGGATGGGATCAGGAAGTTGGCTGAACGATGGCAGCAAGGTCCTTGCGCTTAATGGCAAATACACTCCTCAGCATAGTTGAGTTGTAATTGAGTTATAAAGAGATAAAGATTTTTCATTTTGTCTCATTACTTTTGCCCCCCCCCCCCCTCTAAGAAAAAGGTCTTATGAAGGTCTTCTGGAAATCCAACGCATACTGCGCAAAGTCTGACGTACACATACTACATAACGTCTGTGACACATTTCGGAGTCCCGACGCAAGTGTCACAACGTTGGCACGACGTCTATGACAGGTCTTCTGCATCCCAGCACACGTGGCAGTACGTCTGTGGAACATCTGATATCCAACTCACATTGAACGATATTGAAAGAAAATTTCGGTCCTATTACTTGCTCCTCTTTGTGATCCCGCTTTACTGGTCGCTTTACCGGCCCAAATTACTGATCTCCCTTTAGTAGTGGCCCTCCCTTTACTGGCCTTCCTTCTCTGATCCCCTTAGGGCCTGTTCATACTTAACGACAGCAGCGACAAGAGCGCAGCGCGCGTGGCGTGCGCAGCGTGTGGAAGAATGAACAGGCGACAGTAGCGACAAGAGCGGCTGGAGCGACAACGTCGGCGCTCGAGTATGAGCACTTTTCGGCGGCGCGCGCTCTGTTTTGATCGATTCCCATGTTTTGGATGGGCGACGGGAGAAACGAGAGCGCAGCGCGCGTGGCGTGCGCAGCGATAAGAGCGACTGGAGCGACAGTGGCGGCGCTCGAGTATGAACACTTTTCGGCGGCGCGCGCTCGGTTTTAATCGATATGCATATTATGCACGGGCGACAAGTCGCCATTGTCAAGTATGAACAAGCCCTTACTATCCCCCCCCCCCCCCCGTTTACTGGACACCCTTTCCTGCCCTCTCCCACACTTTACTAGTCCCCCTCACTCTTCTGAAACACTACGCACGCTGAACGACGTCTTCGGCGCACCTCTTCCGAATTCTGACGCTCTGGACGGCGTCTGCGGCACATCTCCTGATTCCCGGCGTTCGGCACTACATAAGGATATGGACGGCGTTACTCAATCGCTTTTGGGATGCGCCAGATCTCGCTGCGGCAGATCCGCCTTATCACTCATAACATCCTCGACATGCTAAAAGCCCCCACAGAGTTCTGCGGCAACGCCGCTCGCCGCTATGGTTAAAGATAGGGCAGGGACGCCGCCGACGGCGAGCTCTGCGTCTCTGCCCTATGGTTAAGCATAGGGCTGCGGCGCTCCCGCAGAACTCTGTGGGGGCCTTAACAGGATCTCCCTTCCTATCAAGTTCATCTTTCAACCAAACATATTTTCTGGTAATCTATTTGAATAGAAAACAATACAGATATGTACTTTCAAGAAATTGACCGAGTACGTTGTGTGCATCAGTGAGAACGGAGCGCGCCATATTTGGCAGCCCGTCTCTAATTTTAATGGCCTTCAGTAAGTCTAACCGGCAGGTGCGATTTTAAACTACCGATAGCAGTGGCAAAGGAACTTGAATAACATTATGCTACCCTTTGATTTGAAGGCGTGGTTGGTTTATAAAATGACGTGTGGTGGCCAGTCCAATTTATAAGTCATTACACTACCCTTCATATACAGTCTGCTACCAATCCGCGGACCCTGGGAAATATTGAAGGCTTGGCTGACCTGAGAGGAGACCAAACATTGAGCTGATTACAACTGCGTACGACAAACGACGCCTTTTTCAACCGTGCCGATGTGAATGAAAAAGATTTAGGTGAACCTTGGTCAACTCCTTTGCGAGGTATTCCGCGCATTCTACTTCTAGGGGGTATCACGGAGGAATGCGTATTTCACCATAAGTATGGTACCAATTCACCGATCCCGCAGGGATGGGAGGCTTGGTTAGCCTAGGCGGAAAATCCGAACCACGAACCCCCCCCCCAAGTGGTCCTCGATTGCTGATCCCCTCTTCGCTGGTCCCCCTCCCACTGGTTCCCCTTACTCGGAATCCCCTCGCAAGTTGGACGTCTTCTAAATCCTAACATACGTTGACGACGTCTTCAGCACGTCTTCTGAATCTACAAACGTTGGACGACGTCTTCAGTACGTCTTCTGAATCTCTGCGCACGTTGAACGACGTCTGCGGCACGTCTTCTCAATCCCTACGCTTCGCACTTCGTTCACATCCACACCCTGACGCGTTGCCCGCTCAAAATATCGCAAACTTGGACGATCCGCCGCCAAGAACATAGTTCGTCAGCAATCGCCCACGGTTAAGCTCAAAGAAAGCCCGGCTGGCATACGCCGCACTGTCGCCGGCATCTCTTGGCTTAAGTCCCCCTCCCCGTGACGGACATGTGACATTGTCCGATTATATATAGTAGGATTCACTGTGATACCTTCGACAGCAGACTAAACAGGTCGTCATAAAACAGCCGCCAGATTGTGTGCGAATTCTTTGACCAACATGGACGAAACATGGTCAAATGGCCACCCACAAGATAGATCTGCCCGAATCAGTAGATAAAAATAAATAAATCAGTCTTCATCCTCTTCAGGCACTCAAGTTGAGCACTCAGTTTAGCTCTGTAGCATTCCCTCCTAAAATATTCCATCCAGAACCGCCTCAAACAGTATGAAACCTTTCCTTTCCGTAGTTCCGTAGCTTCATTATTGATTATTATGGAGTTGGCACTCTTCCAGCGCTGAACCAGAGCTGTGGTGGCCCCGCAACGATTGTTGTTACGGTACCGGTTTGAAAACACTGTACCCTAATAAGAACGTATTGTGTTCATACTTCGTGACAGCAGCGACGAGAGCCACCCAGTACGCGGGAAGTATGAACAGGCGATAGCAGCCACTGCTTTTGACGTCACCTTAGCATAAGTGGGTCGCCATAACCTCTCCAGCCTCCTCAGACATCCGCGTTCTAGTTCATCGATCTTAAGCGGCCATTACTAGTATTGCACCATAGACAGCAATATGCACTCACTAGCCACAGTATCTCTCTAGACTTTTGATGATAGCATTCGTCTTACAGTGCTATGAAGTTGTCCAAGAGCCTATTCATAGATTTACCGAGACGATTGAGTCGGCCGTAGAGAGCTCACAGTCAATCAAATCGTCTCGTCTTGCAAAAATCGGCATATATGCCTCTCGGCGAATAGTCGCTGCTGTAGCGAACTATGAACAGGCTCTTAAGCAGTCTTCATCTTTCTGTCTGTTTTCAACGCGACAGCCTCTGCTATCGATCCCCTTCGCCGTCAATTGTCCTGTCTACGTTCTGAAATACAAGCCAAAAGGATACTTAAGATTCCTTGTAATACAAGCAACAGCAACACTTATCCAATTGCTAGTTGGGAACCGCTTATTGGGGTGATGATTAGACGATTGTTAATGCTGCATTGCGTGCCGGATGAAGCATGAATTATCCTTTAGTCCTAATACTTCAGTCGCCTGGGAGCGCGGTATTCCAATGCTTCCAATATCGATCGCCTGCCCACGTAATCGATATTGGTCCTTTCGACTCCGATAATCGATGCTAATCGCGGCTGAATTGCAAAGTGTGCCTCAGTCGTCCTTGTTTAAGGAGCACTTTGCTCTTCTTCGCCGCCCATTACGGAACGAAATTCTTAGGACAGCCAAGCACCGTGCTATATGCTCCAAACATGGTATGAAAACACTATGATCACTGCTATTTAAACTCAATCCTTTTGGAAGGGAACGGGGGGCCTTCCCTGTCCGATAACCACGGCAGAATTGCAAACGAACAATAACACAAAGACATTACACTAGTCCAATCTGCGAGAGGACAACGTTTTACAGTTAAGCATCACACGCTACATTTTCGACTTGTTTTCTCTGTTCAACCGGATTTGTGCCAGTTATTTAATGAAAGCAGGTGCGAATGGGTGCTTTTGGGAAGGGACATTAATGGACAAGATCTGCTTCATTGGCTTCAAAGCTTATGACTGATTCATCCATTCGTGCAGGATAAGGTCATGGCCACCCGCCGCCGCAGCCGCTTCTCCAGTTATGGTTGTCGTTCAACTATGGTTCAACCATAGCAGCATGGAAGCCGAAAAAGTGCAAGGACAATATCGGAGTAACTAAACCGCTAAGGGTAGCTACGAGTAGTGCGCCAAAATTAACGAGTTTTGGAACAGTACTAGTGCGATCGTTTCGGGACCGTCCGAATTCTTCGACTCTACCACACATAGCGTAGCCGAGGGACGGCAAACCATGTGGATTCTCCTTGAACGGTATTAGCATTGCGAATTTTGGTCTGACGTTTTATTAGGGGGGAGCAAAAGTAATGAGACAAATTGAAAAAATTCTTTATCTCTTTATAACTCAATTACAACGCAACCATGCTGAGGAGTGTATTTGCCATTAAGAGCAATGACCTTGCTGCCATCGCTCAGCCATCTTCCTGATCCCATCCTTCCAGAACTGCTTGGGCCTGGTGCTGGTCAACTGCTCGATAGGACTGCTTGGGTTCTTGTATCCTTTCCAACCAGGAAGTCCAGTAGGCTCAAGAAGTAGTGGTAGTCGCATGGAGAGATGTCCGGCGTATACCATGATTGAGGCATGTGAACGTAGCCCAGCTGGGCAAGCTTATCCGTGGTCACTTGTTCCCAATGGGGTGGGGCGTTGTCGAAGAGGAGAACCTTCTTGAAGCGCTGCGACTGAATAAGTTCGAGTTGCAGGTCCATCTCTTCTATTTCGTTTACCATGACCTTGGAGTCCATCGTCGTGCTTTTGGTAAACAGCTCCCAGTACCGGTCCATGGGCGCAGACCCAAAAGCTCCTCGCCATGAACATCTCGCCGAACGAAGGTCGGCAACAGGTTACCAGGCCTCACCCAGACTGACTGCTTGGCAGGGTTAAGGTAGAAGACGTGCTTTTCATCTTGCGTGACATTGAGCCCAGGCTGCTCAGGGTTGGGAATTGCGCGACACTGGTCGACTCTCAGACTGGGGTTTCGGCATGAGACAGGCTGGGGTTTTGGCATGCTTCTGGAAAGGGCGGAAGTGGTAACTTCTTAGATGGGCTTCAGTAAGTAGCATACAAACATACAAATACGACAAGCACGAAACCAGACTCCAGCCACAAGATATATGGACACGCCATGCAAAGTCTCATCACTGTTGCCCCTCCCCCCCCCCCTCTAATAGAACGAACGTCATGTTGGCCCCTACATTCTGGATGCATTAAGCAATGAGAAGAAAAGATAGTCGATGCTTAATACATGGGTTTAAGCTCTTATTCGCTATTGATTTCGCTGAAATTCAACAACTATGAATTTGTTGTTGTTCAAAAATAACACTGTACAATTTCAACGTGCCGTAACCGTCCTCCTAACCAGCATGAACTTTAAAAAATCAGTAATCTCGCAGGCGTCGTTCCACTTGCATCCGGACTCAGAAGACGTGTCACAGGCGTCGAGCCACCTGCGTCGGGATTCAGAAGACGTGTCAGACATCGCGATTCATGTGTCGATATTCAGAGAACATGTCACAAGCATCGTGACACCACTTACTGATTTGTTGTTCTTCTCCATCATCTTCCCTTGTTTAGAAATCGTTCTAGTTTATACAGGGTGTTCCAAAAAAGAAGTGTGTACTGTTTGATAACTTTGCAGCCAGTAAAGATAGTGAAGAAGTTAACAGCTCATATCAAAGCGCAAGGAAGTAGAAATTTTCTGGCATATGAGCGGTAGGGATTGTGCCACGTACTATTATGAATTATTGCGTTTTACGCTCGATTGACTGTGTTTCCCCTGAATACTTGTCACAATTTCTAAAGATGCTTAATCGTTGATTTGCGCTTCTCTTAATGTTCAATACTTAGAAACACTACAGCTTGCAGAAAAATGCAGGTACTGTACAAAAATTTCTAGCATTGCTGCTAGTGAATAACGCAAATAGGGAAACGAAGATTCTTTGACGTGAAAATGGTCGGGGTTGCGCCATGGACCCGTCTGAAACCTTACATTTCAGGTACTATTAGATATACATGGGTTGAGTGCTTGTCGCAGTCTTGCTATTAATTGACCACGTTATCATATGCTGTGCCTCTTTTAACGTTTAGAACTTGACAGTGCACTATAACTTGTAGCAAAATGCAAGGTTTCCTAGAAAGATAAGCGCTATATGAAACGCCATACCATTGCTGCTTGTACAGGTTTTGAAGGAGTATTATTTGTTGAGGTGCTGTTTTTGTGAGGAAGACGCTGTTCTACGCATTTTCTATTAAGTTTAAGGCGTAACGACGGCTTTACCAATTTACCGCAGAACTAAACCATGCATGCGGCTCGTTAGCAATCAATCAAGTCTGAGATGTAAGGTTTCAGACGTATGCATGGCCAAACCTTAACCTATTGCACGTCTCAAAATTTTCGTTATCCTTTACTTAGGTACAAGTCTCAAACATCTTCAAGACCTTCATTAGCAGCAATGTTAGAACCTTTCGAGGAGAACCCTTTTTTGGTTACCCTGCATTTAGCTGCAAGCTGTAGCGTGTTTTTAAGATTTGAATTTTAAAAGGGCTACAAGTCGATAAGGTCACGTTGTTGAGAATTGTGACAAGCGCTGAAGTGAAACACAATCAATCGAGTGTAAAATGCAGGAATTCAGAAGAGTGCGTGGCGCTGTCTACCACTCATTCGTCGTAAAATTCTTATTCTCTTTCGCTTTCATACGAGCTCTTGATACTTCTTCAGTACCTTTACTGGCAGCAAAGTTATCACCTTTCAAACATTGTTTAAATTTTTTGGGTACGCCCTGTATAAAGAGCAAGGTTATGAGGATCTGGCTTGGTCATTTCCAAACAGTCTGCAGCATTAGGGTTTTAGGGAATTTTATTTACTGTTAAAATTCTTAGTCAACCCTTTACCAACTAGCCTAGTACTAAGCGACCCTCAACGAAGGCAGTGCCTACGGCGGTCCTTGAAGGGCTATATGACCAAGTGCTATGTAGGTGCGATATAGGTTAGCTGATTGATTGAGGACGGAGATTTATTGGGGATCTTCTATACCAGTGATGGAAAACTCCAACGAGGAAATTAGCTACACCTTAGTTTTCTTCGATGGCTGATATTCTAAAGAGACGGTGAGGTAGAAATGTTGAAAATGAGTTTCTGAAACTATTAATTCTTTCATCTTTTAGTGTCGAAGCTAATTTTCTAGTTTTCTTTGCTTACTCTTGTTGCTATAGGATTATCCTAGTGAAATATTCCATGTGCGACTGTCCTTGAATCTTGGCATGTCTGGAGATCCAAAGATGCAGTGTTAAAACTTCTGAAACATAACGGTCCTAAAAGGTTCTTTTAGTCCAGACGAAATTAATACTATTCACTAATAATTTAACATGTAAGGAACTGTTGGCGACTTGAATATAATGTAGGCAGAAGCTAGTACCACGCTCCCACATATTAGGATCCTAGCGTTGCCTCTAATACGTTGTGTCCATAGCTTCCCATTCAAACACCATGTTCAATGGCAAAACATATGAACCTCCTCGACCCTGGTTCTTGTGCACTCGGACAACTGGTCCTCGGTGGGTGGTCGGCGCGCCCCTTTCTCCGCCCCTGCGTATGGGCGGTGTGAAGAACATCGTTCCGCCGGTGACGACTGGGTGGGGTTTCAGGGGGAGCTTCGCGAGCGGCAAGCCGGCGGCTGCATGACGTCACTCGGCCGCTCTTCGCAACACGCTGCGCGAGCGGAATGTTGAATTAGAGCGCGCTAATCCGGATTGGTCTAGGGTACAAGACTAGAGGGTCCACCCTGCATCTCTGAACTGGCAGCTTTGTCCTACCTGTGGGTGTCCTGGGTGACTTCCTATAGTTGCAGAGTGCATGTAGTTGGGCAATACGTTCTCATTTCAATAGCTTTGTGACAAATAGCTCTAATGCTATGAAGAGGGAAGAGGTCCGTCTCTCCGTTCCAGACTTGCTGTGATCTGGTGGTACCTTGTTTCGTATCGGCTTCTCTTTCTTCTTTCATGTTCCTTGATATCAATCACTACCTTATCTAGTTCCTCGGCGTTCTACAGACAAATATGCCTTCAGGTTGCCGTCCCTGACTTGGTTGAGTTTTTGGAATGAACATTTTTACTTTCGTCGGCTCTCACCAGTTCGTCACAAGTATCAAGTTATAGGTTAATTACTCCTTACTTGAATCATCCTAGGGAGTTTCTATTCTATTCCTAGATTACAGAACACACTACTCAGTATGTATATTTATTAGTATCATACTGTATGGTAAAAGAGGGGAAGAGGGGGACGACGTGGGGTGAGAGGGCTGGACTGCCCTCTCACGGGAAGCTGACGGTACCGGACGACCCTCCGGTGTGGGTGGCGTAGACGTGACTGTCGGTGGTCGTGACAGTGCCGCTATCTTGCAGCAGGGCGTTGCTATCGGTAGAAGGGCGTCGTCGTCCAGGGTACGGATTGGGTGCAACTCGCCATCTCCCTTCCCACAGTAAGCTCGTCCTCGAGCTTAAGAGCATCATCATCGTGTTGTCGGTCGATTATACTCCGAGATGAAGAAGTATCAAATATACAGGCAAGGATATAGGAACTACATAGTAGTCACGCTATAGCTTATGCTATATGGTAAGTTATTGACTGTAAGAGGAGCATATGAAGTTGTGGTCTGCGGTTAATTTACCGGACGACTTTTGATGAGGATGACTGAATGAGGTCCGCAAAATCTTTGAGAACAAGCTCGTCCTCGAGCTTGGCTAGGAGGTAAAGGGTGATGCGGATAAAGTATCGGAGACGACGTTCAAGTTTTCGTCTCGAAAGATAGGCACGTGGGGTGTGGTGATGAAGAGGGTTGAAGTGAAGATGAAGAGGTTTTAAGTCTTCTGTATTCATTGGTGGAGTTGATGAAGAAGATTACGATAAATTCAGTACCATATTCGGTACTGTACATGATTTAATAGGTGATACATAATTCAGTACCTTATTCGGTGCAGTACACAATTTAATCGGTGGTACATAATTCAGTACCTTATTCGGTACAGCACACAATTTAATAGGTCAACAATTATTTTGCATAGAACCATGAAATGGATGTGAAATATGATAAAATTAGGGGTGCAAAGTTTAGAAAAATATGAAGTAATCATTGTCATGCACACATGTGCGAGCTAGAGGAATGTGAAAGAGGTGTTATTAATGCAAGATTGAGACTAAATTACGTTATTACATCATTAATATAGTTAGAATTCAATTGCATTTTCAAGAGAAAAATTATGGCACATGTTATGGAATAAACTTATTCAAATTTACTTGTCGCAGGCTTTATAAAAACGATTTGTCAAGTGTCATCCTTAGGATTTTAAAACTAATTTAGTTGACACAGGGACGAGTTTTTGAAAAGAGAGAAAAATTAGCGCGGATTGGAAATTCTTTGAAGCGCCCATTCAAAGAACTTGTTGTTTAATTTTGCGCGAAGCAGCGCAAATGAGTTGACGTAAACTCACAATACACTGATCTAGGCACCTTTTGAGGTATAGATCAATGTCCATAGTCCATACGTTGTCCTGCTGAAGTATATTTCTTCTATAATCGCGGTGAACGTCGCATGGGTTGTTCCGTGGTGTCCGGTGCTTCTTTTGGGCTTTCCAAAATAGGAGCTGGTGCTGTAGCAGAAGCACTGGCTACATTGGAACGTGGTGAATATAACTTCAAGCGGTTCATATGCACTGTTTGTCGCTTTTGGCGACCCACAAGATCTTGAATCGTCACATTGGGTCGATCAACTACTTCGACACTGAACGGGCCTTTCCACTGATTGGTTATTTTGGGACGCACAGTGTCTTTTCGCAAAAGTACTAGATCACCAGTGGAAAGCTCCGTTGGGCATACCTTATGGAATCGATCGTATCCCGCCTTGTATAGTATCGTTTTTTCTGCAATTTGGCGTCCTATTGCTATGATGCGGTCTTTTAGACCAGCAGTGGTACGCGAAGTTGTCAGTGGCGAATACGAGTGGGGACGGCAAGTTGTGGACGATATCACACCATGTGATCGGGTTCCTTCCATGTATGACGAAGAATGGGCTATATCCTGTAGTTGAACTTTTACTGCAATTATAGGCAAACACAATCGGCTGATTGAAGTCTGACCATAGGTCTGGCTAGGTCTAGGTCTGGCTTCTGAGCAATATGAAGTTAGGAAGTCATGAACAACCTTAACTATTTGCTCCACCTGACCATTAGCTTTATGGTTATAGCTTGTGGTAAACTTGTTTAAAATACCAAGAGTGTTGTTGATTTTTGCAAAGATATCGCTAGTGTAATTTGAACCCCGATCCGAAACTAACTCATTCGGAATGCCGTGCTTGGATATAACATCATTTATTATAGCTTTGACGACTAATTCCGTCATTTGATTGACGCAAGGAGTACAAATTACAAACTTGCTGAAAGCGCATACAGATGTAGATATAAACCTATTTCTGTTTATACATTGAGGAAGAGGTCCGATTATGTCCGTTTGGATACGTTCAAAAGGTCTTTGGGGGATGTGAAAACTTCCCAATTCTTCGTGTGTGTTGTTTCCCGAATTTCCCAAAGGGGTTTTGACTTTTTGGCAAAATGGACTTTTATTCATACATGTTGTGATATCTATATATAAAGTTGGCCAATAATATTTAGGTCAGTTAGCCTTTTACCGCTGCATAGGTTTTTTCTATTCCTAAGTGAGATACCGTCAATGAATTGTCGTGGTGCGCAGAGATCACGACGTTTTGCATATGTGGGTTAGGAATCACAGTGTAGTCGTACTACACGTTGTAAGTACAGACAGTCCAGAAGAACATGATTTTTATCAATCATCTGAAATTTCTTAGGGGGTTGATTAACCTTTCTCTGAAAAAATCTTAATTACCTTCCCTATTCAGAATCCTGAGCTTTTCTAATGTCTTCCAAAGTGGTTAACAAGCATTGATGAATGACGCAAACTTTGTTAATGGGGTAGCAGCTAAGAAAGTCACATAAGTTATTGTGTTTCCCAGCTCGATATGGTAACATCGAAAGCTTGTATGGAAATCTCGCATTTGGCAAGGCGGCCTACCAGATCTGACCTGTGCATCAGAAATTTGAGGGATGCGTGGTTAGTTACTAATGTTATCTTTGCGCTAGCTGCGTACGGGTGAAACTGTTTCAGTACAAAACTATGCCTAGCACTTTCAGTTCTATAATTGCGTAATATTTTCTCATAAGTACTCACGAAGCTACTGCAGTGCCTTTAGTGTTCTGCGTAAGTTGGGAAATTTGTCTGAAACGGGCAGGTATCTGGTAATAGATGCTCTAACATAAACGACGTGAGAGCGTCAAAGATGGAAAGACAAAAATTGTGGTCTGGACGAGTACCTTTTTCCGGTGTTAAAAGGTCTTTTCTGCGGTTTGGTGTACTTAATATGACATTCGTAGACAGAAGAGCGTTTTACAGTTGCGCAGTTAATGCGGACTGCCCACTGTAACGGCAAGAAATACGAAGCTGTACCACGAAAAGATTTTAAAGCTTGCGCATTCATTATCTAGGGCATCTGAGTGATGCTCGATACTTTATTCAGATAACTGCAAGATCCAGATTTGGTTATAGAAAACCCCAGATATGACTTCGGTCTCGAAAGATTCAACATCTTCGGATGCAAGCTCACATGAAAGCTTTGGGTGCGTTAAAAGCATTTATTGAAATTGCGCGTGAAGTCACCCACGCGGCGAACTTCCAATTGTTTTGCATATACGAAAAATGTCTAAACTGGCTGTGGCACCATTGTTTGGGTGTGATTTAGCTTTCATAAGCCAGCATTATCTTTTTGAGAAGCACATCTTTTGTGCGAATGTAGATTCTTAGTTAGGTACATCCCGAAATTTTGCCTGAGGCAACACTGCTGGGAAAGGCAGAAAGGGACAACTGTTTATTAGAAATTCTGTATGAATTTTATTTGGTTTTATTGAAAAAATGGAAGGAAATAGCGCTGGTGAAGAGTTTGGACAGTTATAAGCTTAATCGCGTGCTGGCAAAACTATTGCTTGAGAAAGGATTCGAACTCTCGTTGTGCATTTTCTAGATGCGGGTGATCCGGTTGCGCTATGCATGTCTGATTTTGTTGCTGTCTAAAGCTTTGATGACTAGGACAACGAATATGATTTTTCTGAAATCAAAATCGAGCTTGTGAGTTCCTACAAAAATTAAAAGTGATGGGACATCATCACCGTAGGTAGCTCAACATTTTTTTTGAAATGGGTTTGATTGGGTAAAATTTGGCTTATGATTCTTGAGCAACCGTAAGTGAGCCCTATTCTGTGAGTCAGTTTTTTTAAAATTAACTTAGATGGGATATTTATTTTGTAATTTAATTTAATGTATTTGTTTTCTTTTTTTTATGATTTGACAGAATTTTAACATCACATTAGGATTGACGAAAAAGGTGGTATCCACGTGAGAACTGTTTACCTTTTATCACCTGTGTGAGGATTGGCTTGTTGTAGAATTACTGCATACTACAACAACAAAAAAACGATGCGAAACACTGAAAATATCAACGTTTATGTTGCTTCATGGCAATTTTATGATTGCAATTTTTTCTGTTACGGAGATTGTAGAATATCCGAAAGATGCAAATTAATGAGAGCTGCTGCTGAAAAACTATATACTTGCAAGGAGTCAGAGAATTCTCAATTAGCTACGCTCCGTTTAGATGTTCATATAACAAAATTTTGAAAAAAAATCACTGATTTTACCAAAAAAATATCATTCAGAAGCGTGGCTTGCTCAGAATTATAGAAAATCTTGATGTGTGAAAGTCTTGGGCAAGTGTTAGTCTGAGATTGTTTATGTTTGACAGGGAGATAATTTTATGTCTTTTGATTGCAAAATTTTCTTGTTCAGAGGTTCCTATTCTCCCTTAGCTTTACTGTTATATCCTACTATATATAAAAATTAAAAACAAAGTTTTGAAATAGGAATTCAGCGATTTTACCAAAGAATGTCAAATGCATAGCCTACTGAGGAGAGAAATAAGGTGTTTTGTAGAAAATCTCAATGAGAAAGTGTTTGCTAGATGTAAGGAATCTTAGCTTCTTATTATTTGAGAAAAATAATATTTTATGAAAAATATTGTTCTAAATTTTAGTTTGAATAATTGCAAAAAATATGCCTCGTCGAGGATTGGAATTTCGGGTTGCACTAAAGTGATTTGTTACAGCATCGTGATGGCTTGCTCTTTTTTTCTTCTTTTTAACCTGAAATAAAAGGAAAATATAGAAAAAAAATCGTAAACCAGCTACTCATCTATCATTCTTTATTTTCCGTGCAGTTTTACCGTTTACACTTTGCTAATTGTTTTCAAAAAAATGATGCTACAACAAAAAATTCATTTTCTAGTTAAACTTAAACCATTTGTAAAATTGTATTTGTATTTGTATTTTTTTCGCTGGATTCCAAATCAAAGTTCATATTTATTTGTAGGTCACTTGGGCAATACGCTTTCGAACTGTAAATGAATTATTCCCGGCAGACCTGACATCATCGAGTACATGCAACAATTGTGTCTGTCGCACGATTCGAACCTACACAGCTTATTCTATACGCCAGAGCTTTTACGTTGTGCCACTGAGGCGTTAATTTGTCGATGTCAAAAATTCAGATGTCGTGGAGGCGAGGCAAAAATTGTACCCACGGCGGGATTCGTTGGTCGTCTTTCTACAGTCATTGGTCAGCCCACTGCTCCACCTATGCGTCTTTAACGCCTTACGGTATAAAATAAAGTTTTGAATTTATTGAATGTATTTGCGGTGTAGTAGGTTTTGCTAAATCGTGGCTTGAAATAGCTTTCGATTCATTGGAAAAATATATTTCGAAACAAAGAATGTGATTGAAATGAATTGATTTTAGCTCATAGCAATGACTTTCTAAAATTTTATTTAAAATTTTATTGGGTAAAACGCAGCAAAGCACAAATGGATCAAGAAACTGTTTTATGTATTTCGTGTTTTAAACAAAATTGTAATTTGGCGCTGTGAGAAGCAAAAATTATCGATTTTTTCCCGACCATTTAGTGCAACGGTGTCGCCAGTGGCGCGTGTGTTGTCACAGGGTCGGGTCTTCACCTAGCCAAAAAAATTTTTATACTGCACTGAAAAATATTTTGTCCTACACTCCTAATTAGAAGGTCATAAGTTTGCTTTTAGATTCGGTCTTTAAATGTTTTTTTCGATAGACAAAAAAATGTGAGTTCGGGGATAAGTCGAAAAATTTCCGCGGCCTGATTGGTTTCTATTTGACTACGTTTTTAGGAAGATCAGTTGCGAATATTTCGTATGGTGTAAGTGCCTCTAGAATTATTTAATTTCGGATGTCTGTTAAATAAATTTATTGGTTCCTTTTTTATTTAGGGCCATGGGGCATTTAATAGTTCCCAGTAGTCTATGAATAAAAGTTGCTGAGGTCTGTGTTCTGCACTGCTTGCTTTTTTCCCTTATTCAGATAAGATACTGGGCTGACCCTGTGAAAATTTTGGAGCCTAATGTATTCATGGGACGAAATGCAAAAATTTATGTCGTAGCCGGGACTCGAACCTTCGAGTCGCTCTTGATGCCGCGAACGAGGCCCACTGCGCCATATAGACATATATGTGTTTTTCAAGTGCCCTGACGGTAATTGGGACGGAGCAAAAAAATTTCGGCGTGTGATTCGAACCTCTCAGCTGCCCCTCTTCGCACTGCGCCATGAGGGTCGCAGTATTCGTCTGGGGTTGTTCTCTGACGAGATCTGATAATTGTTTTTGAATTAAACAGTGATTTAATTGACGAACTCCTCCAGCTTTCTCTCTCGACTTCTTCTTTTGAAAATTTAAAATGTCGGAAAATTTGAAAATTTGAGAATTTAAAAAATCTGTTTTTAAAACTTTGAAATGTCTGAAAATTTGAAAATAAAAAAATCTGCTTTTAAAAATTTAAAATGCCCGAAAAGTTTAAATTTTAAAAAATCCGCTCTTTCAAAATTTGAAATGTGCGAAAATTTAAAAATTAAGAAATCTATTTTTAAAAATTTAAAGAGAATGTTGCCTGAGTTTTGAAATTAAAAATTTCTGAAAATTTTAAAAATTTGAATAAAAATTAAATCCTTTAAGAAAAAATTAAAAAAAAACTTAAACTTAAAAATTTAAAGATCTAAATTTGAAATTTTTTTAAACATTTGAAAATAGCTTAGAAACTATCCTTTTTAAAAACAATTTTTGTAATTTAAACTTCGGCGCTTTACCTGGTCTTGGATCTGTAATAATTTGACAAAGGGAAACAGCAGTGCTGCGGAGTGCTATGTCGCTCCTTTGTTCAGAACCATGCGGGCCTCTGCTCAGGACCATGGGGTCCTCCGACCCTGGTCCCTCTGTGTAATAAAGATAATGCATAACGAATGTTGTTCTGTGATTCAGTGTTATCTCCGTGGGGGTCTTCTTGCGTGCTTCTGCTGCCGCAATCCCTAAGCGGTGGGTGGTAAGTGGGTCATGTGTGCACAACACAGTCGTCGGCACAGCGCTATCTCACGGAGCATGGCCTGTGGACCGCTAGCGGGTCACAGTATAGAGGGATAGCACTATCTACCCTTTTTTCTTTGCCAAGGCCTTTGGCTTTTAGTTTTACGTCGACTAATTGGTGAGAGTCCCATTTCACTTTTTGACAAAAAGAAAATAAATTTAAAAATAAATGTACTAAATATTGGGAAGCTGTAAGCGGTCGAAATCTGTCTAATCGACCATAGCTTTCGGAATATAAAGTTAACATTAAGGAAAAATGTTTATCAAAAATAGGAAAATAAAAAGAAATCGATTTCGCATGCTGGCCATAGCGTGTCGGTCTTTCGGCGTTTACGCTACATCGGCGTTCTCCGTTTCTCGGCGTTCTGCGTCTCGGCGTTTACGCTACATCGGCGGTCTCCGTTTCTCGGCGTTCTGCGTCTCGGCGTTTACGTCTCTCGGCGTTTTCGCTACATCGGCGTTCTCCGTTTCTCGGCGTTCTGCGTCTCGGCGTTTTCGCTACATCGGCGGTCTCCGTTTCTCAGCGTTTTGCGTCTCGGCGTTTACGTCTCTCGGCAACCTAACTAGTGGCGCAAGCACAAGAACTTTGTGTACAGAATATATATATATATATATATATATATATATATATATATTTAAAAAAATCGTGAAATGTGGGATCTCTTCGCCTGGACTATTGATGAAACATTAATGAAAAAAAGGTTAATATAACTCTACTAGTTTGGTAAGTACTGATTTTTTTAAGCGCTATTTTTGTTTTTATTTTTTTCTTACCCAGTATATTACAAAAAAATTTCTATGCCTTGCAATGCATAGAAAGAGTCATCCGACTATGTTAAAATACTCACCCATCCGGTCGTAGACATCGGTCGTCGGGTGCCAGCAGGGTGTGGGGGATAATGAGGGGTAATTAACGATCGCTCAGCTAATCGAAATTGAAAGATAAAAAATTGATCTAGAATTTATAGAAATCTCACCGGGACCTCCATATCAAGTTATAGGTTAATTACTCCTTACTTGATTCATCCTAGGGAGTTTCTATTCTATTGCTAGATTACAGAACACACTACTCAGTATGTATATTTATTAGTATCATACTGTATGGTAAAAGAGGAGAAGAGGGGGACGACGTGGGGTGAGAGGGTTGGACTGCCCTCTCACGGGAAGCTGACGGTTCCGGACGACCCTCCGGTGTGGGTGGCGTAGACGTGACCGTCGGTGGCGTAGCCCGGTGCCGCTATCTTGCAGCAAGGCGTTGCTATCGGTAGAAGGGCGTCGTCGTCCAGGGTACGGATTGGGTGCAACCCGACACAAGTAAGTCGTTGATTTTTTCTGTTTCGTTCTTTTTCTGCCGCGTGAGCGAAGCTTTACTACTCTATTTATGTGTCTATTCCCTACTTCTTTAGAAATCCGCCATCAGATTGAGGGTAAACTTGGAGTGAGGAGATCAGGCAAAGCAGAACACATCCTCCCCATTTTCATTGGAACACGTTATAATTCCTCCTTTTCTCATGGTTGTTATCCCTCACATCTTGTGCTCAATTTTTTCCTTTGACGTTGTAACATTAGTGTTCTACCCCTGCTCATTAATATTGCATTGCTCTTAAAATGGTTTCTTTTTGTGAGCACCACTTTAGAAGTGATTTTTGCAGATATGCATGTTGTTCATTGTCGATTTCTACAGTACTACTTCGCTCATCACTAATGGCAAATTCTTCTCGCGTTGAAGCCGCTGCTGCACTAGAAAACAATCTGATGGGAGAGCCGCGCGCCATAAAAGATATACAATCCGCCTTTTCTCGGGTTAGGGGTTCCGACTATTTAGCTTGTATAATTTACGTCATTGTCTTGCAGTCACCTGGTATGTCCACGCGATTATGGTTGCCTTCTAGGCCGCTCGCAGTGCTCAGGTGAGGATCTCATAACGACGCTTCTCAATAATACAGCGAGCTTGACCAGACCTTCATTGTGGTGTTGCAGTGCTGCAGTCTCCTTCAAGGTAAGTCTATATCCTGTCTATGTCTCAAATTTCGTACAGTCCAAGTTTGAACTTATGTCGGACTATTACAGAACTGTATCTGCGACACCACTACTCAGAACTACCATTCCTCTCCTGAAAATGGCTGCAAATGTTATCTAGATAATGACAATCCCATTCTTTCTATTATATACACCATTGTAAGTGGTGAGTACGTCCTTTAAGTTAGAGCAAGTTTGAGAATAACAAGCATAGCATGATTTTTGATTTTTTAGAAGTGTCATTCAGCCGGATGGCTACGTCTACGGCCAATGAAGTTTCCAGTCAAACCGCCTACGATGCCGTTCTGCTGTATGAACAGAATTTTTTCGCGTGAATTACGAGTGATGACCACGAACCTTCATATTCCCATTGTTTCTTAAATACTCTGCAGTATACAAAGGTTGTGATTTTGTTCCTGTTTTATCGTTATATTTTGTATCGTAATTTTTGTATTAGAGATTCTGTTGTTTCCTCATGTAGTCCTACCTGCCAGATTTTTTGTGTCGGTGATTTCTCCGGTTGTGAAATGCTTCTTGTTCATTGTGGAGTCGAATACTGTATACGTTCACTATTACTAAATATATGTAAGATATGTAATAAAAATAAATGACCTACATTACTAAATATATGTAAGATATGTAATAAAAATAAATGACCTACATGTGTACAAACTACAATAAGCAAGCCTAAACATGAGCGAAGGAAGGGCAACTCCGGTCACCAACGGGGGAGCGTCCAGTCACCATCGGGGGACGGCGCCGTGACGACTGAGTACGGCCGAGTCACCACCAGGGGTGTGCGTATTTACGATTTACGATTTACGATTTTACGATTTACGGCGATTTCTGGCAAATTTTTTACGATTTACGATTTACGACATTTTGTGTCGTAAATCGTAATTTTCCGTAAATGTGATCTTTGATCAACAACCAACTGGCGACCAAATTTATGTGGTCTGTGTTATAAAGATGTGCCCACTCTAATGGTCCCTCTTACAGCTCGTTCCCACTTCCCTTTAGGGTTGATTTTTGATGATCTGATATGTTACTGTGTTGTACAGTACCGTCGTGTTCAAAGGCTTCTCGAATCCGACTTCTCCCTTAGCTAAATAACTTTTCCATTTCTTTAACATTGTAAGGGCTGCCGCTTAGAACCTGCTATGTTCAAGAGGAGAAACAAATGCAATACAATATCAAAAATAAGCTCCTGTCTAGAAGCGCGAGGAGGCTGGGCTCCTCCGTTTCCGGCCCAGAGCAAGCAAGGCACAACGCATTCCTACTGCCGAAGGTTGTTCCATTTCGGCCCATAATCTGTGTTTTGTTTGTATTTATTTTTCCCATGATTGCCTTATGCAGCGTTTTGAATAAGTAAATAAAAATAAAAGGACACTGGAAGCAGTTTTTTAGAGAACGAGAGACAGTATTCTAGCTCCACGTCCTGTTTGGTAATAACGTCGAGTCACTCTGTTTGTGACAGATACATGCTAGCCCTACCGAATAGAATTGATGCAAATTCACGATCGAACATCACTCGTAGTCTGTAGTCTGTAGTCTAGAAAGTTGCTACACTCATGTGAAAAGGATAACCCACTAATGTCTCCGTATATGTCGCGAGGACGGGCAGCATTGTGAGGTGGGAACGCGTCATCCAATCAAACCGCATAGAATCGGCATTTCATTCAGAAAGGGCGTGTACAGTCGGTACCCAGATCGGCTGGCATATGTTCGGTCTGTGCTCTGGCTGTTGTTGGCTGGCGCGCTCCCACCTACCAATGCTCCTCACCTTCGCGACATGTATCAATGTTTCTATCGGTTTCCGTTGTACTTTATAGGGCTGAGCAAATTGGTATAAAAAGTGCGGTAAAATCGAGCGCGTAGCTTTCCAAGAAAAGGTCGAACTTGTTTTGACAGTTTTGATCTCCATTTCCGGCGGCGTGATTGAGTCTATCGTATTCGCCCTATCTTATCCGCTTACGATGGTGCATGCTCTCGGAGAGGAAACGGAGCTGGCGAAGGGTAGCCTGAGCGAGCGTGGGAAGTTATTGAATAGTAGAGCTATATTATAAAGTTTTCGAAATCTTACAAATGCAGAATGAGCAGGAAACCGGCGCATTGGTAGTGGTGAAACCACTTTTAATTTTTAGTTTTGACGGCGAATTTTTCGCTTTGTTTCTGCTAATTCCAAGACTAATACGCAAGTTGAAAATAGAGAGTAAGTTAGGAATTTAATGAATATTCAAACGGTTCAAGCTTTCTGATGGAATGCCATGCGTAGGCTTAGATATAGTTTTTGAATTTACAGTTTTTTACTTCCCTGAAACGTGTTTAGTTTAGTTTGAAACATATTTTACTAGCAGGAAGCTGTGAAAAAAGAAGTAGTTTGGTAAGAAAACTGTTCAGTTGAACCTGAAAATAACACAACAGTTAAATAAATATTAAATCACATCTGATTAACATTAGCCGGAAAAGCTTGAGGAAATTTAGTTGTACTGCACTACAGTTCAGGTGACTCTTACGATTTACGGTTTAGGATTTACGACGATTTTTCGTAATTACGATTTACGATTTACGAAATTTCAAATTTCATTTACGCACACCCCTGGTCACCACTGATTTGTTCCGAGGGTGACCGCGACGTCCCGCAGTCGTCACTGCGGCGAGTGTCTGAGATGTAGCCAGCTGTGCGCGTCATTTAGGGTGCGTGATGTGCCATCGCACACAGCTGCCTCATGATACCGTACCCCGCCCCTAATTTAAGCACTCGCAGCTGAGCGTCACGGGGGGGGGGTAGCTATACAAACGATTTATTGTCGCCTCTGCGGCGATGAGGTCAGCCAGCGCGGCAGCTGTCAGAGGGTCGGCCGCCACTGCCGCAGAGGCCGTGTCGAGCGCGGCGGACGCGACGAGGTACAATGTTGGTGTAGGGGTGCTGTATGACGTTGAAGGTAGGTTTAGTACTATATATAAAAAGTGTAGTGTGTGTTTCCATCCGTCCTTTGTCGCCGCGTACGAATCGTTTGTATAGCTACACACCAGAGCCCGTAGCTGCGGACTCTCCTGCCGGAGTATACATATAACACTGCAACTCCGTCAAGGAGTGCACAAATATTGCTGCTACTTCTTATTTTGGCTATTCTTGCTCTTTATCTCTATTCGACTATTACGGTCACCATGCAGCTTTATTGGTTCTGTCAGATCCATTAGGCTTGTCACTAGCGCAGAACGAGTCGCTCTGCGGTGAGTTGTCGCGAAAGTGGCGAGCAATCGCACCTCATGCTCCATGAAACGCGACAGTCCAACTTCAACTGCGATCCGCCGACGGTTGACGCCTGTGAACGCCAGAGTGATTACATGTGAACTGGTCCCCGAAAAATTCCGTCACGCGCGAGCGGCGAGAGTCAAATGAGCAGAGTGAGCGCAGGGCAGAGTCGGGCCTTTTCCGTGCTCTCCTTCCCTAGCCCAATCTGTGCTCTCCTCCGCTGTCGCGGAGGAGAGCACAGATTGGGCGTTGCCGGAGAACTGGTCCGCTTGGCATAGTGCCGAGGCGGACCAGGGGCCGGATTCCTCAACGAGAACGGAGGTAAATCTTATCACCCGTTACCGTTACTATCCGTCAGTGGCTCACTAACCGCGAGTTGCGATTCATCAAATTCGCGGTAAGTGATGGCAATTATTTGCGACTGGGTCACCGTTTAGCCGTGGAGCGCAAGTGCTGCACCCCGGTAGCGGTTACCGGACACTCCAGCCTAGTAACGGATACGCCGGATCTGAGGCCGGATTTAACTAACCACGTTTTGATGAATCGACCGAATGGCGGGTTTCGTGGTTAGTTGCGCCACTTACAGCCGGTAAGTGGTTGATGAATCCGGCCCCAGTTCACCGGCAACACGCCAGAGTACTTAAATTAGGTGCAGAGTACGGTGTCATGAGGCTGCTGTGTGCGGTGGCACATCACACACCCTAAATGACGCGCACAGCCGGCGCGTCGACCGCCGTCGAATTGCTGCTCACGCAGAGGAACCATCATGGTTGTTTATTTATTTATTTATTTACTACACAAAATGTGTGCCATAAATAATAAACAAAACAAATACTGTAGATTACGTCAGACCACATACATGACATATGTTCAGTTTGAGTGTTTTTCAATCCATTGGTGAATGTGGGAACTCCAGTTTGAAATTGAATAAATTGAGATCGTTGTGAGTTCATTGCCTGATTCATTGTTAATGGAAAAAGAGGTTTGTCGAAGAGTAGTCCGCATTGTTTCTTACAATGGAAGAAAAAAAAATAACCTGCAAAGGCTGTTGAAAACAATAAAAAGAACATGAAGCGTAGATGAAATTCTTTTCGCGAGGACGTCTTGCATGCGAATTATGAGATGCACAAAGTCTACGACCTTCTACGTACACGACCCCAAGGCGGGCCCTGTATCTCAAAGGCCTCTTTAAACTGGTACGCACCTCAGGCGGTAGCATAGAAGGGAGTTGCGCATATTCAAACGCACGAACGAAAGACGTCGTTACGGAGAACAAGATTCGTTTAAGTTGAACAAAAGCAAGAAAAAGAAAATGTATAAAGAATATTAAATGCAACCCGGGATGTTAATGTTGTTGCGGAATTCGCCGGCGGTTGACGCGCCCGGCGATTCGTCGCCATTTTCACTACGTAGAGCGTCGCAGTGCGGCGGCGCCTGTCGCATTGTTAGCCGCATGCGCGGCGGCAGCAATCCCTACACAAAACAGCGCAGCCGCGGAAAACCGAGCCCGAAATGCTTTCGTATTCGCTCCTTGTCGTCTTGCGAGATGCTTCGAGTGCTTTTTTAGGGTTTAATTAACTGTACTACGTGTTCAACAGCCACCTTCGATCGGGCGGCGCGTATTGCTGCTTTCAACTACCTACGGCACCGCGATGCGACGGCGCACGCCGCGTGCGCGACAGCAGTCCACCCGCAGGGCGCAGCAGCCATGCAGCTTCAAGCTTGTTACAGCGGCTGCGAAATGCTTATGTATACATTCGCTGTCTCCTAGCGTGTTGACGGAAACATTATTATAGTGTTTTCTTTATTTCATTCGATGATACATAGGTAAGACAGGATTTTTATTTACCTGCAACACTAGACAATTAATATGAAGGCCGTGCAGTTGACAGTCGACAATGAAGACATAATAAACATCACAGTAGCCAACAAACCAGTAACCGACACAGCGAAAGAGGGACAATTGGAACGAATCACGCAATTGAACAAACAAAACTCAACAGTTGAAATTAATTACCATCATTGCCTAACAAACACACGCAACGTCACAAAAAAAATTGGAAATAGCCTTTAAAGGGGCACTAAATTCACATTAGAGACAGCTACAGGTGATGTGTTCGCAACTGATATTGCCAACGCGTACCGCTCCTGAAATGAACTCCTATGTAAGTATAGCGCAGGAAGCAAGCAACGTTCACTACAGAATAATCTCAATGATAAAGCACATGTACGCAATGGCAACGATAAGCGGACAATTGAACTTACTGGAACTGGCAGGATCGTCAGGATGTACACTGACTTCAGCTTCTCTAAGGAAGGCCGTTTTCGTTCGGTATATATCTGCGACCTAAGCAATGAAATAATCTTTATAAGGAAGCGTAGACATACACAGTAATGAGGACTCACATAATAACAGACATAGAGAGCTGCGCTGAGTTCAAACTGGTAGCGGTCAACAGGAGATCGATTCAGGCTCATGCTTAACGAGGAGCGACATCTGCGTCTGAAATTATACTCTATGAAATTTCGAGTATTAGTTACTAATGCTGACTTAACTAGTTTCCATACAAAATGTTTTTGAAGGGCTTGAAAAAAAATGTTGAAAATGCTTCATCAGGTACAGCATATTTACCTTGACATTCAAAGCAGTGACACACCAGTGCTGGCTTCTTCAACAAATGTACTAACCCAAATCGACAAATTCAATTTACTGATCTTCCATTTATTTTCATCCATTACACACCACACGAGGACTGCTGGTTTCAGAAAAAAAATATTTCAATGCCTAAAACGAATATTCTCTAACCTTTGGACACACCGAAACTTTGATTTGATGTCAGCAGCAGTCAGCGGCAAAACTTCACCAAATCGAGGGGATACCTGTGTATATGTGTCATTGTTACTTGGTTCTCCAATTGAATTTGACACTGAACCAGACGCTGTTCTCCAGCACTATCAGTACCGACCACAATGATAGCGTCCTCGACGTTCTCTATTACTTCTCGTAATCACGAATGCTTCTGAAATATTTCTTCTCGAATCGGGAATAAAAGATTAACTGAGCACGTAAGTCGGTCAAACTCACCAAATTTCGTTGGGTATTAGGTGTGCCTATCCAAGAAGGCTTAGCTTTGAAATAAGCGTGGACCTAACTGTAAGGTGTATGGTCTGGCCAATGACACCATCTATAAGCAAGAACAAGAGGGAAGTGGAGGCCAACATACCTTCCGAAACAGCTAAATAGTGGAACAGATTACAGTTGATCAGAGCTTGGGCGACATTAACGATGTATAAGCGCATTTTACATAGTTATGGAGTTTCGTTGTCAATATTCCGTCCCTAGAGTTTGATTAACTGAAAGCTATGATCTTCTGCGTGTGCACCAAAATTTGCAAGTGCATCTCGACAAATTCTAGCACCTTTTCATATAATTTTTTCATCTTCACGAGCACGTGTGAATATCTAATTTTTTTTTACATCCAAGTGGTCCTAGCGAGTACTTTTTTTTACTGTTGTTGAGCTCAAAGTAAGAGAACACAAGCTAACCAACTAACTGCAACCGCAAGATCAAAGATGAAAAGATTAGGGCTATCCTGCGGAGGAATGATGCGATAGGTAATGACATCGAAAACACGAGAAAGTTTTTAAAGAAAAACTCCTGCTAACACATGTTTGGCTTGGCGTCAAATCTGCGGCGCGTGTTGGCTAAATACGCAACATGCGCAGCACAATACGCCGCATCATAGCCCACGGTTGACCCGTTTGTTGCGGTGCGGCTTGCCAAGCGGCGTAATCGACGGTGGTCGACGCATGTGCGCTGATCCCTCCCCCCCCTCCCCCAGAAAAGCGCCGGCGATTCGACCGCAACGTCACTTTCGCCGGCGGTCGACGCCTGCCAATGCCTGAGATTTATAAATAAGACCGCATTGAGGGGGGACGAGCGTCCTACCCGCTCGTCCCCCTGGCCCGCCCACCCCAACCTCCTGGGCTTGCTCGAGAGTCCAGTAGCGGCCTTACAAGATAGTGGATTGAAGTAGGGGAGAGGCGGAGTGGCGCGCGAGTTGGTGTCGAACAGCTGAGATGGAGAACCTAGGCGAAGAGCAGGAAACGATCTGTATTGGTCGTGTTTGGGATATAGACGTGCTGAACGTGCGCCAGCGACGCATGAAAATGGATTTCCTGCTCTAATTCACAATCCTTTCTTGGTGCTAAGCTATGTTCTATATATTCTGAGCCATAAAATCGAACCTTCTCTGTAATTACTCACGGTCTGCTTAGTCTTCAAGGGCTTGCAGGGTTGAAAAGGATTGTGTTCCTAGCAACAATAAAAAAGCCAGTTAAAAAGTGGTACTAAGGTCGTAGTAATTGATGCCCACGCCCTATTTCATGCTCAGGGTGGTTTTCTTGAGCCATGTCTCTCATTTATTTTATTCTCTGAAAGCAGTAGTGTATTTTACTCCGGGCGCATGTTAGCACAGATGGAGAATGCGTCGGCTGCCGCGCGCACCCCTATACAAGGTTAATTGTCCAGGTCTGACTCTGGCTAGGCAAAATTTTCATCCTCGGGGTCAAAGACAAATGGAAAACCGTCACTGGTGAGACTTCCTCCCTGTTTTGGATTTTTTAAATAGCCATTTTCAGACAATTATAAACGGCGGATATCAGGACCGGCTCACCGTAACCGCAGTGCGGGTCGCGCCGAGACTTTGCTGTCTGCGCCCTCCTAGCTCAGAGATCGCGCGTCGACGCCCACCTGCGACGTCCGATCGATGTCTTGTGCGCCCGCGATGGGACCGTGTGCAAGTGGGTCGTGGTGCAGTAGGTAGAGGGTTAACCTCATGCGAGGGATGTCGGGGGTTCGGTTCCCGAGCGCCACGGCGTTCTTGCACCTCAGCTGAGTATCTGAGATCCGGGAGATTTCGACGTCTACACGACTTTGCGTGTTTTTTGCGCATTGTCTCAGCCGTATGCGCTTCGCCGCTGAGCGCAGAATCCAGATGTGGACTCCCCCTGAGCAAAGAGAGCAGTTTCCATACGAGCAGTAATATGGCACACACCCTGGAGTCCCTTCCCTAGCCTGGATCTGCGCTCGAAGAGCGCAGAACCCAGCCGCGAACTCCCCCTGGCGAAGAAAGCAGTTTCCATATGAGCAGCTTGTATGGCACACACCCTGGAGTCCCTTCCCTAGCCTGGCTCTGCGCTCGAAGAGCGCAGAACCCATCCGCGAACTCCCCCTGAGTGAAGAAATCAGTCTCCATACGAGCAGCTTGTATGGCACACACCCTGGAGTCCCTTCCCTAGCCTGGCTCTGCGCTCGGAGAGCGCTGAACACAGCCGCGAACTCCCCCTGACCGAAAAAAGCAGTCTCCATACGAGCAGCTTGTATGGCACACATCCTGGAGTCCCTTACCTAGCCACGTCATCTGCAATACGCTATTTTTTCAAACGTTTCTTTAAAATACTTACTATACTATATACTATATACTATTTACTATTTATTATCGGCGACAGAATAATGAACTAACTATAAAAACTACATGTTCGCAATTGACCGACATACAAAATAAAGACAAGCACACAAGTTGGTATAAGTATAGAGTTAGCAGGATGCATTACATGGAAGGGAGGATTGATAGCTGTTAGGACTGTACAGTCAAATTAGGGGACAATTTAAACGAACAGTACCAGAATATTCAAAGGTACTAGCTCCCAATTCGCTGAACGGCATCAGTGGGGAATCTTGATGACGAAGGGCAGTGGGCGGCCGACACTGCAAGCTGAGAGGAGGCTAGAGCAGCTCCGGGTACCAACTTAGTAGGCCCGCCAACGACACCAAGGCCCACCTCCCAAGGCGATTGGAGCATTAAGAACCAAAGGAAGGGATGCTTAGGATAAAAGCAACACTCAAGGACTGAATAGTTACAGAGGTATAAACTATAGGGATACGTTAATTAATTAGGATATATATAATTCATTGTAAAGAAGTTAGGCAACGACTACAGGATCACAGCGGAAAGTTCCTTGAGAGCAGAGGAAAGAAAAGAATAGATGTTGAGAATACAAGAAGAAGGGAGGAAATTGAACCTGAAATAATAGACCGTTAAGAAAAAAAGTTCAAGAACAAAGAGATAAGTCAGAAAAGACCCCCTCGTTTCAGGTGTGCTTCCAGCCCTTGGTTAAAGGTTATCGGAGACGAGCTTAGCAGCAGTTGAGAAGGTAGATTGTTCCAAGTGTTCGCAGCACGAATCGTAAAGGAGTCTAAGAATTGCTTAGATCGGACCCTTCCTGTAATTATTCGTAGGTGGTGACCTCTTGTCCTGTCAGGGACTTGCAAAGAATTGAAAAGCATATTATGATCTATTTCGATGTAACCCATAAAAAACCTAAAAAGGAAGTTTTGATCGTAGATAACTCTTCTTAGCAGCAATGAGCAGCTACCAAGACGGGCCAGACGCTCCTGATAACTGATCTCTAATTGGCCATTCCTTGCAAATATTTGCACTGTAAATCTTTTTTACACGTTCTCTATTTTGTCAATATATTTTTTCTTGGAAGGACACCAGATCGGAGTACAATACTCAAAAACTGGTCTTACATAAGTTATAAAAAGTCTAAAAAGAACGTCAATGTTCCGAGTCTTAGATGATTTCAGTATAAAATTCGACTTTCTGAACCCTATCATTACAATTTTGTCAATATATTTCTCAAAGGTGAGCTTGTTTGAGTATAAGACTCCTAAATCCCGGATTGAATCAACGATGCTAATCTGGTAGTCGCCTAGGAAAAAGGACGTAGAAGGGTGCCGACGCCCAATACACATTACTGCCGTTTTTTCATAAGAGATGCTGAGCTTCCATTTGGTAGACCATGCAAGCAAAGCATCCAACGCTCGCTGAAGCGCGCTGGCATCGGAGAAGATTTTGGAGTCATCAGCGTATATTGTGCAGAGAATATCATTTGGTAGACAGCTTGGTAAGTCGTTAATGTAAAGCAGGAACATTAACGGTCCAAGACATGTGCCTTGAGGGACACCACTACGCGTGCTGTAGCTGTTTGAAAAGACCCCATTCACTAGGACTCTTTAGGTGCGACCGTATAAGAAGGACTCTAGAAATTTGAGCAAACATCCACTAAGTCCGTATGCCCGAAGCTTTGCAGAGAGTAAATGAAATGGTATGGAATCGAAGGCTTTAGTGTAGTCAACATAACAAGCACTAATGTAGCCGTTCGCCTCAATGGTTCTTTGCAAGATGGGGACTGAAGACAGCAGAGCCGTCACTGTGGTTCTTTTTGGCAAAAAACCGTGCTGGTTTTTGCATATCAGTGAATGGATGTCAAGAAATCTGCGAAGCTGTTGGCATACTATTCTTTCCAGAACTTTACTAGTGGAAGAAGTGAGGCATATTGGCCGATAATTTTTGACATTAGTCTTGTCTCCTTTTTTGAAAATAGGCTTAAAAAAACTGGTTTTCCACAGGGACGGCACTTGTCCGTGAAGCAGACACCAGTTGAAAATAAGTGTTAAAACGGGCATAAGACCTAAGGCGGCTTTCTTTAAAAAGGTGTATGGAATGTAATCAGGTGAGGATGAGTTCCGAAGAGGCAAGCTTCTCAAGGTCTGGTAAACAACCTCACTATTGATATTGACGTAATCAAGCTTTGCTGCCGTAAAGGGTGCGCATTCGTGGTTCGTAAGTTGGTGAGTTTTGTATACGGCTTCGAAAAAATCTGCAAACGTTATAGCCTTCTCAACCTCAGACTTACACGGTTCACCGCCCGCATTTATGATGGTACCGATTTTACCGGTGCGTTTAATTCTAGTGTTGACAAAATTATAGAACGCTTTTGGGCTTGATGAGGCAGCGATTTTTTCTTCCTTCTTAAGACTGTGAAGAAATAATTCGCGCTTGAGCTTCCTGGAGAAGCGGAGATATTTTTGAGTGTTAATGTAGAATCGCGCTTGATACAGCCTCGACACCTTAGCAGCCAATTTCCTAATTCTGCTTGGATACTGGTTTCCCTGTTGATTTTTCTTACGAACTGGAACATATTTCCGTATAAGCGAATTGCATTGGCTAAGATATATAGCATAAACCTCATCCGCAGTCTTGCAGTGATTCATTAGTTGGCGCCAATTAATGCTTAAGAGTTCGTCACAAATTGCGTAATAATTGGCGTTATAGTAATCTAAGTAGCATGTGTCAACGAGCGATTCTTCTGGACTGACGGAAAGATTGAAGGAGATAGCTCTATGGTCTGAGATGGAACAAGGATGTCTTGAACAATGTGGACATTATTAGTCAGAACCAGGTCCAGAATGTTAAGACCATGAGTTGGGGTGCTCACAAGCTGAGTGAGTGCTTGCTCGGCGCAGAAGTCACAGAACCCGCGAGCTGCGATATTAGGAGGGTTGGTCGTCATTGTTGCCCATTTTATTGAGGGGAAGTTGAAGTCTCCTAAGATGACACAGTTTGGGTTTTCACTCACTTTATCCCCAATAACAGAAAGAGCTTCGCGGAAGGAAGATGCACTACAAGCGGGACTCCGGTACAGTAACATGATATAAACAGGTGAGCGATTAGAAGTGACGCACAGAATGAGGCATTGGCAGTAAGGAGAAAAATTACAGGAGAGAAGGAGGTGATGAGAGATATCCTGCCTAACCAATGCTAAGACACCGCCGCCATTCATTTCGCCTGATCTGTCACATCTGTAAATTTCGTATTGTGCTCCAGAGCATAGAGTTGAATCATGGATGTTGTCGGGCTTGCACCAGGTTTCTGTGATAAAGACCATGAGGGGGCGCTGGGAAAGTACACTGTGGAGGTCAGGAATTTTGTTGCAAATTGACCTGGCATTAAACAGAAAAACTCTTTCGGAACTCTTTCTGCATTCAATTGGTTGATATTTCGTAGAGGCGCTAATGTCAAGAGAGATTAAATGCGAGACTGGGCCGGTTGGAATATTTTCGTCCTATGGCTGGGTTGAGGAAGATGGAGCAGATGGCTGCTTGCGAGTTCTGCGACCTCCCGCAGTAAGGGTTAGTGGGCTGCCCAATGCATGCGTGAGGCTAGGCTGGTTGAGGGTGGCAGTTATTTGACGCCTCAGTAGGTCGCGAGGAAAAGACAATTTAATGATATCAAATTCTCGAACTACGTAGGCGAATTTACCCTCTCTCGCGTTGAGGTCCCCAGCTTCCTTACGCAGCGCTCTGTCCAGATTCAGTTCCTGCGCCGTGTAGTCCCTACGGGCGAACGAATGAACGAAACGCTGCGTAAGGCTCTGGCGGCCAATACGCATGTGGGCTAGTAGGGCGTCTCGTAGAGCCTGGCTCGGAAGAGAGATCTTTATTATACGCCCCATCTGTCCAGGTCCACGGGGTTTGCCCACAGGATGGCGATGAGATGTAATCTGGCCTTTCTCAAACTCACTGATCAACTGGGCGTCACCGGATGTCTGGATGACTTCCTTCAAGATCTCGCGATCGAACCGCCGTGTTTGCTCATCTGACCCATCGATTCCGACCCAGGTGATACGCCTTGACTTTTCGTCGATCCGTTGACGGTCGGCCTGGACCTTAACTGTGGTAGAGTAGATAAGACTCTTTTGGTCCGCATTCGCCGAGTGGGCGGAGTTCATCTTGGCTTCCAAATCCTCCAGCCGAGAAAGTATTGTATTTTGCGCCGTTTGGATGGATTGGATTTGAGCTAACACACGGTCAAAACTCGATTGCATGGTGAGAGAATACATGTCGAACCGTTCGATCAACTTACGAGCCCATAAGGGCATTTCATCTTCGACATCAGCAGCAACAGACGTAGAAGTCTTCTTGCTCGTCCTCGTCATTGTGTTCAGCAGAAGAATATGTGAGACGTAGCACCGCCGCACGCTGTGGCGACCTAGGGGTCGAGTGACCTAGGGGTCGAGTGATGATACGTTATACGCTATAAATACTCTTAAGCCCCAATGTCTGAAAACCCAGAACTTGCTGGCCCGGAGTTCCAACTCTCCACGAAGTAATTTAAAGCACAAGGTCAAATCCTCCTGTTCAACAAAGATCTTAATCCTAACAGTTTCAGACGTTCATCGTAACTGGGTTAATCTCCCCAAGAAACATCTTGGTTTTTCGACAATAGGCAAGTTTAGTAAAGGTTTTCTGTACCACTTCGAGTGTATTTGTATGTTTTCTAGCCGAGGGGTTCCATTTCTGACAGCAATACTCTAAATGAGGAAGAACGTATGCTTTGTACAAATTAACGAGAATCTTGGGGTTATTACATTACGAAAAATGGAGTAGAGGACAGCGTAGGCTTTTTGTGTAGCTTTTTCGATGTGGTGTGAAAAATCAAGCCTGGAGTCAACGATTACACCCAGGTTATTCAGAGTCTCACAATTGTATAGCGGCACATCACCGACACTGTAACGACCGGCTTGTCCTTCCCCGATGTGAAGCACGAAACACTTTTCCGGATTAATTCTCAGGTTGAATTCCGATGCCCATCGGCGTATGTTCGTCAAAGCAGCGTTTAAAGCTGAAAATGTTGCATCACAGCTTTTTCGATCGTAAATACCATATAACTTGATGTCGTTAGCATAGGTTCGAACCTTGACATTCACAGGCCTAGTTATGACATCAAAAGCATCGGCCGTGTACAAGAGAAAGAGAAGAGGGGACAACACTCCACCTTGTGGCACTCGACTAGTGCACATACGAGTATCAGAATACTCCAACACCACTCGAACGGTTATAAGTCTGTGCTCCAAATACAAAAAAACCAGTTTAGGTTTCCTGTACACACCCATGCAACGTAGTTTATCGAGCAATTTAGAATGCGAAACCTTGTCGAAGGCTTTGAAAAGTCTATGTAGACCCATTCATCATTTTGCCTTGCCTTAGAGCTAACCTCCAATCGAATAAGCTGTCTGCAAGATTCGTAGCAGTTGAGAGCCCAGGAACGAAAGCACATGGAATACTCTTTCTAATCAAATCAAAAATTTCTCTCTGATAATTTTTTCCATAATTTTAATTGGGACAGGTGTTATGCTGATAGGGCAAAACTGAGAGACAGACTGAAGAGCTATAATTTTTGGAATTGTTGTCACTATTGCGTGTTTCCATGTCTGCGGAACCTCTCTCTAGCATCATGGAATTGCTGAAGATCATAGCGAGATGTTTAAATAACTCACTGGCGCATTTTCTAAAAATAGTGGGGGAATTCCAGATGGTTCAGTAGCGCAAGGTTTCAAATTCCTAAAAACTTTATAAACGTCATCAGGATAAAAGAAAACGCTCTGCTCAAGGGCGGGTACCGCTTCTTCACCATCTCTGCCAACATATAATCTTCCAGGCGATGCAGAAAAGTCGTCATAAGAGAAAACGCCAGCGAAATAGTCGCTTAAAGCAACTACTTTCGTGCTGTCACAAGAGCACATTTTACCGTTGATGTCGGTGAAGGCTGGAAAGCTCCGGTCGATTTGAGCTTGCTACGTACCAATCGACGAAGTTGACTCTTCGATGCTTTTCCAGCTAGTTTCTGCTCATCATTAGCCCAGAATTCCTTAAGGTGGTAAAAAATATTGGCGCAAACATTTTTGTAGAAAGTACTGTTCAAAGCAACGGCTGATGTCTATATATACCATTTTTACTTGCTGCGCTTAAAATAGAATCATGCATGTTCAAACTGAACCTGTTTCAACTTCATCCGCGTTCTTCCCAACTTAAAACTGAAATAGGATTACCTTCAATCCAAGCTAGACACCTTCTAAATCAAAATTTTCTCGTCTATGGAATCAAATAGAATAAAGATGCCTCAAGAAAGTTATACGTTACCTTTCCATTTCAAAGGGATTACTAAAGTTGTCCAAGAAATGTTATCATACTGTTTCGCCAAATGTTTTTTATCTACCTGCCATGGGAATGTTTCAAGACCTATTTCGAGATGTTGAAAACCGGAGATCTTTCGGTGCGACACACGATGGGATTGCGTCGTGCATTCACTCAGAAAGAAAAGCTCAATCCCATCGTACGACTCAGTTTACTTTCTTTTGTTTCTGCTTAACTCCAAATTATGTGCGCAAGCTAAAAAATTGATAGCAAGCTAGGAATTTAATAAATATTCAAACGATGCAGGCTTTTTGTTGGAATACCATGCATATGCTAAAGTTATTTTTTGAAGCAGCAGTTTTCTCCACTTCCTCGAAGCATGTAAAGTTCGATTTGAAAAGTGTCTTACTAGCAAGAAGGCGTAAAAGAGGAAAGTAGTTTGGCAAGAAAATTGTTCAGATTGAGCTGAAAATAACACGGCAATTAGGTAAATATTGAATCACACCTGATTAACATTAGTAGAAAAAGCCTCTGGAATTTTAGTTGTACTGCACTACAGATCAGGTGACTCTTACAATTTACGGTTTACGATTTACGATTTACGACAGTTTTTTCGTAATTACGATTTACGATTTACGAAATTTCAAATTTCATTTACGCACACCCCTACTCACTACCATCTGAGCACTTACGATGAAGAATCTTATCTGGTTGAGGACATTAAGGAAAACCTCTACGTAGAGAATCTTGTGATGACAACAGACTTACTGGAAGAGGCACAGCATCTTTGCCAAAAGACGACACAGATGTTTGCCGATCTCAATATGAGCTGCGTGAATTTTCCACTAACAATATCCAACTGGTCAATATATTCAAGACAAGAGTTCCGATCCTCATCCCAAGGTACTTGGCCTCAGGTAGGATTCACAAGGGGATACAAGTCGTATAGGTTGTCAGCTTCCAGACACTCCGCTGGTGACAAAAAGAACAGTAACCAGCGCAATAGCCCCGATCTATGATCCACTAGGATGGATCCTTCCACTCCTTCATAGGGCAAAGATTTTTCTCAACATCTATGGAGGGATCGATACGATTGGGCGCCATACTTCTACGAGATAAGGCGCAAGAATAGAGGCAGTACAAGATTTCGAGAAAGGGATTCCATGCTTTCTCGCTCCAAAACGACGTTAGGCCTTTCTAGTTACCTCCGCGGACGCCAGTTCGACCTCGATGGCTGCGTGCGTGTATCTATGTCAAGATGATCATGCATCGCTGCACACGGCGATGTCAAAATTACCATCGCTTCAGGAGGTGCAATATACAATATCCAAGTTGGAGCTCAATGCAATCACTTTAGCAATGAGATTAACCAATTCGGTATTCAACCAACTGCAAGCCTCTATCCCCATACAAGAGATGCCTATTCTCCGACTCCGAAATCGTACTGGGGTGGCTTAAACGTAAGCTAGAGCGAGAGACGGGACAATTTGTTCACAACCGCCTTAACGAGATTCGCAATATAAGTGCTTATCTTTCTCAGAAGAACTGCTCAGTTAAATTTGGCTACGTTCCCTCCCAAGAAAATCTTGCTGATTGTGGGACAAGAGAGCTCACTAAAGAAGATTTCGATACCCACGGTTGGTGGTGTGGACCAATCTTTTTGAAAGCGCACCCTAACTGCTGGTCCGACGAGCATAAAGTCTTTGGACTATACCAAGAGGGTCAACATGTTGAGAATGCGTCCAAATTCAAAGACAGCTCTGGCGTAATGTTATCGCCTGGAAAGCCAGAAGACTGAACTCTATGAGCTTCTCAAACCAAGCCAACTCCGCACGATCACTCACGCCAAGAGGATCATTGCTTACGTCCTTCGGTTTCTCGGGATACTCTTACGGCACGTAAATCAAGGGCGTAGGAAGAACATTCAACTATCCTGCGCAGCAAAATTAAATCCTCTGCAATACCCGTCACATCTGTGTGGACTCGAAATCGAGGTTGCCACGAGAGGCCCTATTCGTCAGGCAACTCACGTCACCAATCAAATTCGACGTTCTCTACGAAAACTCAATATACAACTGGATGAGCATGGCATCCTTCGCTGTTATGGAAGGCTTAACCGAGCACAGTTCGACATTAACGCCAAGAATCCAATATTGATCCTTCAAAAAACGCTGTTAGCGGAAATAATCATCCGCGACTTTCATAAAAGGGAACATTCAGGAATAAACCATACCATAACATTAATTAAGCAAGAATACTGGATACCTCAGATTCGCTCTCAAGTAGCATCAATGATCCGGACATGCGTACCTTGTCAAAGGTTCAATACCCTTCCCTTTAAGTATCCTGCTCAAGAAAACTTACCAAAGGAAAGAGTGATTCGATCTTATCCCTTTGAACACATTGGTCTTGATTATTTTGGACCGATGTTCATATCCCCCTTGTCGGGAACACAAGAAAAGTGTTATGGTGCCGTTCTAACCTGCATGGCAACAAGACTCATCCATCTTGACGTTGTCCCTGATCTGAAAACCAAGGCATTCCTGCACATGCATCGTAAATTCTTTGCAAGGCGTGGAATTACTCGCACAATAACTTGCGACAATGCACCTACTTTCGAGTTATGAAAAGCGATACTAAAGCGTTCAGAAAATCAAGATTTATTCTTTGATCACAAGAAAACTGAATAATAGGGCGATAGAATGGAGACGCATGACTTCATATGCTCCTTGGCAAGGCGGATTCTACGAGAGACTGATCAAGTCGGCGAAACACTCACTTATCAGCAAAACAATACTACCATTTGAGGAATTGTCTACTGCTTTGATCAAAATTGAAGCTCTTCTCAATACCCGCCCACTCACATATGCCAGTAGCGATCTACGTATGGAACAGATCCTACTTCCTATCGACTTCCCGCAGAGGGATCTTTACTTCTCGTACCCAACAGGACACGTGGACGAACCTTCCGAGTATCCACAATATCTCCCATCAAAGAAAATGGCTATAATCGAGACAAGACAAAAACGACAGGCAATTCAAGCAGTCAAAACATCATGTCAAATTATGGAAAAATTTTGGAAGATGTGGCAAGCGAAATAGCTTATAGCACTACTGTGAGAAGCATACTTTTTCAATAGGGAACAAGAGGTGATGTTCAGAATTATCATCGGAAAGAAAAATGGTTCTGATGAGCAATCCAACACTGCCACTGCATTCGTGGAAAATGGGAATAATAAACCAACTACTTAAGAACTCTGAAGGGACAGTCCGAGAAGCCGTCGTACATTTGCCATCGCGACGCATCCTTCGGCGTCCTGTCAATCCTCTAGCACCTCTCGAGCTGGATTACGATCACGTGAGCGAGGATACTAGAGACCAACGTGAACAATCAACAACCAAGCAGTAGGAAGATCAGGATATAGTTCAAGAAGTCGAGAACGCCGGGGCAAGCAGGACAACGTCAGGTCGATATTGATACAACTTGCGGAAACGTAAGTATGTCGACACAGTGAAGATGTAGAGCAAGAACAATATCCAAGGTCATCGCTTGGATTCCTTCCAAACCACATGATAAAGATTGTGATGATCTGCTACCTCACCTTCGCAGCAAGTGCGACGAAACTGCCAAAAGATAGTGAGTCAATACGTTCAATGCTATGTGTTCCAGGAGGGGTGCATGTTGTCTCGATATTTCAGACTCTATACAAGATCTGCTCGGAGCAATACTGTGTTCAGGTTGACAATCCACGATTTTAAGAAAACATGAGTTTTCCACCAGAAATAACTCTGCATGATCACCAGGTGCAGTGGAAATTCAATAACGACGAATCAATAGATATTATCAGGACCTCATGTCCTTCAAGCCCTTTTTGCCAGTCAATAAGGTGCACATTCTGTTCAGCCAATAATTTTAATCCAGAGTGCTGGTCGAAAAGTGCAATATTCGCAACCGCGTTCCTAATCTACTGTATAATAACAGGATGCTACGTGTTCCTCCAGTACTCCTAGTTTTAGGTCAACCAATGCGCCTAGTGGGCAGATTACTTTGGGCAACTCTAAAGTTTGCCATTCGAGGAAGCCAAAATCTTAGGCGGACGACTGCTGCACGGGCACAACACGGCGACGAATTGCAGAAATCAATGCAATATCCGTAACAACCAACACCCAGTTATGTCACCAATGCTGGCAGGTTAATCTCCTTACATACTACTCAAATGTCTACGCAAAGGGCTCTCCAGCAAACTGCCAGATCTACCTTCAGGCATAAGGTTGTGGACAACAAGAGATGCCCACATAGCGGCTCTTGTGTTGGGGACAAGTATGGATCAATAAGCGCCTCAAGCATCATTCCAGAATTAGAAGTGGGAATAGATATCCAGGCAATGCGGCATATGTAGAGTCTTGGAGGCCCAGGGTGCGACCGTTTCTATTCAAGCTTCTTTTACAGGATCTACTTTCAACCTGTCAATAACAATACCTTCGAGATCTTCCACTGCAATAGCTGGGCCGAATCTGCAAGAATCAAGGTCAGTCATTTCAATAGCATTCAGAAAAAATCCAGCACCGTCACAACACTTTTGCAACTAAACGTGCTAATGGTCTGGAACATTTTTACACTACCCCTACCAAATATCGGCACCCTACCTTTGCCACTGCTCAATACTCAATTCATATCCAGTGGAGCAAAGATAACGTTGTGGAGAACAGGCGCGCTTCCACCTCTACGGTGTTCCGATGTAAGTAACGCGAGAACCTTGAATTGTGACGTCTTTGAAAACTGCACATGCACGCCCGTTGAGACAATTGCTAATTGCCATTGTAAAGATTTCCCAATAGGAAAGTGGTTCAGCAATATCAAAAACCGGTTGCCCGCAAGGTTTCCATCAATAGCCTTTCGGCAACACCCACAAGCAGCGGTACAAGCGACTATCTCCAATTTGGTAACGTCGGAGATCGTAGTCTCAATCCAAAACACTGTGAGAACCGATGTTCTCCTAGACGAAGCCGTTTGCAAAGTAATCCCGGAGGAAATGACTGGGTGCTATTTTAATGCGCCAAAGGTGCTGTAGTCTCCGCAACATGCTAGTCCTCTCAAGAAGATGTCCAAGCCAAAGTATAGCAATTATAACCCTACTGCTAAGTATTGCTGTAACTTATCTTATCCTCTCAACATGCGAGTTGACAATTATATCATTTATACTCCGCCAATTCGCAAGATTAGTCGCCTTAACGATTAGATCTGTGGGCCAAGGTGTATACTTCTGTTGCTATAAAATTATTGCAATGCATAAAAAGAAACACTAAAGGTTCCCGATCCCAATATCAGGTACTTATGGGCCCGTGGTGCCGTGGGGATGCCGCGTTAACATGTTTCCCGGCAACCCCACGGTACCACGGGCCCTCTGCTTCACGAGTACCCCAATATCAATATCTGCAAAATGCAAATGCACATATTCCTTCACCGGTAAAAGTGTATTTGAATATCTTAGCACACGTGCTTGGAGGCGGGAGGTGGAACCCAGGTGTTCTTTGTCAGCAAAGGAATCGCTCCAGCGCGTCCCTTCCAGCGGAGAGGTTCATACTTCTTCAATCAATACTTGACCTCAAGAAGCAGAATGCCAGCATCAATACCGAAGACGGACTTGAGAAGGCTGGCGGAAAATTCAAGGAACAGAGGATCCAAGAAGTCAAGCAAGAACTGGACCGAGGTACGCAGCAGCAGCCCGCTGGGAGTGTAGCAAAGCTATCATAATCAACAGGGCAAGCAGCTAGAAAGGTTGTTAGGACAAGCAGCGCAGCGCAGTGATCCCTCGAAAAAGGCATGTGGTACATCGCAGAAGAGCGGAGATCCTTCCGCGCGGCATATTACAGTGTCGTGCTCCTTGCTTAATATTCATTTTTCTGTTTTTAATTCGACAGTGATTTGTTGCGATTGTTTCGTCGAAATCGTGGATTTCGCAATAGCTAGAGGCTAGTCAAGGAGATGGAAAACCTTCTGGTCACAGCAACGGTGTTGGCTTTTTGTTCGGATACATATGCAGGCCATGTTAGGACAAAGCTTATATCCTTAACATACCTTCTAAAATCTTGTTCTATTCCGAAGATGTGTCCAGGTGATTTTAAAGTGTTTAGATTAAAAAATGCCTAGTTCAAGTTAAAGATTACACACGGATGACCTTCGATTACCGTTAAAGGCTTCGGAAATTTAGCTTCACTACAAGTCGGGTGCCTCCTAGGATTCACGAAAATTCGCATTTCAGTCACTCACACCCCTGATCGACATAAATGTGATGATCGTTGGATAGGCTTTGGCGTTAAGTGTGCTTAAACCGTGAACACCCTACATGTAGTCGAACCGTGGCCCTCAGCGTGTTCGCGGTGCTATTGCTCCAAACTGTTCGCTAGCCATCTCCTCCTCCAGCTCACGGAGGATCGAGAGTCAGGCATGCATAACGAGGCAGCACCACACCTTGGAGCACTGAGCATCTAGCAATTAACAAAGCCGAGGTTCCGTGAAGACTGACATGGAGGACTGCTACTGTAGAACATGTTCCAGATTCGTAGGATTCATCACCACACAGGAACGCTGCCTGCAGATCCCAGAGGAGCAAACTAGAAGTCTCGAAGGCTTACTAGAAGGCTCGCTAGATGTGGTCCGATTGACAAGACAGTACACATGACGCTACAACACTGAACTGAACAGTTAAAGAGCAAGTTACTTTATTCAGCGACAGCGGGTCTGACCAGGTCTGTCGCGGATTGCACTTGTCTCACCATCAGACCTGCACGAGAGCGGTCCGAAGAGGTCAACGTCACCGCTCTCATGGGCCAATGTAGGACACGGACACAAGAGAAGTAGCAGCGAATGCGAACAGAGCGCTACTGCTTGTGCTGCTCGGGAACTCCTTTGAAGCCCTGTTTTTTCTTGACGATTCCTCTTTCTATCAGGGAGTAGGCCATCTCGATCATCGCCTCGGCTGGATCACGAAATTCGATGCCAAGTAGGCGCTTAGCCTGAAATTGGAAAAGTGTAATGCTGTGACCTCCTCGTCCACGAACTGAGCTTGACAGTTAGCGTTACCTTTTAGAATTTCGATTGGTAGCGCTGGGTTAGTTAACACTTACTCACTCACAGTAACCCACCGTAATCAATCGGAATTTTAAAAACAGACCTTACATAAATGATCAACGCCTTAAGTAACCTATCTCAGCGAAGTTTGGGGAAGAGGCCTTTCCACCTCTGGAGTCGTAAAAGTGCAACACAATAGTACTTGTGAATCAGGTTTCCTTTCTGGGGACCTTTTTCGCTGCATCCACCGTACATATTAGGTTGAGTCATAGATTTTGCAACAAAATTGGCCTTCCAGCAAAAATAAGATCATACACAAAAGAAGCATGATTGACTTAAGCGAAATAATTGTCGTTATTCTCTATGAGATTGTTCCCTTTTCGGGAACTGAGTGGAATACATCTCTGTAGAATTTGGTCGGTTTCGACCTGCAGAAGTCGTGTACCACCGCCGTGACCTCATCCACTTCGGCCTCCTACCATGGAGGAAGTGATCTATCGACCGAAGCAGACGGCAAACAGATGGCGCAATGTCCGGGGTGTTTGGTGGCTGCTTGATTTTGGTCCAACACAGTTCTTAGATTTTTTCCAAAGTCTGAAGTGCCGCAAGCGGTCGGCTGTTGTCCTGGTGGATGAAACATTGGCTCGTATCGTCTTCTTTCCGCACTAATTTTTGCTGGATCTGATCGAGTTATTGGCAGAAGCGAGCGTCGAGGATGGTTTAACTACGTGGAGCAGCTCCCGGTGCACTGAACCAGTGCACACCCACCAAACGCACATTAGGACCTTCTTTCGGTGGAGCTCCGGTTTTGACGTAGAACCACCAGCTTCTCGCGTTCCAGCTATTGCTTTCCAGCTTTGCATTTGCAGTGAAGCATCCGCTTTCCATGGTTGGTAACGATTCGATCCAGGCCACTTGCTTGAACCGATGCCGGAGCTCTCGACAGTCGGAAGCACATCGATTTACTTGGGTTTTCGTTAAAGCATGAGGCACTGACGAAGGCGATTATGGCGCCTTCCTGTCTTCTGCAGCCGACGAGCGGTGGATCACTGGAGGGCGTGGAGATCAGCGGTCAGTCCTAGCGTGGTTTGAGAAGAATTCGACTTGATCGGTTTGCACAGACGCCCTTTGTTTACACCAGTTGATCTTCCCGGGAGTGGATTGTCTTTGTTGCCCTTTTGGGCGGAAAGGAACTTCTTGTACTATCCAATGATTTATTCGGCTAGTCGTGAACTTGCCGGTGACTTCCTCAATGTGACTGGCCCTTGTCGCTGGGATTGCTGCCGAGCTTGAACTAATTGAAAATGAAATAACACACTTTTTCACATTGAGTGGTCATCGTTCTAGTAAATAAAATCTTTTAACAGCGCAAGGAAAATTAACGATTCATAACTCAAAATGAACTCGCTAGGAAGCAAGCTTTCAAATACAATATGATACTTCAGCGAATTTACTTCGGGTTCCAGAAAAAACAAAAATGTTCCAAAATTTATGACTCAACCTGAAAGGATGCTTTGTATGTGGTAGCTCTTTTTTGGGAAGTGCAAAAGTGGTCCACTACGAGAAAGTCGAACCACAAACCAATCCGTCCCGTCACACAACCCCTCCTTCAACCACGCACCATGCTCGGCAACCGCAGCTGTTTTCAGGATACTCGAGCCTGTCCTCTTGTGATTGGAGGACCCTCCGCGGGGCTCAGAGGCAAACTGAAAATGGTCCACAGCTCCCTTCCCAGATGCGTTTAGTAGATCCTACTACATATAATCGGCTAATGTCACGTGTCCGTCACGGGGAGGGGGACTGAAGCCAAGAGATGCCTACGACAGTGCGGCGTATGCCAGCCGGCTTTTCCTTGAGCTTAACCATGAACGATTGCTGGCGAACTATATCCTTGGCGGCGGATCACCCAAGCTTATGAGATATTCAGCGGGCAACGCTTCAGGGTATGAATGGGGATCAAGTGCAGAGTGTAGGAATTCAGAAGACGTGCTGCTGAAGATATCGTCCAAAGTATGTAGGAATTCAGAAGAATGCCCTAGACATCGTTCGACGTGAGTCAGGATTCAGAAGACATGCTGAAGACGTCGTCTAACGTGCGTAGGGATTCAGAAGACGTGCCGCATGCGTGCAATTTGGTAGGGATTCCGAGTAAGTGGGACCAAAAGGAGGGAGACCAGTGAAGAGGGATCAGCAAAGGAGGACCACTAGAGGGAGGAGATAAAGGGGGACCAGTATTTTCTCTCAATATCGTCCAATGTGTGTCGGGTTTCTGAGGACGGATCACAGAAGTCGTGGCACGTGTGTCGCAGAAGTGTCATAGACGTCGTGACAACGTGGTGACACGTGAGTCGGGATTCAGTGTCACATGTGCGTGCTTGAATCTCACTCCTTTCTTTGCCAGCACGTGGGTAAGGAAGTATTAGCGGGTAGGGGGGGGGGGGGAGAGGTAGGGAGAGTGACTGTGGGATTCGGAGGAGTATTATTGCCGTCGGACAGCAAACGGTGTCCTGTTAACGGATACCGATTAGTTTCAATTTTGTTTATGCAGGTTAAGCACTTCGGATCGGAACTCTCATGATGCGTTTCTAGAGAAATGGCACTTCGGAGAATGAATCGCGTCCATGCGATGGAGGGTGGATGAACTTCATAGGAGCAGTGAAGGCCCTAGCATACCGTTGCACTGATCTATATAATAACATCATCTTTTACTGTAATAAAAGTGAAAAGGCCTAAAGAAGAAAGGAGGAAGATTGGGGATGTTCTGTTCTCGGGTTCGGGGGCGAAGCCCCCAACCAAACGTTTGGCGGCCCTTGGGCTCTTCCCTTGTCAGAGATACGAAAATTAAAGAACTGCGTCCCAAGACTTGCACAGAACAGAGTTGCGGTGAATCAAAGACGAAGCGCAGTGATCCAACGGCGGTATGGAGTTGCTTCTCCGTCGACTCATGGTGGGGGATGTGTTGGCGGGCTCTCGGGCACGAGGCCAAGGGTTTGGAACAGTTCGATGTCGCTTTATTCTGAACCATTTAAAAGTACATATAGTAGGAATCTCCAACAATAGTATGGCTGGTAATTCGCCGCGCGCGCGGCGGCCTCAGGCGCACGCGCGACAAACCGCTACTGACGCACCGCTCCTGGGTGGGCTGTTATGGGGGAAATGGAGCTCTAACAAACTTCCGAGTTATCCTCTATTGTATATAGATATAAGGCTTTTAGAATTAAAGCTTATTGTCATAAAGGGAGACTAAATCTACTCACATTGGAAGCAGTTGCTTATTTCTTCGATTAGGTCATCCAATTCCCTATCGAAATATATCCATTTTCGCTGATTCAGTGCACCGGAGGGCCCCCAAATAGCTGAGTAGAGGTAGCAAAGGAAGCTTATGCAGTAACAAGAGCACTAGACTTCGTGACTGTAGCAGCACACGCTATGCAGTTGTCGCGCTTGCCCAGCAGTCGCCGCGGCCGCCGCGCGATTTCGTATGTTCAGCTTGTTCCCCCAATAGTATTAGATTTTATCGCTTTATCCATATTTTCAATCGTATAAAGTGTTACTCGCCCAATTCCTCACTGTAGTCCCAACTCTAATGCGCGCAAGGGCAAGCCTTCGAGGCTGGCCACCGAGGAGCCAAATAGCAGAATCAGATAAAGTAATGAGGAAGTCAAGGACTCCGTACTCCGTGAGGTCTATTTATAGGCGAAATGCATGAGCCATGCAAGACCAGGTGTGAACACCTGCGATCAACCCAAACAAGTGCGCTACCAGTTGGCAGTTTGCGCTGACTCTCTCCATACCATATTCGCATTCATGTAGTCTGAACAGGTTAATGGACCCACGCAAATCACCTTCCCAACGACTCTGGCTCATATGGCAGGCAAGTAGCAGTGAAGGCGATGTTTCATTTGATGCTTGCTGCAGCAATCTTCACAGTTTCCTGTATTATGTGCCGCCATAATAAGAAGAGGGATAATCAACCACGTCGTAACCATGGAATACTTAAAAATTAAGAATAAAAGAAGAAGATCGCAGAGTTTAAAAAAGATGTGGAAAACAAAATAAATCTACTGACGGTAGCTATCGTACTACCGCTCGTTACTCGGCGTCGTATAAGTCTTGTCTGCCATTTTTTCTTTGGTAGTTTTTGAGCAAACTCCACCTTCATTCAAGCCGAACTAGATGGATTCAATGTTTTACAACTATTAGGTGTCAGGGAATCTTGGAGTTTCCGCCTCTGATCACTTTTGTTCCAGGTGGACATACTCGATGTAGGCTTCGCAGAACTCCTAACCTGCTCCCCTAGCTGAGTGGTTGCTACCGCTCCGTCCACCATCTAAATTGGCGGTGTTCTCCAAGTTCTGGTCAAGAATGAAAACTTGAAATCGTTCAGCATAAGAGAGAAAAATTCAATTCTGCGCGCTCAAGTTAGAAAATTGAACAACAGTGTAAAGTTGGATTGATTATTCTGAACTGTTTAAGTTGCAACACCAACGCTTTACTCTAAACAGCAGCAGGTGTTTTTTTTCTTTTTTCGAAGTAGAGTCTCCCAAAGGTTTAGGTAAAAATAATACTCTGATTGATTTGATTTTTTTAGTTCTCATGCCTCTGGTATAATGGGATGAAATTGTTGAGTTGCAATTAAATTATTAATTTAAACTTATTTTTCATATTAGCTAGTTCAGTAATCAATGCTTTTTAAACAACGGCCTGGAATAACTACTCAAGTGGCGGCTCGTAATATCGTTCGTTGATACCTAATTCATCATCATCTTCTCCCCTCATCGTCCTCTATTGTAATACATCTGCAGAGCCTTCTTTTCAGACGATCGCACGGGGTGCGCGTCGGTCCGAGGAGGCACCTGAAGGACGGAGCCCGCCTCGGCTGATGTGTGTCTGGGTGGTTCGTGCAGGTGCTCTGACGATTCTAATTATTTCTGACCAGCGACTCCGTTTCATTAGCGGGCCTAACCTAAGACCCACGGTATGCTCCCGCGGGAGTGTCCTCCGTACGACAGCCTTCCACGTCTGCAGTCCCTCGGGCGGGAAGTACACCCGCCACCTCATCGTCCGTCGGTGGCGATCTGCGGACGGCGGGTGTGACGGGGCGCGACGATTGGCCATGTGAGTGGTCCCGGCGCGATTCCCGCCCGCCTGCGGTCATTCCCGCGGGAGTATACCATAGGCCTATGCTGTACTTCAGCGACGCGTCGCCGACGTCGGCGACGCTATGCTGTAGGGGCTGCTACGCACTGCGTAGCAGCCCGCACATCGCAGCGTCGCCGAGAGCTCCGCAGGGGTGTTAAGCCCAATTCATACTCGTCCGAGGGGCGGCGGCGGCGGCGGCCGCCGCTTCAGCGGCAGGTGGAGGGGCGGTGTCCGTTCTCGCCGCCTAGGGGTGGCGGCGGCCGCCGCCAGCGCTAATTGCGTTTGGCGCGCGCGTACGCGCAGCGGTCTCGTCTGTGCCGCCGCTCTCGCTGCCCCTCGTGGCCGCCGCCCGAAATGGCCCCAGCCATCTCGGGCAGCGGCCCCGGCGGCGGCGCCGCCAGGGGCGTGGCGGGGCGTGGCCGCGGCGACGTCGCCGCTGCCAGTATGAAAACCCCTCCACCGCCGTGGCCGCCGCTCGGGCACGTCATCGCCGCCGCCTTCCTATGCTAAACCATTGGGCCGCCGCCGCCGCCGCCGCCGCCGCCACGAGTATGAAAGGGGCTTTATACTTCCGCCGCCGACGCCGACGTCGCCACAGACGGGCCGACAACGTCAGCGTCGCCGACGTCATCCAAGGGTGGCAGAAAATGCGCTCCGATGGAGTGTTATGATTGTGGGTTGGTTCTTCGTTCCCGTAACTGCCATCATCACCACCGTACTTCGAATTACGAAATCGAGAAGTGCAAAAGACACCGTCTTGCCAACACAAAAAGCACAATTCATTAGAACACTGAGTGTTTGGGAGGGAGTGGGACCCTAAACGTTAGCTCCCCTTCAATTTGTCACTTTTCTTCCTTTTTGTGTCCTTCTCAGCCGTTCTGTTCGCATTTTCTAGGCCTATTTGCTTCTTTGTAGAGCAAGTAATACTAAATATAACTGCGTAGAAAACAAGTAGTGTTTCCTCGCTTTCTCAAATGGTAATGCAAACCTCTGCGAAGAGCTTTTTCGAGATAGAATTCTTACTAAATAAGAGTTAAATTTTCCTTCGAACTTCGAGAATTCCGCGTAAATTTAACTTAAATACGATTTAACGAAAAAGGTCTTTGCTAAACCGGCGCTTTTTTGACGTATGATCGGGATAGACTGCGTCATGCACTCGTCTGTTATTTTGCAATCTATTGATAGTGTTTCGCTTGAATACTTCCAATAATCTCTTTACAATTTACAAAGTGACCGTATCGATTGATTTGTGCTTCTTTTAAAGTTTAAAACCTAAAAACATACTATGCCTTGCGAAAAATACAGGGTATCCTAAAAATGCAGGTACTCTTGAATGGTTCTAACATTGCTGCTAGTGAAACCTTTGAACACTTATCCATCCTTCTATTAGGGGGGGGGGGCAAAAGTAATGAGACACCCCGTGCCGTGTCCACATATCTCGTGGCTGGAGTCTGCTTTCGTGCTTGTCGTATTTGAATGTTTGTATGCTACTTACTGAAGCCCATCTAAGAAGTTACCACTTCCGCCCTTTGCAGAAGCATGCCAAAACCCCAGTCTGTCTCGTGCCGAAACCCCGGTCTGACGAGTCGACCTGTTTCGCGCAAATCTCGCCCAATTCCCAACCCCGAGCAGCCTGGGCTCAATAGTCACGCAAGATGAGAAGCACGTCTTCTACCTTAACCCTGCCAAGCAGCGAGTCTGGGTGAGGCTTGGTAACCTGTTACCAACCTTCGTTCGGCGAGATGTTCACGGCGAGGAGCACCTTTGGAGCTTTTGGGTCTGCGCCCATGGATCGGTTTACCGGAAGCTGTTTCCCAAGAGCACTACGATGAACTCCAAGGCCACGGTGAACGAAATAGAAGAGATGGGCCGGCGACTCGCTCTTATTCAGTCGCAGCGCTTCAAGAAGGTCCTCCTCTTCGACAACGCCGCACCCCATCGGGAACAAGTAACCACGGATAAGCTTGGCCAGCTGGGCTACGTTCACATGCCTCAACCACCGTATTCGCAGGACATCTCTCCATGCGACTACCACCACTTCTTGGGCTTACGGGACTTCCTGGTCGGAAGGGACACAAAAACCCAAGAAGTCTTTGACAACCGTATCGAGCAGTTGATCAACACCAGGCTCAAGCAGTTCTGTAAGGATGGGATCAGGTAGTTGACTGAGCGATGGCAGCAGGGTCATTGCCCTCAATGGCAAATACATTCCTCAGCATCGTTGAGTTGTAATTGAGTTATAAAGAGATAAAGATTTTTTTTCAATTTGTCTCATTACTTTTGCCCCCCCCCCCCCCCCCTAATAAAAGACAAATTTGGTTAGTAAGAGAAAATTCGGCAGATTAACAATGGTTGAGCATACTACCGTACATGCAGAACAAAAAAGCTCAAAATGTATGCAAATTCGAGGCAGATGTGATCACTTAGCCTTTCTATGGACAGACTGGTTACCAAATGATGACATTGAAAACCCGGTCTGATGCTAAAAATGCGCTCCGATGCTCTCCTGTCAACGTCGTCCCCGACGCCGCCACAGAATCTGTTGACGAAGTCGCCGACGTCGACCATCGGCGACGTCGGTGGTGACGTCGGTGGTGACGTCAGCGTCGGCTACGTCGGTGACGGGTCGCAGCGTCGGCGACGCGTCGCCGAAGTATAACATAGGCCATAGGCGTAACTATGAATACTGATAAGGGACACTCTTCTCCTGTCATATTTGTTCCCAACAAAAGTTTACATTTCTTCTTGCTCTAATTTCTTCGTTTCTAAAAAAAAAGGAAAAGGACTAGAGAAAGGAAGGGAGGAAGGAAGAGGGGAAAACGTCTGCTGATACATAATCACTGAATGATCAACCCAAATACTCTGGAAATCTAGATAAATGTTTGTGTGCTTCTCCTAAGTAGACTACAATTTTTGCATAGCGGTGTTATGTAGTATTGATAGTGTGTTTTGTTTATGGCACTTTATTTGGCTAACGTAGAATAAATAAATAAATAAATAAATAAATATTTTGTCATGCCGATGCTCACAGCTTTGTGCCACGGCGCTCCTCAACGCTGAACATAACTTTTCGAATGATCTTTAGCAAAAGGTCCATCACTTGTTACGTGCGGTCAAACAGCGCCGGTGGTGTAAGGCGAACATCGCTGCCCGGAAAGCAGAAGATGCGGGTTCGAGTCCCGCCTGGCGCAAGAGTTTTGATCGCAACAAGACATCCTGTAACAACATATAGCCTCTATACCAGCCGCTCCAGGCTTAAGCAAATGTGTTAAAGCATTGTCCATCACTTCAATTCATAGACAAAGCGGACTGCAACCAACCAACCAGTCCATCTCTCTCATCAAGGTCTGATTAAATTGCGAGTGAATGCATTTATCTGCACTGCTCTACGCACTGAAGGGAAATCGACAGTAAGCAGATTCGATCCGACACCCTCGCGACGGGCCATCCTACCCACTCCACCGCCAGCATCCCTCGTGGCGAAAACCCTAGCCACGAGGAGCAACCGCGATCTGCCTTTGACCGGCCGTAGCTGCTCTGTGCAGGACAGCGGTCGAGTTGCTTTCATTTTCGTATTTCTGGAGCAGAGACGCTTCCATCCATGTGCACTACTTCACAGTACACATCTACCGTTGGGAGAGTCTCCTGGTAAGGTAAAGACATTCATTGTAATTCTTGGAAGCCGCATTTCTATTCGGACCTGGAGGGCATTTTAATTTCAGCGATGTGTCTGTGGCATAAGTTGAAGTGCTTACCTTTGAATTGTCGAAGCGAATCAAGTGACCGACGCGATTCAGACATGCGACAGCTTCCGAGTCGAAGAATGAGTACAGCCAAAGCAAGATGTAGGGGACTTGGTAGTGGGGCACCCAATATCCTGAAAATTTTCAAACTGCTCCCCCGCTTTATCGAGCCATCGGTCGTCTTAACTGCATTCGGAAAAGTAACACCTCGGTAAGTGTTTCTACTACTCCTACGCCTTCTACCGTACTGTGTTGACCTTGAATAAGACGCAAGACCGAAACTATTTGGGAACGCGATAGTCGCTTGCCCGTGATCACCAGTGCCATCCACGCCTTCCAACCACTCACGGCACACGCCCGCGCTGAGGAGGAGGCTGTAAGCTCCGGTTTATAGTTGCGCCGCTGTGCGGCGCGGCACCACAGTCGGAATAGATATCGACTGGGCGGGCGAAAAATCGATACCTATGGCGATCATCACACCGCGCCGCGTGGCGGCGCAAGTGTAAACCACGCCTAAAGCAGCAGACCAGGAAAACGCTTGGGTGTCTCCACCTCCATAGGCGAGCTCAGACGTCCCTTTCCCCTCCCCGAATCCTCTCCACCGTAGGTCGCTCTCTATGTATCCTGCCCCATACTTAGAATTGTAGTTGTTTAAGCTGCACCCTTTCCTATCCTCCCATGCATATCGTTCTTGTATAATCCGTACTCCATGCTCACCTTTGTATGTTCTGTATTTTACCCGCATGTACCGAACACTGCTTGTCTGTGTAAGAAGATCTACCACTATATAATTGAGTTAGCTCCCTGCCCTGTAGATGATGAGGCGTATCTCACCCAGGTTGGAAACCTGGCTGAGATACGCCTCGTAGAACCACGCCCAATCTCATGGAACCCCTTGCAACGCCTCCGCGTACCTCGCGCGGGCAATGTCTGCCGTTCAACATGGGGCGTTGTTACAGCAGAGGACGCGTAGCCTCCTCCTGCTTGACACAACGGCGTCTGCGCTCGTTTCTGAGTGCCTGAATCCAGAAGACGGGTTCCCTTCGTCGCACCACAACCGTCTGGAGTCAGAAGATCGAAAAGAAAGGAAGCAGAGGTCACATCGTCGTCGTACGACGACGGGCCGCATGCATAACTCAGCATTATCCCATTTTGAACGGAAAACTTTACCCGCGCCAGATACGCTTCTGCGTACCTCGCGCGGGCAACGTTTCCGTTCAACATGGAATATTATTGCATCAGAGGAAGCGCATTCTGCTCCTGCTTGATACAACGGGGCCTGCCCGCGTTTCTGAGTGCCTGGATCCAGAAGACGGGTTCCCTTCGCCGCACCACAACCGTCTGGAGTCAGAGGAGGGGACACCGTCGTTCTGCGACGAGGGATCGCATCCAGAATTGAGCATGAGATGCTGCTGCAGCAGGGAAAGCAGGTCCTCCTCCTGCTTGACCCTTGACCCCTGCGCGCGTTTCTGAGTGCCTGAATTCAGAAGACGGGCTCCCTTCGTCGCACCACAACCTTCTGGAGTCAGAAGATCGAAAAGTAAGGAAGCAGAGGTCACATCGTGGTCGTACAACGACCGGTCGCATGCAGAACTCAGCATTATCCCATGTTGAACGGAAATCTTTACCCGCGCCAGGTACGCCTCTGCGTATATCTCCCAGTCGAGTATTTTCTCATGGTTAACTGTACGTGGCGTGCTCGCGAATACGACAGAAGTCCCATTTGAAGATTTGGTTAACACCAGGACTCAAGTCGATACCAAACGTAGTATTCACCGAGATGCTTCAGTAGGTGTTGTCTTTTTGTTGTTCTGTTAACAAAATTGTTTTGAAGGTCACACGTACTTTTTGTGTGTGAGTATTTTCTGAGAAAAAAGTGCAAGCCTATAACCCCGCAAAGCGGGCAAGTGCGAGACACGCCGTTAGGCGTGTCGTGGAATCGTGCCTTCCGGCACTCCTATAGCACGTTAATAAACCGAACCGCTGGTTTATTACAGTACTGCCGTTAAGCACAAGCTGCAAGCAACCAATTCACAAGTGCTCGCTATAGGAATGGACGTAAAATTGGAAACAAGTGCAAAGATTTAGGGCTATCTAGTTGTTCTGATCTGACCCGTTGTCTCTACCTGGTGGTTGATTACGCTCTTCGGTTTAACAGCCGAGTTTCAAAAATCTTGAAACTCGACGAGGAAGCGTTTCATGAGATTGTCAGCTTTCAAGGTTTTTTAACAGCCATCGCCAACGTTTATGTGGACTTTGCAAGCGAGTCACCATGAATGTTGATATTAGATCCCACACAAGGATTACCTCTGCAATAAGTACTGTGAGGCCAGTTGGGCAGAACTAGTGAACTGGTGATTAAAAGGGGACCTCTGACTGAAATTTCATAGCAAATTGTAATGAGCGTAGGCATTTATTCGGAATCAACTCTCGAGTGTCTTCAGCATCTTGTAACAGTGACAGCCGTTGTTTCATCCCACTGGCTGAAGGATATAAAAGCACCCCTACGAATGCTGCGGGGTTCGTCCTAGTCTGATCGGAGGTCGTGTAGTGTCGGCTCCGGCGCCTCCCCGCCCCTGAGGAGTTCCTTCTCTCCTCCCCCCCCCCAACCCCGGCCTCACATCCGTAGCCCCTAGTTACCGTCCATATGCGCCTTTATTGTTAATAAAATTGTCATGTTACCTGTGTTTTGCTATGTAAGGGCCCAAGAGGTCGTGTGATCTGCACTGAATAAACCTGAGGGGCCAGGTTTATTACATGGAGGTCCCGGCTAGGGTTTTTTAGTAAAAACCTCAATGAACGAGCTCTTTCATAGTACCTCCTCTATTTCTGTAGATCAAAATCTCCTATGTAATATCATGATGCTGCAAAATCACAATATTTCGTGCTAAATTTAAATTTGTGACATTCCCACCTCTGATGTGCTAAATTGAATCTCTGTTCTCTTTCCTTCGTCTTATACGAAGTCGAAGCGCATGAATTGCTCCCTCTAGCACGAGGCCAACCAGAAATCGAATAAAATCTTACATCTTTATTTCTGAACAACAAATGAAGTCTCGGCCGAGCCGCACCACACCTCGTGCAATAAAGTTATTCATTGAATAATGATGGTGCCGGAATAAGCGCTGTAATGTTCAAATTCTCCCAGGTATTAATGCAGAAAAAGTTTTGAATTCTAAGGAATGTCACACATTAAAAAATTAATTACTGACGAGAAAATACAGCATCATCCTTTTAGTTCCTCATAGCGCTATAATCTATGTTCTATTAATATCTCTTCTTCCGTGCGTCTTTCGTAATCGTTTTTACACGGCAGCTGCCTTCATAAGCCCAGTTTTTTATCCTAGGAATAGATCCTGCGAACATTCACATTGCCGTGTTACAGCCCAATACTTGCGTAACTCCACATCGTGCCCTACGTGCAATTAATCTTATCCACCGGCCAACTGCTTTGCACCCAATAATAGAATGCCACTCTCCCAACCTCGTAGCATTACAATAAGAAATTTTTGAATAGACAGGCGCGCGCTCGCAGAGAGCCGCTCCTGTTCTCCATTTTTTTCTCTGCTATTTTTGCCAACCCCGATACTCAGTCTCACATCAATCAACGAAGTCGCTTCGGTCGCAAACTATAGCTCTACCGATCGACCACCACCCCACTGGAGGCAACTGCTTCAAGTTACACTTTTACCAATAGTACCGCCCGTTCCCCCTCCCTCACTCCCTCCGAAACATTTCTCTTCCACATACCTCCCTGTCTACTCACTCCATGGCTGAAGATAATAATTATCATAATCACCTATCCCTTCTTCACCTCAACTACATCGACTGATCTGCTATTCCTGACGATGATATTCATCAAGCTCTTCCAAACGAGTGAGGAACGACATTTACGACAGGTATCTATTATGCGTCTTCTCACTCTAGACTGGAATGGAAAGCTGCCACGAATGCCAACATGTGATCGGAAGAAAAGTGCTCGCTACAGTGCGCTCCGTACGGCAGAATTCACGAAATTCTCTCCACCTTTCAGCCCCTGGTGACAGGGACTTCCAAATAGGGTAGGATGTAATGAGCGTAGGCATTTATTCGGAATCAACTCTCGAGTGTCTTCAGCATCTTGTAACAGTGACAGCCGTTGTTTCATCCCACTGGCTGAAGGATATAAAAGCACCCCTACGAATGCTGCGGGGTTCGTCCTAGTCTGATCGGAGGTCGTGTAGTGTCGGCTCCGGCGCCTCCCCGCCCCTGAGGAGTTCCTTCTCTCCTCCCCCCCCCCAACCCCGGCCTCACATCCGTAGCCCCTAGTTACCGTCCATATGCGCCTTTATTGTTAATAAAATTGTTATGTTACCTGTGTTTTGCTATGTAAGGGCCCAAGAGGCCGTGTGATCTGCACGTGAATAAACCTGAGGGGCCAGGTTTATTACAAAATCCTGCTCAACCACAGAGCTTTCTTGTGCGCAGGGGATGAATTAATTGCTCCCTATCATTTTTTTTTCAGCTCGCTCCAATAGCGCCGTCTAGTGGTCGACTAATAGTAAGTGCTAACTTCCGTACTGTGACCACGAATACTAACTGTGCTCAGGCAGGTGTTTACCTTTGGAGAATAGCGGCCAGTGTGCTGCTTCGTAATGCGCCCTTGTTTCTGTTCATCACCAGCTCAGTTTTCTTGAGCTTACTGCGGACTTGATTGCGTGCTCTTACAAGAATTTTCCCAGGAGACTAAAGCGCTCCGCTCACTTTTGCGGCGTTGCCGCAGCCCTATCCTTCAACAGGGGCAAGGACGCAGAGGCCGCCGGCAACGGCAGCCGGCGCAGTCCCGCACCCGCACACTTTTGCGGCATTGCCGCATCGACGGCAACAATGATTGAAATCATTGTTGCCGTCGGTGCGGCAATGCCGCAGGCAGAGTAGTCTGCGCTCTAGCCGATTGCGACGGGGTACACGAAGTGGAAACACATGCGTCCTTTAAATTAGGATATCGATTATGGCTATCAGCTGATTATTTCTGGAGGATCCGGGCGACGTCTGGGTTGATTTCTTTCGTTCTTGTGTTGGATTTAGCTGTTTCGCTTGTTTAGTTTCCTTTTTCTAAGTTTAGTTTCCTTGGGGAGAACTGACGTTGCCAAAGAGCTGATGACGATGGAGATTCTCAGCTGAGTTCTTCATTCGGGCGCGCGTCTCTCATCGGAGCGCGCTTTCCTTCTATGCGAGTAGGTCCCGACTGGAGTTCGCTGCGACGGCGCCGTGCTGCGGCAACGCCGGAGAACGGGCCGTCACAGTGGGGAGGAGCGCCGCAACTTGAAGGCTCCGCCCCACTTCTGCCGGCTGCCGGCTGCGGCAACGCCGCAGAAGTGTGCGGACCCCTTAAGACTGCCTTGCGTCTGGAAGGAGCTGAGGAAATTAGCTGCCTACATCCAATATCTTGTGGCATTTGCCATAGACTAGCAAACGAGGGCTCCGTTCAGCGAGTGCGAATGTTCCGATCCCACCCTCAACCCGATGCACACTAGGGAGTAGGTAGGTAAGCAAGCCAGAGACTATGTGCGATATCACGGATCGAAAGAACGCACTGCTGCGAGGAGAATGAGCAAGTGCAAAGCAAAAATGGGTCCAGCTGCACAAACAAGACCTCTCTGACTGACCTTGAGGTCGGAATTCTTTGCCAAGGATTCTGGCGATGTCGCGGAACCAAAACGATGGCTGGCTCGTGATCTGAGCGAACAGATGTTAGTTCACCCCCCACGAAACTCCATGACAATCTGCTTGCCGACGCACCAGAATTCGCTCCCCGTCGCTTTCCGGGCAGCGCATGGCCTCCACATGCGCCTTGGCCACGTCTCGAACGTCCACGCATGCGAGGTTGAGCTCGGGGTAGGCTGGCATCTGGCCGTTCAGGAAGCGCCGCATCACCTGAGTTAGACTGATTTCTACCTGCACATTTATCTGGTCTACGAAGAGCTGAGGACATGTCCCGCTCAGCGTGACCTCCCTCGTATTCCTCATGTATGTTGATGTATAACATAGCAGAAATGTGCCCGTATCAATCGCAGGGTTCCAGTGAAGGGCCTGCGATTGATGCGGGAGTATACGGTTCTCGGCATAAATAGCCGGAGCGCGAAGAAATTGTGTGCACATACTTGGTCTGCAATAAATTGTTAGACTAATAGAGTGTATAGACCAAGGGCGATAACCAAGCAAAAAAAACAGAACCCCACCACAGGTTCAGAACCCCACCATGAGTTCAAAGAGCAGAGCCCTACCACAGGTTCGTTTGGTGCTGGGGTTCAGCTCGCTGGGCTTGGTTGTCGCCCTGGTGATGTACTCCAATTCCGTTCAATATTTATTGAGGAGGGAAATATTAAAGATACACCTGAGTCAGAGCCTTGGCTCTGCTGGTTATCCTTCGCTACCCTGCTATTTATGCAGAGCGAATGGTATGAAAGCCAGTGTCGATCGATAGCCCTTCTTTGGTGCTTCGCGCATGATACTGGAATATGCTTTCTACCTCCATCAACCAAAATATACAACAGAGGTCACGCGGAGCGAGACAAGACATGCAAGAAATGAAGGAAGAAGGAATGGATGGAAGAGTGCATGGACACGACTGGATGCTCGAGAAGCGAAGAAATAAAAGGGAACACCTATGGCCGGGGGCATACTTCCATGGCCGCGATGCCATCGCGGTGCTCAGTACATGGCCACTCCGCCGCACGCGGAGGTCGAATAGTCAAAGGAAACTTCGCCGCGGCCGCCGCAACAGTGGCGGTCGGCATGCGCGAAGGCTTCCCGCGTCCATCGCGGGCATGGCATACTTTTTCGCGCCGCGCGGGGTGTTTGGCGTTGGTCCTGGACGGATCACTGTCGGGCTCCCTTGCGGAGCGATGGGCGATGCAACGAGCACAAAGAAGTTCAAATTCTTTCGCGTCGCTCTGCAAAATTCATCGCTGCGATTCGATCGCGGCGACGGGAATTATGCACGAGGTCTATGGGAAAAAGTATAATGAATATGTGAAAGAAGGAAATGAGAAAGCAAGCGGAAGAAAAAGCAACGAGAAGGGGTGGGCGGAAGAGGGTTAGCCGGAGGCACGAATAGAAGCGCGGAGCGCGAAGCGCTTAACAGAAATTGAGCGGCAGAGCTTGGGCGAGAGACGGCGTGAGAGCTCCGGAGATCAAACGGTGACCAAAAAACGGCGAATCTAGGAGCCAAGGAGCGAGAAAGGTGACTGTCGGAACCACAAGGATTTGTGCCAGATGCGTCACAAATCCTACGCGTTTCTGATTTTGTTGGCATTCACCTCCCACACCCGAGATGAGTGGACAGACGTTGACGGGCTCAGGTTCTTCGATGAAGTACACGAGTTTGGCGTCGTGGACCTACTGAACTGAAACCGGACCAATCCTCGCGTTCACGACCATTCCGACACTACTCTGCACGAGCCGCAAAGGGTGGTTGCAAGGGAGAGCAAACGGTTGAGGGATACACAGCGAGACAAAGCAAAGAGAATACGGATCGTAGGCGAAATAATGAATATGAACTCCATTAGGAGAAAGAAGGAGAGAGAATTGACTGAAGAAATCTGGAGCACAGACACTTTTAGAGGAGTAGGTCCGACAAAGTTCAAAGGAATGATACAGCGTTACTTGGGGAAGCGAAAACTGTTTGCTTGACGGAAGAAAGAACATTGCAATAGAACTGAATCAATGCCAATGCAAGACCGGAACCAAACAAAACCGCAGTAGCTAAAAATAAAGGAAATAGGACTTGCGGCTCATACCCCCAAAGCTGTGAATTTCGCTTTAGGACGCAACAAAGCCACGGCATAAGGCCTATGTTATACTTCGGCGACGCGTCACCGACAGCGTCGGGACAGTGCTGGGCGGGTGCTACGCAGTGCGTAACAATCCACGCAACACTCCCGCCGAGCGCGCCACCGACGCTGTCGCCGGCTGCGTTGAGGGGTGCTATACTCCCGTTGCCGAAGCTCAGCGTTAGGCCTATGTTATACTTCGGTGACAACAGCGTCGTCGAAGTATAACATAGGCCTTAACGAATCTGTCGCAGTGCGAAGCGTGGCAGCGGAGGGCTCGCGTCAGCCGCGCTCTCTCGCGTGCACTCTAGCTCGTCATGCCGGGGCTCCCGCGCTGTCGGTGACAGGTAGTCGGAGACAGATTGTCGGCGACTGGTCGCAGCGTCGCCGACGTGTCGCCGAAGTATAACATAGTGCCTAAGAATTACCTCGCATAAGCCCTAGCTCCACTTGCGCCGCCACGCGGCCTGGCACCACGATTACCATAGATATCGACTTTCCACGCCGCCCGGTCGATATCTATTCCAACCTGCCGCGCCGCGCAGCGGCGCAAGTGTAAAGGCCCCCACAGAGTTCTGCGGCAGCGCCGCGGCCCTATGTTTATCCATAGGGCAGAGACGCAGAGCTCGTCGCCGGGGGCGAGCTCTGCGTCTCTGCCCTAAGGTTAAGCACAGGGTCGCGGCGCTGCCGCAGAACTATGTGGGGGCCTTTAGTGTGCACGCGACGCGCGACGCGATATTATGATAAGCTCCCATATCGATCGCGCGACGCGACGAATCTATACGGGAGCTTACCATAACATTGCGTCGCGCGTCGCGTGCGCACTAAACGATTCCTAAAGGCCCCCACACACTCCTGCGGCAACGCTGTGGCCCTATTCTTAACCATAGGGCAAGAACCAGAGCTCGCCGCCGACGGCGTCCCTACACTATCCTTAACCATAGCGGCGAGCGGCGTTACCGCAGAAGTGTGTGGGGACCTTAAAGCTCTATAACCCAAACTGCGTACCGTAATGCTCGCGCCTTCCTCATTGATCAGCAGCGGTCCGAGTACCAAAGTCGGATTCAAGCAGGTCAGTTTAAACCTGAAACCGGTTAGCATGAGCGGCATGTTCAGTAGCACTGGGCTTCTTTCAAGCCAGCAAAGACGTACTTGTTGCTGTTCTTTATGCCGTCGACAAACTCCCAAGCAGCCTTTTCTGCCAGCGTTTTGCTTTTCGCATAGTAGTCAACCGAAGGACTGGTCACGTCCGTCCACGAGGTCTCGTCAAACGCTCGATCTTGGGGGTGTCCTTCTAGAACATTGAGAGCAGAACTTGTTGACCAGCTGAAGGTGGCTTCGTATGAGGACAGCGGGACGCAGCGCTGTACTGCAAAGTCAAGGAGCTTCCACGATCGACTGTCGTTAAATCTTGGCAAGACGTTGATATCAGTAGGACTGTTTGAGCTGTAGAGCTGAGATTGTTATACACAATTTGGACTTCAAATCGGAAGTGGACTGAGATTTCAAAACCAGTAAACCTATCAAAGGCCCTGATTGCAAGGCTGAGATGTGATCATCCCGTCTGCCCAGTATTGTATGCCCTGATCAATACCGTAAGCGGCCTTAAGGGGAAACGCCTAACGACCCTTCGTAGTATATGGTAGCCCCATAATAAGCACCATGGGTGGCTCAGCGGACCGGATTTCCTAGCTGCTGAACTTGGTTCTTATGTAACTGATTAGGTATGTACCTGCGCACGTTCGGAACACTTGTGCTTTCTCGGAAAAACCCCGAGACACATGGTTGGGAGGAGCCTGCGTGATGAGTCGTTTGATGTTACTTCCCTGTACACAGACGTCTCCAAAGTAAATGCAATGCAGGCAGTCTACGAAATGCTCGTGGAACACCAGGATCATATCACACTATATCGGCTCAGCATAGCTCAATAAATGACGCTCGTAGACGAGTGTCTTCAGTGTAACATCTTGAAATGGGCCATGGAGTACTAAAGACAGGGTGGAGCTTGCCACGGGGCAACGTTTGGCTCCAGTGGTAGCGTATATACGTATGTGTGAAAAATAGAGGGACCAGTACTGAAACGTTCACATTTACAGGGTGTGCAAAAATTACCCTCACAAAGATATCACAGTGAAACTTCTACAGAAATGCGGATTTGACAACGAAACATAGCACATAGTTTCTTTATTCTCTTACTAATAAAAACATTTCAAAGCCATTCAAAGTGGCCGCTTTTCTGACGAACACATGTCCTCAGAACTTGCTGAAGTGGTTCGCAAATGGCACGCACCGCGCGATCGTTTTTTCTAATAAGAAAGTCTTCACCCTAAAACCCACGGTGCATCGTCAAAACGATCGCATTTTCTCATAGAATTTTTGCAGCTGTTATCCGCGACGGTAAACTAGGCGGTAGAACAGCACATCCGGCTTCAGTAGTGGCTTGGGGTGCGATTACTTCAAGCGGCAAGCTCCCATCAGTTTTTATCGAATCCGGCGTCAAAATTCCTAATTTGATGGCCTAAAATCAATAAAGGACAAGTGAGAAAATAGGGTCAACACACATTCCTGTAGTACAGATCATTGTCTTCTAAGTGCTATAAAAAACTCGCAAAAAATTACAAACCTAAGCGGAGAGGACAAGTGCGCAAATGGCTACTTTTTCACTTTTTCACTTTTCACTTCAACGACCTAAAAACTCACAAAATTCATGATGAAAAAAGAAATGCAGTACATGTTCTGATAGAACAAATCATTCTCTTACGAAAGCTTTGCAGCGCTGTGCAAGAGACCGCCGGCGAAATCTGCAGTGAATCGTTGAAAAAAAACTGCAAGGACTCATGGGACAACCTAATAATACAAAGTGGGCTATTGTAAGGAACATGTTCCGCACAGCGGCGTTGGTGTCTTCCAACCACGACTTCGAGTTCGCTTCAAGGGAGATCTCGTAGCGCGTTGTCCAATGGATGCACTTCCGACAGCCTTCCGAAGCAACGTCGCCTGAGCCCAGGAGCGCAGAGACCAAGAGCGCACTAAAGTTCCTTTCTTGGTGCCCTTCAGCACGGATGCCCTTAATGTTCAAGTATGGGAATGTATTCGCAAGATTGACCTAGAGGGTCCGATCAGGTGGTTAACATAACACCAGCTAACGTCAAGCCCAACTTGTTATGAGCCGCCGGTACGATTGCGCTTGTAATGCCCCGTCCTGCATGGCCTGCCCATTTAGGAAGGAAGGGACAGCACGGCCTCAGCAGGGTATACCTCATCACTTGAACGAAGTGTAAGGAGGAATACATTGGTGAGACGGGCAGATCGCTGTGGGTGAGGGTCAAGGAGCACACGGGCGGGCGGGACTCGGAGATGAAACGCTTCCACGCCCTGAGGAAAGCACAGACAGCATAACCATGGTTCCGCAGTGGTTGGGGTCGCAGTTACAATCCTGGCTCGCGATGTCGATGTCGCAGCACGCAATACCATCGAGGCGCTGTGGAAAGCCTTAACGATGGAAGCTTCATTCACCCAAGCTGCCTCCATCCGAGGGTGACTCACCAGTTTCTCAGCTGCTTCCATAAGGCTAGTTGGGCTGTCTCACCCCCAACCCCTATTGTCTCCTTTTCCTACTGACTCCAGAAACTCCTGTGCCTTGAAGTATGTAGTTGTTGGACGAATAACCTTTCACACCTCGATTGACTTTTCCAGTCTCTGAAGAAGGCGGTTGCGCCGAAACGTCTGCTGTGTAAAGTGTGGATAACAATCCTGGTTCCACAACTCCAGCAGTGCTACTGATATCAAGCACTTTCCATACCTGGATTACCATTACTTTAAATGTGACCGCGTAGAGTGCTGCTGAAGATTAGGCATAGGAATCAATGTTGTCAGAATACAGATGTATGTGCACAGCACGATTTCACTGTTCCAAGGAGATAGATGGGTAGCTCAGAGAGTTGACTCGTAACTGACTATGAGTAAATGGCTACTGCCGTCGTACGGTGATTAACGAAGTCTGCGCTGCTCTTTAAAGAGAGTCCACGAGTATAGTCAGAGCTAGAGGTGTCGACAGGAGTTGAGATTGTAATTCAAAAATTTAAAATTCCAATGGAATTCGAGATTGTAATCGTGTGAGGACTGACTGCACTGAAACGTACAGGGAGCGTGCCTCGTCGTGGCCGGCCCCAAAGGATGCACCAGAACTAGGGGAACTTGTAAGAGCTGTTGATGCCACACAGCATTAGCAGCCAACTGCTTCTGAAGACACGAACCGTTGACAGCTGCGCAGCTGCTCGTGAGCACGACCTTCTTCACCGAGGGCTCCGTCGAGGCGGCTCGGAGCACATTCAGCGTGCCGGTGACGGCGACATCCACGCAGCTGGCCGAGGCGGCGATCGGGAACGGCGACGCGATGTGCAGCACGTAGTCGCATCCGCTGATCACACTGAAAGCACTGCAACTTCTCCTGGTTCTGCAGCTTCAGTCGCACCACCAACAGACGAAAGCTCTACCGAGAAAGAATTTATTTTTTGTTTATTGAAATACTCTGTATAAGACAGGAGTGAGATAAAATTGCAACACAACAAACACCAAAACTAACAAACAAAGGTAGCTCCTAAATATCTACGGACAGAGAATTTGTTTTGCTGCGATGCGTTTGAAAGAGTATTTGGATTCCGGGAGGGAGGTAGTCTTACTAATTTGTAGATAGGCTAAACCTGCTCTAACTGTGAAAAATTTGGCTCTTACCGTGGTCTTAGGCTTAGCGAAGTGCAATTTATATTGACCCCCTCTGGTTACTGAGGGACGCAGAGTATAGAACTGTGAAAAGTTGGCTGCGGACTGCTCCCTAAAAAAGAATGAAGAAAGAATGAGGGCTCGAATGATAATAAACGTGTTCTGCTGAATTGAACAATTATGTAAAATATTATCTCGAATTTCGCTGACGTGAACGAACCCGGATAAACATCAAGTTTTCAGCGATTTTGATTCGCTTCCTTTCTTGCATCTTGCCCGAAAAGCTTTAGAAACTCGAATCCAGAACAACTTCATCTCAATCCAATTTTTAGGTAAGTAAACGGCAAACGGCATGGCAACGTAATTGTGCGCTGGCATTCGGAGAGGCTTCGTCGAGTGTTAGTGCTTGTGTTAGATTTGCAGCATGCTATATATAGGATGGTCCCATATATTCATATGGTTCTATAAGCGGAAAGAAGGAGATGAAGGGCAGAAGAAACGCAATGCAACAACAATAGCTCAGTACCCTTTCCAGCTGTCCCCGTCGAGCAGGTCCGCTTCCACCAGTTCGAGGCGGTTCTCTTGTTGGAGTTGTCTGACCGGAGCTACCTTAAACAAGCAGAGTTCCCGTTTTTTAGCACTCCTTCTTCTGTTCCAGCAGATGACTCTGTTCGAAGGATAAACTAATAGGTTGGAAAAAAGTCCCTTCACACTTTGAAAAGCTTTTACCGTTCTCCTTGTAAACCCACTAGCCAATATTGATTGCCGATTTCGTAATCCTATCACACTTGTCTACTGTTCGCATGCGGACATTGGTCAAGACCGTTCTTGTGCTTCGTTATCTATCCAATCTTCTGGACCTAATCTACCTCATTTTCGGCACGGCATTCTTCATGAATTCATTGAAGGATCTACAACACGTCAGGCAGCCGACCAAATTAGCCATATATCTATCGCTTGTGATGTACTACTCATCGCGCCTGTTATGGGTGGTTCAGAAAGTTTTTAAAGGGAGATTATTCACTCGAGGACAAAGCAAGGTCAGGAAGGCCAACTGAATTGGGCGACACTGAACTACTCCATCTTCTTCGTACCGATAGTAGGCAGACGACACGTCAACTGGCAGAGGAGCTCGAAGTGTCTCATAGGATAGTGGGAATCCATCTGAAGGGTCTTGGCTTTGCATGGAAATTTGGAGCTCGGATTCCACATGCCCTGTCAGACACACAGAAAGGTCAACGGCTCTGCATCGCTGCTGCTCTTCTGTCCAGATACGAAAGAAAATCGTTTCTGCCGCGGATTGTGAGAGGCGATGAGTCCTGGGTTCTGTATGTCAACTTCCGAAGAAAAAGGCAATGGGTACAAAAGGAGGGATCCCTAATCTTGATCTCAAGCCAATGTTCAGGAAAAGATGATTTTCTTGAGTGTTTGGTAGGATGTCAAAGGAGTGATTTGCTGGAAAACTATCAGAAGTGGAGAGACACTTGCTGTTGCCTAATACTGTGGTCAACTCCACAAAGTCGTCGCAACTGTCCAAGAAAACAGGCCGGAGAAGTCAAAGGTGATGATCCTGCATGACGATGCAAAATCACACGTTGCAAGACTCACAAGAGAAACAATAAAGGGCTGGGCTGAGAGGTAAGGCCACATCCACCGTATAGCCCTGACCTCGCCCCTACCGACTACCATTTCTTCCGTGCTTTCAAGCAAGAAATTGGAAAGAAATATTTTGAAGCAGATGAAGACCTCAAAAATTGGATTCAGCAATGGTTCAACTCCAGAACTGCAGTCTTTTAAGCGAGAGGAATTAGAAAATTACCCAGTCTTTGGAGAAGTGTAGTGGAACAAAATAGAGTTTATCTCAGTTAATTTGATTTTGTAGTTGTGAAGAAATAAATCTTTGAAAAAATGAAAAGATTTTTTCCAACCTAATAAATTCACTCCTATACACATCACTTCACCAGATGCAGTCTCATACTTCTGTCAAAAACTACCAGCTCCTACAAAACCAACAAGTCCCAGATTTCCAGAGTCGATCGATTCCATGGCTGTCATAGTGCCCGCCACAATTTGAAGAGAACTAGAATTGACAGTTGAACAGCTACCCGGAGATAAGGATGCTCATAAAGCCTAGTGAGCATCCTTATCTCCGGGTCCTATCTCCGTACTAGTCGTGGTTTCTCAATTGATGTATGTAATCTACTTTAATCTACCCAAAGCCTTTGATAAAGTAAATCATAACAGCATTTTCCAAAAAAGTGAGCTCCTTGGATCAGCTGGCCATCTACTCAACTGGCTTCGAGTCTACTTGACCGATAGGTATATGAGCATAAAAGTCGTAAAGTATTTCTCTACATGGCACACCACTATGAGCGGAGTTCAGCAAGGCGGAGCATCACCCTCCCCTATGATTTCTAGCATATAGCTATGACCTTCCAATAAAATTGACTTCTCACCCAGCAGTTCAAGTGCAGTTGTTCACGAAAAACAGAAATTTATGAATTTTATGACGGGGGTAGCAGAGCTGTGCTCAGCAAGCACGGTCGCTTTCCATTTCTATCGTGAAGGATTGGGCACGCCTTAGGTAACTACATGGAAACCATCCAAAACGCTGGTATGACACTTGAGAAAATCCGCAACAATTGACTATGGTATCGGCGATCATTCTCTGGGGATGTCAGATGAAACTCGGGATTTGGTAGTGTACGTTAACAAAACTTGGAGTTCTATTCCCATGTGAAGCTTATCTTTTTTCCTAAAGCTTTTGCTGTACTTTTCACTATCATTGGAAATGTTCGACGCAATGAAGCGTCAACCTTGATAAAACTGTCATAGAATATTTTACTACTACCTTAGAATATTGTCCAGAAACCTAGAATCCTCAAACGAGATGTCTCCCACGGAAAATCGAAACTGCAGCGAATATTTACCAGAATTTTGATGTACCGCTACTTTCCCAAAACTGAATATACTCAATCCATGCCAAATTACAGAGACAGATTAACTATGTTCAAACTCCAAAGCTTTTTTTGTCGCCGCGCTTTCAATGGTTGGGGTACTCGGGTTCAATTTGCCTAAAGGTGAATTTGACCAAGCAAATATAGGAGCACCACAACTTGCTAGGTGTCGTGACACGAGCTGGCCGCCACCGGCATCGGTAACGGTGGTCCAGACCAGGGATGGGCGGAAAATTTTCCCAGAAAACAGAAAACAGAAAATCGCTTTCGTCAGAAAACAGAAATCAGAAAACAGAAAAGCCAAAAACGCCAGACAATCAGAAAACAGAAATCAGAAAACAGAAAATTTGGAAATTATCACACGATCTGATTATTTTACCCAAAGATTCATTTTTCCAGTAGCAAAAGCTTTTGTGTGGCTAGAAGTGTAGTCGTAGACCAGCGTTTTATTTTGTATGCGTTTATCTACTACATTCCAGTCTACTGCAATCAGCAAGTTGTAAATCTGGACTGATAGATCCTAGGAATCTCGACACGTGAAGTACACAACATTACTCATCAGCCCGTTTCACCGCGAACGCCTCAATCAGATAATGGTCCCACTAGTAAGAAACTTTTAGAGTACCGAACACGATGAATCAGTGATCACTGTTTCCATATTTCAACTCAATTGCTTGAGTTTGTAGACCCACTCTCGCAACATACTCTAAAGCTGTGCAGAGATTCGTTGAGTATTACTGGCTACGCTAGAATCTGTATTCCTAGTTCGTTTCGTTCTTGGTCATACCTTTCCTTGTAATTAGCCTAGTTTCCGCGTAATTGAAAGTTCTCAGGCCAACTTACCAATGCTCTTTACAGCACCTAGTTACTGCTTAGCCGACTAAAGAGGATGTGCACTGGCTTGGTGCCTTACAGTACAGTACGAGATTATGACTGAAGGGGCTGTCAGCACAACAGATCTTAGATGAAGGTGCTTTTTTGAATGCGTAGACACCATATGATGAAGACCGAGCATATACCCTCTTTATCACATTATTATTTCATCTCATATCTATATATTATATTACATCTCAGTGGAAGACCAGCAGAACCGCCTTGCTGTCCAGAGGAGTGCACGACATTAGCAACAATCGCCTGGTCTGCCTGATGTACGTAGTCTATAAGCTGTTAACTCGAGTCCTCCTGAATAGGATCGGCAGAACGCTAGATGAAGTACAGTCATGCGAACAAGCAGGATTTCAGAGAGGATTCAGTACGATCGACCACATACACATCATTACGAAGCTTATCGAAGTGTCGCGAGAGTACAAGCTGCCGCTGCACGTTCACCTGAAGAAGGCATTCGACTCTGTCGAAACTGCAGCGGTCGTCGAAGTCCTGCTCGTTCAGGGCGTCCCTACTGTGTACATCAGAGTCCTTCGAGAGCTGCAGAGTGGATTCACGACAAAGGTCTCGCCATTCTACAACAACGTCGTTGCCAAAGTGAACAGAGAGGTTCGATGAGAGGGTACTATATCCCCGGTTCTCTTCTGCGCCACCCTTCAAAACGTCATTCGACAACTAGAATGGGAAGACATGAGAGTGAAAGACGACAGACGGCACCTACACCATCTAACACCGAGCGCTAGCCAGGCAGAGCAAATGCTTGCTGGCTTCGACTGTGTATGTGGGAACGTTGGACTACAGCTGAATCTTACGAAGACGATGATCATGAGGAACGGACAAGTTTCTGACGCCCCACTCTCACTCAATGGAACAAACATCTTCAAATGCTTCAGATACGTGTATCTGGGTCGCGAAGTCAGCATGACCAACTAACTAGCGCCGGAGCTGGGAAGGAGGATGCGAGCGGCTTGAGGAGCTGTCAAGAGAGTCGTGGAGAAGACGCAGAACGTCGGGTTCCGTACCCACCTTTTCGACTTCACTGTTCTTCCTGCCCTAAAAGACGCATCAGAGACCTGGGCTCTCCGAAAGCAGGATGAACAAGCGATCAGTGTCGCGTAGCGGGGAATCGAGAGGACAATGCTCGGAGTGACACGACTCACGCAAGTGAGAGAAGGCCTCGGGACTTCCGAGCTTCGCCGACTTTCGAAGATCAGGGACACTGTCACATAGGCCAAGTCGTCGAAAATTAGGCGGGCCAGACTCCACAGGATGTCAAGAGAACACCAGGACTTCGTCAAAGCCCTGAATAAACAATATGACGCTCTTCGTGTCCCTCGTGCGAAAAGGATTCTTTAGATACCCTGGCACGTGGCATGGACGTGTTGAGACGCTGCTGGCGCCCGCTTGAACAACTCGATGATCAATGGGACGACAGATGATATAAGTGATAAATGAGAAATTTCGTGTATCAGTACTGTATCATTACAGCAGCGAAATCGAAGGTAACTAAAACTTTTCTGTCTCTTACTAATTTGTGACACCAAGGAGGAGTCTTCATAGTTAGAAAAGCAGCTTCGACGAAGGCTCCGCAGAAAGCGATATTGGGGATGACCGATTAACAGTGATCAATTTTCAAACCGGAGGTGGAGAATAACCCTACCCACAGTAACTCTAGGACAAGTGGTTAGTTAGTACATAATTTAATGCGCTCAGAATACTAGTTTTAAAGTTTTAATATAAAATTTTTAGTGATAGTTCATGAGTATGCGGCGCAATTACTAAGCGAGCACATCCAAAAACGCCACATGCTTCCCATTTAAGATGCATTAGAAATACTATTGTGGAATGAAGCTCACTATTCTATTTTTCTGTACTTTTTAGATTCCTTTCATTAGATTTCTGTGATAACATTTTGTTCGTAACTCTATTTTTTGTTTTCTGGTCAATTTCTGGCCATTTTCCCAGAAAACAGAAAACAGAAAAAATTTGTCAAAAATGGCCAGAAAATCAGGAAATAGAAAACAGGAAACAGAAATTCCGCCCATCCCTGGTCCAGACCCGAGGGCACGTGTGTGGCAGATCGGTGGAGACTTACAGCACGCTAATGCTCTTTCCCTTTCCAGCCACGCAGCACTAACTACGTAGGTCCCTGCTGCCCTAGCCAAACCATTGGGACGAAACTGCCATGGACTTTGTCTCCCTGAGGCCTCTACGACTCTGTGCCAACTTCCCCTTCTCACATAGTATTGCGTTCGATAAAGATGTTGGTATTCACCGGTCTTCCAACTCCCGCAGACATGAGATAGATATACAGATTTACTAACTACACATTACTATTAGGTTGTGGCGAATTAAATGGCACTGACTCGCACCATTTTTTGGCGCGTCTTTACGCGTTTGATCAAGAACAAACCGTAACATGTGGCATATCTTTTAGAAGCGCAAACTTTGCTCTACCGGTGAGTACCAAATTTTCTATGTAAAAGTAAGAAAACTTTAGAGTTTTATTGACTTTTTGCAGATGTACAAAAGGGTAATCTGAGGCACTTATTTGTATGAATTCAAGCCGGGCACTACAGCTAAGGAGGCGGACGAGAATATCAAAGCCGCATTCGTTCAAGGATGTTCCACAATTCGGACGGCGTATCGTTGGTATCAGAAGTTCCGGAATGAAGATGAGAGCTTGGAAGAACATGAAGGTCGTGGGAGGCATAGTGATGTTGATGAGGACAAGCTGAGAGATGTGGTAGAGGAGGATCCACATAAAGGTACCAGGGAGATAGCGAAGGTTCTTGGCGTCAGTCACAACACAGCAACACATCTGAAGGAAATTGGAAAGACCAAAAAGCTGGAAAGATGGGTGCCTCACGAGCTGTTTGAGGAGCAAAGAAACCGACGATATGAGATCTCGTCCGCACTGCTTCTACGGAACGAAACGGACCCATTCCTTGATCGCATCGTAGCCTGTGACGAGAAATGGATAATGTACGACAACAGACGACGATCGGCACAGTGGGTGGACAGCGGTGACCAAGGATTTTGCGAAGCCGGAATTGCACCAAAAGAAAGTAATGGTGACAGTATGGTGGTGTTCGCTGGGAATTATTCACCATAGCTTCCTCCCACTCGGTGAATCCATCACGGCAGAGAAGTACTGCATTGAAATTGAAGAAATGATGAAAAAGTTGAAGGATATCCGGCCGGCCTTGGTAAACCGAAGGCGAGTTCTCCTTCTGCACGACAATGCTCGCCCCCATGTAGCACGAATGGCGTTGCAGAAATTGAATGAGCTGAGCATTGAAACTCTACCACATCTTCCGTTTTCTCCCGACCTCTCCTTAACAGACTACCATTTCTTCAAGCATCTTGGCGACTTCTTGGTAGGGAAAATATTCAAATACCAACAGGATGCCGAAAGTGCCTTCGAAGATTTCGTCAATTCCAGAACTTCTGAATTTATGCTACTAGAATAAAAAAGCTTGTGTCACGTTGGCAAAGATGTGTAGAATCAGAAGGTTTTTATTTCGATTAATATACTTGCCTACAAGCCGAGATATTAACTGTTTAAATTTACAGTGGTTCAGTGCCATTTATTTCGTTACAACCTAATACTTCTTAAAACACACATGACTACGAGTCACGCAACTACCCGCCTACGCTCACTAGGGGAATCCCCAACAGCAGCCCGCTAGGGTCCGGCGAGGTCCTGCCTGGGGCGTGTGCCCACGAGGCGGTGCTCCTCGCCTCGCACCTGCGGTTACCTCCTGCTGGCGTCCATGCCAGGGTAAATCCTCCTCTTCGTCGGCCCATGCGCTCCTCGACACTGCGGTGGAATCGGCTCGCTCCAGACATCGTGACGTCCAGCAGATGTAGACGAGAGAGGACGGCGACCGGACACGATCGTCCGGGGCGGCGGCAGACGGGAGAAGTGGCGCCCGCGCGCGCGTTCATACTTCGTCGCGGCGAATCGATGCTGCGTATTCGACAGGTGTGCGCGGCGGGACCAAGAAGGCGCAGAGACTCTGCGTCCTTCAAGAGTCGTGGCGGAAGTCACGACACTAGGGAAGGACTAAAAAGCTTTCAATTCGATGTCCTTATGCCATTAGAAGTTGTCCTTCTAGAACGTCAAACTCCTTCTTCCCTCGTTGAGCAAAGGGACGCTACTGCCTAACACCTTACCATTAGATTCGATGCAGGAGGATGTTCGGTACCAGTTTAGGTAAGCTGGATTTAGCCTTAGTTCTACTATAGGAATTTTCACCCGTGGATATTCAGTAAAGCGTGGAAGTGTATGACCCATGCTGCTATAGAGCATACAGTTTATACGCCATCTGTCACCATCTCAGAGACGTTTCTTGTTCATCTCGTTGGGCAGTTAGATGTGTTTCTTCATTGAATCACATTCTTCCCCAGATCTGGTCCTCCATCATTTCAACAGAGCACGCTGCGCTACACTCACTATAGCGATGCTATCCTTCAATAGCTGTTACTGCTAGTATCATAGATAGTTGTGTATCCTTTGTATAAGGTGCTGATTTCATAGCGATTGGTAGGATCGCTGTCTTCTAATTTCAAGCAGCGTTAGCAGTCTTCAGAGTTTCAGCGCAAAGGGTTAACACCTTCGTTACAAACCCGCTATCTGCTTTGCACTTAATCCGTTAAGCCTTTTTGTTCTTTTATTAGGTCATCCAATAAGTAATGTTGGTTTTTGTGCACTACGGTTTTAGCTCATCATTTGTCGGCAGATTTGTGTATTTCGAAGGTGCACTTAAGTGATTTGAAGGTAAATGAGACCTACTCTTTTAGAATCTACCATTCGTTGAATTGTTAGCTTGCAAGTTCAGGCGAAACGGCTTGGCAAATGTCAGAGAAGCACATTCGGCACTGCATGCTGTTCGAATTTCGGAATGGTAGTAACGCAACGGTTGCTACCAAAAATATCTGCGATGTATATTCAGACGCATTGGTCGTTCAGAAATGCCACCGATGGTTTTCCAAGTTGAAACCCGGTATTTTGACCTCTCTGACTCCTCTCGATCAGGAAGACCCGTATCTTTTGACAACGACATGCTGATGGCGGGACTGGAGGCGAATCCTTGTCAAACAGTGAAGGAGCTTTGGAGTACTCTCAACCAACCTAAATCAACCATTCATCTTCATCTGCGACAAATTGGCAAGGTGTGCAGAGCAGGTGTATGGGTACCGCACGATTTATCCGCCGAGAACCGTGCCAACCAATCGACGCTTTGCAACGCACTGCTTCACCGTACAGACCCGTTTTTTGATCGCCTGATCACAGGAGGCGAAAAATGGATCTCGCACGATAACTCGAACCGCAAAAAACTTTCCAAAAACGAACAACCAAGAAGTGGTGCAAAGCCGACTATTCATCTCAGAAAGGCACTCCCCTGTGTTTAGTGGAATATCCGTAGAATTGTCCACGTTGAAGAGCTTAAATCTGGACAGACCGTTAACGCAGGCCTTTACCGTGAGCAGTTGGATCGAGTGAACCAAGCATTACTGGAAAAGTATCCGGCGACCGTCAACAGAAGGGGCGTAATTCTGTTCACGACAATGCAAGACCACACTGTGCAAAACGGACGCTGGAAAAAATCAACGAGTTAGGATGGGAACCGTGTTCTCCCGATCTCGCACCTTCGGATTGCCACTTATTCCGGTCTCTACAGCATTCTCTTAGTGGCAAGAAATTTGAAAGTTTGGAGGGTATTCAAAATCCTACGTCCACATATTTCACTCAAAAACCACAACAGTTTTATTGCTCAGCTACTGAAGATTTGCTCATTAGATGGAGAAAGTTTGCTGATAATGATGGTGATTACGCTGTTGGCTAAAACGAAGTTTTGTTGAAAAAATGTTCAATTGAAGTCAAGGTTGAAAAAACGACGTTACTAATTGGATGGCCTAATAGTATACCTCTGTCCTACCTCCGCACTTAAATATACCACTGCAAGAACGGTTAGCCATACTTCGGTTCCTATGGAGGCATCATCGAGGGGTGGCGTAATGTGGCAAACGCTCTCCATGGTATGGCCGGCAGTATGAACAGACACCTAGGTGCTATCCTCTTGTCACAGTTGTCGAAAATGACCTCTACGCCCAGCGGAAATCACATCATGGCCATACTGAATATCAACGTATGCATATCGAATTTTTTTTACTCAACTCCACCTTATTTAGAGCGATTCTACGTAATATTCAACTCCGCTATACCTTCTTTTTCAGCATGAGATTCTTTAGTTATTTGCACCGGGACCTATGAATAGCAACAACAGTTCTACTACACAACTGCAGTACATAGTGCTACAAAATGCTCACAATTTCGTCAGTGCCAACTATTTGAAGCTAGACATTATTCTTTGTTAGTCATTGTCTTTCTTTTGTCCGATTTCACGGCGCACTTCAGGTGCAGCAATGAATGCATGAATGATGCCATGTTTCGGTCAAAATTACTAAAATCAACGGTTTCTAGAGGTGATCAGAAAAGGGCAAACATATTGCTGAAACATCAACTGCTAACCACATCATCCGCAAAGGTTTAGAAAAACAGACGAATTTTCAGTGTTTAGATGTCGAAGAAAATCCTGTTTCTGCCTACTTTGACTCGTAAATGAAGACTCTCGTTGTTTAAGAATATATCCACAGTAAAAATCTGTTCGCACCAAAGGCGATTATGCGAAGCATAATTCGTTTTGAACATACAATACCGCTCACGAGCCACGGTCAAAACTGCGATTTGCGACGAAAAAATAGCGTCGCAAAGGGTCGCTTGCTCATAGCACCTTTAATTTTAGATTTTTTTGAAAAAAGGTTGGCACCGTTCGACTCGCCTCTTCGAGTTCTACACAACCGTGTATACAACTTTATCAGAACTCCCATATTTCCGCCGTGGGTGGCCTAAAAATTACTGGAGCAGGCTTTTGCGGTTAGAGCAGCTTATTTCCCTGGACATGCATGCGTTCGGAGTATCTAAAGCGTGGCGTGCGTTGCCAGTGCTCTGTCATGCCAGGAATGCTTCGAGAGTGCGCTGTGCACAATGCACACAGAATAGAACCTATCAATCGAGGGGACTGTTTGCAAATTCATGCGCGGGCGAGTTCGTAGCGCAATGATTCTCTATCAAGTTCGTATCTTTCCGGCTGCAACTCGAGTATTTTGTAGGCAGCATAAGGTTCCTGATGTGCTCAAAAGTAAAACGGTGTAGCCAGTGGATGGACTATGTTACAGCGCTGCGAAAATGCGGGTGAGGCTTGTGTGACGCATTTTTTCCGATTTCGGTGGACCACTGCGGAAAGACGCGGCGAGCTAACGGCCTTGAAATGCGTGAGCTAGCAGAACACTGAAGACACTTCACGATGACTTGCTCACAGCTACCAAGCTGCCTTAACTGCCTTAAATTCATCTGCTATTTCAGAGCGGCGGACTGGAGCTGTAACGTTTCTTCGGTCTTTACTCGCCCGTGTTTGTGTTTTCGACACTAGCAGTGCAACCATTCTGTTCAGCTCGAAGAGCCCTATCCAACGGTGTCATTTTCGACCAAATTCAGAAAAATCGATTTTTTGGGAATTTCGGATCGAGGAGGAGGCTTCTCGAGGCCTCGGAGACGGACGATGACGTCATCGAAAATCAATACCTTCGAATTGGGCCGTGCTTGATAGCATTTGATGGAGCTTTTCGTGCTGAAGCTAATGGTGTTTTAAGAGCGTTGAAACTCAGCATGAGCGAGTAAGGGCGAAGGAAACTCCAGCCGCTAAGTTCGCCGCCCTAAAATGGCAGCTTGGGCTAATGCAGTTCAAACAGCTAGGGGGTTACGAGCATGTCATCTTAAAGCACCTAAAGTGTACTGCTCGCGTTCGCATTTGTAAGCGGTTAGCTCGCTCCTTCCCGCAGGAGTCGACTGAAATGGGAAAAAATCGTGCCACACAAGGCTAACCTGCATTTTCGCAGAGCTATAACCTAGTCCAATCATAGGCTAAATTGCTGTGTTTTAGCGCACTACTAGAGCATTTTGCTTCCTACAAAACAACAAACTGCAACCGGAAAGGTTTAGATGTGACAGAATTATCGCAGCAGCCCACACTAACATAACATATGCCCTGGTAAACTTCTGCCTGCCGTCGTGATGATGTCCGACTTTTTGATGTTCAACTACTGCTGTTCAACTAATGGTAAGAGAATGAGCCAGATGCAAGGGCAGAATATGTAGCTGTGGAGAAGATATTAGCTTCAACTGATTTCACTTGACTTTCACCTGATTTCATGTGTTAATTGTCTGACTATTGTTCGGCATATGTTATACTTCGGCGACAGTGCTGCGCCGGTGCTCGCGGTGCGTAGCAGCCCGTGCAACACTGTCTCCGACCGCGTCGCAGACGGTCGTCGAAGTATAACATATGCCTTAGTGAATCTGTGCCTGCCTTCGTGACGATATTCGATTTTTTGTTATTCAACTAAAAGATGCAGAGCCTGATGCAAAAAAGGAATGGATATGAAGAAGATATTAGTTCTGTGTCCAGTTTTGAAGCAAACCGTTCTGCAAGCAAGTCAATGAATTTGAAAGCTAAATATACGTGGTAACACTTTGATTGGGCGTGGTTGCGGAAAACGCGTGGTTGGGTGGTGTTAAAAGAGCACCAAAATGACGAAAAACAGAAAAAATATGCTGTGGAATTAATTCTATATCTATCGTTATAATTACAATGCTAATTATGGACCCTTAAAGAATGAAGTTCCGATACGCCTCACAACAGCACAGGCAGCGGGAAAACTCAGACTAAGACCGCTTCGAAAACGCTTCCGCGAGCAATTTTGCCGTTACTGAATGCAGCTGCAGCGGGAGTTACGAGTTAGTTATCGGCACTCCTGTAACATTGCCCCTTCCTAAGCCACACCATTCCACTTGAGTGTACTACTAGACCGTTTTACTGCCTACAAGAACAACGAATTGCAGCCGAAACGATTTTCAAGCTTGACGGGGTTATGGTGCTCCGAACACGCCCGCGCATGCAATTCAGCCAACAACGGCCGATGTTCTCTGCGCTGTTACTCGCCCATAATACAGTTTTTCATACTCCCAGTGACACCGTTCAATTCAGCATGAAATGATCTATCGAATGGTATCAAGCACGGCCCAATTCGAAGGTATTGACTTTCGATGACGTCATCGTCCGTCTCCGAGGCCTCGAGAAGCCTCCTCCTCGATCCGAAATTCCCAAAAAATCGATTTTTCTGAATTTGGTCGAAAATGACACCGTTGGATAGGGCTCTTCGAGCTGAACAGAATGGTTGCATCGCTAGTGTCGAAAACGCAAACACGGGCGAGTAAAAGCCGAAGAAACCTTACAAAAAATCAAGGAATCCCGTCCGCCGCTCTAAATTAGCAGATGAGATTAAAGCAGTTAAGGCAGCTTGGTAGCTGTGAACAAATCACCGTAAAGTTACTCCAGTGTTATGCTAGCTCACGCATTTCAAGGCCGTTAGCTCGCCACGTCTTCCGCAGTGGTCCACCGAAATCGGAAAAAATGCGTCACACAAGCCTCACCCGCATTTTCGGAGCGCTGTAACATAGTCCATCCACGGGCTACACCGTTTTACTTTTGAGCACGTCAAGAACATTGTGCTGCCTACAAAGTCCTAGAGTTGCAGCCGGAAAGATACAAATCTTATAGAGAGTTATTGCGCTACGAACTCGCCCGTGCATGCATTTGCAAGCAGTCGCCCCACTCGATTGATAGGTTCGATTCAATATGCATTGTTCACAGTGTAGTGTAAAGTTTTCCCGAGATAGATTACAGCGATTTTTGAGCAGGGCTCCTGAAAATTTGTGATAAAACTTCACTAACGCTAACTCTATAAACTGTCACGCCCACTCGATTGAAAGGTTCGATTCTATATGCATTGTTCACGGCACACTCCAAATGCTCGCCGGACAGTCTTAGACCAATTCCTGAAAACGAAAGCAGGAAGATTCGGATAAACCCACAAACGCTCACTCTACTAGATGTCGAATCCACACGATTGATAGGTTCTTCTCTTTACGCATTGTGCACGGCGCACACCAAAGCTTGGCCGGAACAGATTGGAGCTAACCTTGAGTGGGGTGACTAGAAATTTCTGATAACGTCCTCCAAACGGTTCGAAATAGTCTTGAGGATTTCGCATTTCCCAATAAGGGAAGATAGAAGCGCAGTGGACATGCGCTTGCCCACTCGATTGATAGGTCCGATTCTGTGTTATACATGGCGTACTCTCGAAGCATTCTTGGCATGACAGAGCACTGGCAACGTATCACCTGTCACCTGTCGTCCCGTTGATCATCGACTTGCTCGAGCGGGCGCCAGCAGCGTCTCTATTCGTCCCTGTCGCGTGCCAGAGTGGTCCAATGGATCCTCCTCGCTCGAGAGACACGAAGAGCGTCATATCGGTCGTTCAGGGCTTTTACGAAGAAGTCTGACCAATGCGTTGGTGGGCGTCCCGGTGTTCTCTTGACATCCCGCGGAATCCAGTCGGTAACGCTCTCGTCCAGCGGGTGTCTGCGAATCGCATTACGTGGCCGGCCCACCTAATTTTCGACAACTTGGCCCACGCGACAGCGTCTCTGATCTTCGATCGTCGGCGAAGCTCGGAACTCCGGAGGCCTTCTCTCACTTGTGTGAGTCGTGTCACTCCGAGCATTGTCCTCTCGATTCCACGCTGCGCGACGCTGATCGCGTGTTCACCCCGCTTTCGTATAGCCCAGGTCTCTGAGCCGTATGTTAGGGCAGGAAGAACAGTGGAGTCGAATAGGTGGGCACGGAGTCGGACGTTCTTCGTCTTCTTCGACGCTCTTGAAAGCTCCCCAAGCCGCTCGTTTCCTCCTGCTCAGCTCTGGCGCTAGGTCGTTGGCCATGTTGACTTCGCGACCCAGATACGCATAGCTGGAGCATTCGGAGATGTTCGTTCCGTTGAGCGAGAATGAGGCATCAGAAACTTGTCCGTTCCTCATGAACACCGTCTTCGTAAGATTCAGCTACAGTCCAACATTCCCACATACACGATCGAAGTCGGCCAGCATTCGCTCCGCCTGGCTGATGCTCGGTGTTATGAGCACGATGTCGTCAGCGAAACGAAGATGGTGCAGCTGCTGGCCGTCGACCTTCACTCCCATGTCTTCCCATTCTAGTTCGCGCATGACGTTTTCGAGGGTGGCGATGAAGAACTTCGGAGATATGGTATCCCCTTGCTGAACCCCTGTCCTTACGTCGACGACGAGGTCGTTGTAGAATGGAGAGATCTTGGTCGTGAATCCACTGTACAGCTCTCGAAGGACTCTGATGTACTGAGTAGGAACGCCCTGAGTGAGCAGGGCTTCGAGGACCGCTTCAGTCTCAACGGAGTCGAATGCCTTCTTCAGGTCGATGAATGTAATGCACAGCGGCAGCTTGTACTCTCGCGACACTTCGATGAGCTTCGTAATGGTGTGTATGTGGTCGATCGTGCTGAATCCTCTCCGAAATCCTGCTTGTTCGCGTGGCTGTCATTCGTCCAGCGTTCTGCTGATCCTATTCAGGATCACTCGTGTGAACAGCTTGTAGACTACGGACAGCAGGCAGATCGGGCGATAGTTGCCAATGTCGTGCACGTCTCCCTTCTTGTTCTTGAACGACGTATCCATCCTGCGGAAGATGGCATGGGGGCAGGTGGACGTGGCTATCGAAGAAAACGGAGTAGAAGTCGTGGATGACCTTCTCCATGGTCCTTCTGGAAAAGGTGACGGTTCCGTCAGGACGTCGGAGAGCGGTCATCTTGGTCTTGAAGTTGGCGAAGTTCCGGCGGGCATTGCGGATGCTCAGCCCTGCCTCTGCTGCTTCAGCCAACATTTCCGCCCTTCTCTCCTTGAGATCTTCCTTTATCGCCGCTCTACATAGCTTTGCAAGCTCGGACGTCAGTGGTAGTTGCCTGACTCTCGTGCTGCTCCACGCTGGCGTATAAGCTCGAGAGTTTCCGGAGACAGACGTCTCTTGGTGGTCTTCAAGTTCTCGGCTCCCTTAGCACTATCGTGGAGATGGTGCACGAAGTGGTCGTATTCCTCATAGACGTTGTCCATGACGGCATCTTTCCAAAGGCCGACAAGAGAGGTGTAGAGGTCTCAGTTGATGGTCGTTCTGGGATTCCTCTTCTTGAACTTCGCGGCCTTCTCTCCTTGACGCGAAAAGCGGAACCTCGCGCGAAGGAGGCGGTGGTCCGATCCCGTGTAGAACTTGGGGACAACGGAGACGTCGGTCAGGCAATACTTGCGATTGAAGATGATGTGGTCGATCTCGTTGTGGAACTGGCCACCGGGGGATTCCCAGGTCCATCGTAGGGAGGGAGGCTTCTGGAACTGCGAGTTTCCATGGATGGTCTTGGTCGACATGATAAACTCAGACAGCCTTTCACCTTGCTCGTTCCACTCCAAACCGTGGGTTCCGATGTGAAGTTCTTCCGGCGACCTTCGCGATCCGATCTTGGCGTTGAAGTCGCCGACGATCACCTTGTAGAAGGTGTGGTCTTCCTTATAGAACTTCTCCATCTCCACGTAGAAGGCTTCGACCTCTTCGTCGTCGTACTCGGATGTTGGGGCATACGCGACGAATACATTCAAAGCTGGCACGGAGCCACATCGCTTCAGTCGCAGACGTCCTATTCGAGTTGTCAGAGACTCGTACGAATCGATGTTCATGGCCAAGTGCGTGTTGACGAGGACACCAACGCCGCCTACTCCCCTGCTGTCGCATGTTCCGAGGAACAGTTCTTCTCCGAAGTCGTAGGCGGCGTGTAGGGGGTGGTGTCTTTTCGTCTCGGTCAGTCCGATGACGTCGTACTTGATCTTCCTGGCTCGCATCATCAGGTCCTCGACCGATGCTTCCGATGCAAGTGTGCGGGCGTTGTAAGTACAGATCGTCATCCTAGTCCATCTCAATTTGCGCAGCCTGGTTAGGCCCTGCGATTTAGCAGCCTCTCTGTACTCGTCCTTCCCATAGCTCCAGAAATGGGAGCTCTTTCGGAGTCAGGGGAATGAGGCCCTTTAGTGCTGCTGTTTTTGACTTGAGTACACACGAGTAGCTAGTCGGGCTCTGTCGTGCGGGCGAAGAACTCCGGGCAGCCAGCCAGACTGCCCGAAGGGACGGGACGAGACTTTTGAGGCGGCCTCGAATCGCCTTACGATGTACTCCCAGTCTACCGAGTGCAAGCTTTTGGCCGAGCCGACACAGTTACAATCCGCACAGCCACGGACACATCCACGCACACTGTGCATGAACATGCCGCTCACATGCACAAGGAACGCGTCGACCCGACACAGCAGGAGCAAGGAGTCCATCCCCTGCATCCCACCTGCGTCTCTGGGCAGTACACGGTCGCATTTGGTTCGCATTTCATTCATCTATTCACCACCAGGGACGCGCCACGTGGACCTGCGACAAGCGGCCCGACATCCCTCTTAACAAGAGAGCCCGAAGGCTCTCTATCGAGGGAGATCCGTGGGCTGGCAACGTACGCCACGCTTTAGATACTCCGAACGCACGCATGTCCCGGGAAATAAGCTGCTCTAATGAAAGCCTGCTTCACTAACTTTTTAGGCCACCCACGGCGAAAATATGGGAGTTCTGATAAAGATGTATACATGGTTGTGTAGAACTCGAAGAGGCGAATCGAACCTTGCCAACCTTTTTTCAAAAAATCTAAAATTAAAGGAGTTATGAGCAAGCGACCCTTTGCTGTGCTACTTTTCCTTCGCAAATCGCAGTTTTGACCGTGGCACGTGAGCGATATTGTAGTATTAGGTTTGACTGCAATTCCGTCGCTTTTCACTTTTAATTTGAAATAACAATAGCCTCGTTGTTCGCTAACCACTTCAACTAAATATCAAATGTTACATTTCCTACATATCTGCAGAAGCACGGCAGGGGTAAAATTTTTCAAGTTGTGATTAATTAGCAGATTTTTTTTCAGTTAGAAATCGTAAATTGCCGGAATACATTACTACATAACATCCCATTGAACACGATGAGATCTCTTCTTTGGAAGCCTTCTCGGAAATCCGAAAAGTAATGCTGCGCAAGTAATATATTGTTACTTAGAGAGTACTCAGAAATAAGAACTGAAACTCCAAGTCCCATACGAACGAATGATACGAATTTTGAACGAAGGAATTTGACGACGTGTTAGGCCTATGTCACACCACCGCTCACCCCGAGCGAAGCCTAATGACAAGCTCCCATATCGATCGCGCGAAGCTATGAGTCGATATGGGAGCCTATCATTAGGCTTCGCTCGGGGTCAGCGGTGGTATGACGTAGGCCTTATTGAAATTGCTGTTTGGTCGGATAGTTGATCTCTATTTATCCAAACAGTACGTTATCATTTTTACAGTATTTTTGCAGTACGTTCACAGTACGTTATCATATTTTTACACAGGAGGATGGTTCAGCAAGACACTTTGCGGTATCCCATATCTTGCGGTAAATTACGGGAACATCGCCTGCGCTTTGCTTTTGCCTGTTTCTCTGGACGATCATCTATTCTACGAGGAGCTTTCCATCATTATTTTAACAGAATGAATTTGCCGTTCTAAGCACATCATGTCTGCAACTACTGCTAAGTGTTTAGAGTTCTTTTTAGATAGAACTCCTGAGCTTCGATTGAATTTTGACATAGCGTCTTCGAGACTCTAGTCATAAACTTCATAACTATAAGATCTGACTTTTTGGATCTCACTAAAGCGAGTTAGACTCTTCAACTCCTAGACGTCTTAGGTGTATTATACGCGTTAAAAACAAGATGCTTTCTCCAAAAAATGATACCCCAAAATATAGGACATATCTCGGAATTCACCACTTGGTCTCAACTAGGAGGGAGAGAGGTGATAAGAGAGGGAATCAGGCTAAGGGTTCGGCGTCTGAGTACGGTTAGTGGTTATCGATGACGAGGAAACGGAGCAAACGCCCACCTTCTTCTCGTTCTTCAGACTTCTCACCGTTCCTCGCACTCTGTACCCTTCGCTGAGCAGGAGGCGCACGCAGTGCGACGCGATGTAGCCGGAGGCGCCAGTCACCAGGACCACTGAAATGGTGCTCTGCATAATTGTTGTCGGCATTTTGATGTGTGCCGATCGAGACTGTTATGATGGATCCCTACTTGCAGGGCCTGCTTATGTCTGTGCCCTTTGGCACTTGGTGAACCATTTCGGATATCCGAAACGATGCAGATCATCGAATTATTCGAGGTCCGCAAAACTGCCCTTATCCGAACCACCGAACTAATCGAAGATTAGGACCTGGATACAATGCATACTAGTCTTCATGGGGATGACGTAGTCAAGCCCGCTTGTAATCAAAGGCACCTAATGGTGTCCAGAGAGCTTTATTGTAGCATACGCTGTCATGGTGAACTCTCCCTATGAGCCACCGTGTGCGTGTACTGTGCATGAGATCTCCGCCACGCATAAAAATGTAAATAGGTAAGTGGAGGAACGGTGATTTAGGAAAAAGAAATGGCAGGCGACCTTAAAATCTTTCCAGGTTTGATGAGAAGGAGGTGGTGAAAGTCAATAAACGCGAAAATGGTCGATCGAGGAAGAGGGAGGGGATGGTGAACGAACTGAATATTGCGGATGCTAAGTTCGACTAAACAGCGCCGGTGATAGAGTGGCGTAGAGCATTCCTGCCCGGTCAGCAAGAGGTGCGGGTTCGAGCCTCCGACTGGCGCTGAAGTTTTCATCGCAGCAGGGGACATCGTTGCAGCATCCAACAGCTTCAGTACCAGCCACTTGAGACTTAAAAGACTTGAACGGAATATGGGCCCATAGTTCCACGGCTAAAGCAGCAGTAGCCAGCTCCATCACGTCACTTTCCTACACGGGCGTAAGGCAGCGAGCTCAGCATCTCCTACAATTTTTGCCTCCTTATTTGTGAGGGAACGTCGTAGCGCAGTCAGAGAAGATGTCGACTGTCGCATGCTCCTCGAGTCGTGTTCTGCCCTCCGGGACGACGAGTTGATGCCTGTCTGTCAGGAACAGAAATTGACTTGCCGCCGCCTCGCAACTTTAACTGAGATCTTACATAACGCCTCTACTTATTCGAATTACCGCCACCATATTGCCATAGAAGTGAAATGCATGGCACTTCTCGCAAAGGGATTGGCTCCTTCATCCTCATTTATAGAAGTGAAATGCATGGCACTTCTCGCAAAGGGATTGGCTCCTTCATTATGACGATCTTGAAAGAACACTTCAATGTGGCTTCCATGCCACAGTTAGAAGCAAATGCCACAATTGGAGGCGATGCACAGATCGTCTAGGAGAGCGGAGCCGCTATCTTCAAGCGATGTCTGGGCCTCTTAAAGCGAAGAAGGCCCGGGAGATTACTGAGAACATTGCTGTTAAGCGTGATAGCGGCTTACACGTGTCGCTGTTGCTGCTTCTCTCCATCCAGATGAACGAAGGAAGGCGAAGGTCGCGGCCAGACGAGTTCCTGGAAAGAAGGAACTGTGGACGATGGGCTGCGCGAGCGACGCAAACGAGTTCTTGCGACGTTTCGCTACACGACCAGGGAAGCTGTTGTCACGCGCCACCCGCGTCCCCCCGGCTTCGAACGGCTCTGAGTCTCTCAGAATTTGTCGCAATGGGAGTTCAGAATTCTTTGCCATTGTCGCTTTGGACGAGCAGTGCCAGACGTGGTAGTGCCTGAAAGAGTCCCAAAGTGCAAAAAGGCTCTAAGGTTCCCGCCGCACATCGCGACGCGTTTTGTGGAAGAGATGCCGCATATCAGACCGCCGCTCCAGCATAAAAAGAAAAAAGGGGTTAGCGGATACCCTTACTACCTTTATGTGGTGTGACGTAGTAGAACAGTTTCCTTGCTTGATTTGCGCTTTATTTTGCAAGCTGAACTTTCACTGAAGGGGCACTGAAATTCGTGATCGTACTCAAGCTCTTCAGGTGTTTACGAACAAATCCAGTGCTTCACTTATAAATAGTCAGCAAATGCTATGGTCCCACAGTTCGCAGCCCAAAATAGACACGAGAAATCGACAGGCTGGAGTCTGCGCGAAACAAGCTCTGGTGCATGGCTCTGATTGCAAAACTGTCCCACTATTCGAGACGTTTTTCAGTCGACATAGTCTTGAATGTCGTGGAAGAAACTGTGCCCTAATTACGTTGTACATATAAGAAGGTAGAGGGTTTCACTCGTACTCCTCTTCAGGATTCCCATACATTTTCCTCTTTTAGTACAAGAAGTGGTCAGTGGATAATCCAGTTTCCCCGAACAAAACGTTTTCCCTTATCGAGCCGGCTCCGAACTTTGAGCTCATCCACATATGACAAGGCATTTGTTAAAAAGGCGAATTATCGAAAACATAACCTATTCAAGCTACTTAGAACAAATGACTCCCTTGCACCTCTTCACGCACATAAGACATACGTTAGACCCGTTTTAAAGAGCGGTGTTTGGCGTCTAATCTATTTGAAATAAAGGACATTGCTCCTCTGGATAGCGTTCAGAATAACTGCCCTCGGAAATTGTTTTAAGGCGTTTGGAACCAGTTATGACAGCATAGCCAGAGGTGCAGAAAGGGCTAAATAGCTTGTGCTACCTTGCCTGCTAGCTGAAGAAAGCTAGCCGAGATGGCCGGGATGTTTAAGGTACTTACAAATAGGATTTCGATTGATACCACGGTATTTCTTAGTGTAACTTTAAAGATTTTTAGTTTGACTGCAAATACAAGAGGACCTTACCTTACCTTTACCTTTCTGTTCCAGTATCTCAGACGAGGTCAAACTTAACCCAAAAATCTGAACTTATTATAGGTGACGACTCTTAGTGGTTCGAAGAGCTACATATGTTAGCGGTGTTACGTTTAGTATCGCTATGATTGTTATAGGATTGTGTAAGCTAGTATTTGTTTATGTGGAATTCCTCATCTAATGCATGACTGTGATCGTGATTGTTAAATACAAAAATAAATAAATAAATAAATAACATGGCGGGACAAAATGCAAGATTCGTGGGAAAATGTGAACAAGAGAGAGAAACGTATAGCGTAAAGCTTCCACGAAAAGCCGAAAATCTAGCCACGCTCCTCCTCTTCAAGTGGCTTTACAAGAGCGTCAGAGGTTGAGCGAGATATGCTGTGGGCACGCCAAGAAACCACTGGGCAGAAGACTCTGAGCTCTATTTGGCGCCCGAATCTCGATCAGTTCACCGCAGGGTGTGTCATAAGCAGGAGCTCCCAGTTCAGGATGGGCGAATTTTCATTCACAAGATGGCTGGACCAGACTACGGGCCGACGTTCACCCACATTCAGTGGCCACATGTTAGTGTGAATGCCATAGCAACCACCTGAAGCTGAATGGACGCCGCTTCTTTCTTCACATGGGACACGCTAGGTGATCGCAAGGTCGGCGAGCGCCTGTTCCGCTCCTCGAGAATCTTGGTCTAGCTTCTGAGGAACGATGATGCGCAACGCGAGGAGAGTGTCAGGCCGCAGAAAGAGGCTTCGGAAAGCGAACCTCATAGAGCTTCGTCAATGGTTCGAATGCTGGAGTACCAGCGTCACGAATGTGGTGAAATTGGAAAAATGCACAGCGATGTTCGCTATATTCGTTTGCTAGAATGGAGGTCTGGAAGGCCAACGAAATGTTTAGTGGTCGACGGCTCCATCCGGCACACAACCTGTACTGAAATCCCAATGCTTTGCCAGGGTTTGATCTGGAACATAAGCGGATGGGCCTCCGGATATCCTAGCGTCCGCTTTCCAAAAGCCAACGCAATCTGTTCCAGAGCAACGGCCACGTCAGCATAAATTTCTCTGCCTTCAAGAAACTCACCGAAACGTTGCACGATTTCTTCAGGTTTCTAGCAATTACGCTCAAACTGACTCAAACCGCAGCCATTTTCTTCCGCGTTTTGGATTGTGAGTTAATGGCACTCTGAGATAGTATGTGTACTGCACGAGGAGAATATCGTCACTACCCCATCAACCCTTATATTGCCCTTCCGAGCAATCGTTCTGGACCATGAATTAGAGGAACATTATGAATTCGCGTTGGCTTCACTCGTCCTGTTCGAAGCTAGTGCTTCTAGCTGGGTGTTTGTCTGAATCTCTCTTTCCGTTACCTGCCATGCTATTCGTTTTAAAAGCCCACCACCCCACAGAGCCGCGGCCAAGACTCTCGAGGACCGAAACAAGTGGCCAGCGATCACGCGCTTTCCCAGGGCAGTCTCACGCGGGGAGAAAATATGGCTGTATTTACAGGGTGAGCCATAAGCCCTGAAACAAACTAGGCAACCTTATCAGAAGCCTTTTTCAATTGCGTGTAACCATGTCGAGTTTTATGTAGCACATCCTTAGTGCTATACACCTTGCCAGTATAGCTGGATATGAGTAGAACAGGCTGGCTATGAGGAGAAGAGAGCAGAAGAAAAGTTCGTAAGCGCAGTTGGAGCGCGTCGCTCAGGCTGGGTGTTCGCCACAGCTTCACTTGGTGAAAAATTTCTCAACGATGAGCGATCCCAAAAACGTCAGAGCAGCGCGCTTAATACTACCTCTGGGGAACATGAGGATATGCCACCAATGGCTACCCATGGCAGCTGCTCGTCGAACGCGGTTTTCCAGATACGCCTCCTCTCACACCCCAGGTTTTTGTGTAAAGAGTTAAAAATCAGTAAAAATGTTGACTCAATGGACACAGAAACATAGCACCTTATTATCTGGGCTTAATTGCGCTGTGTAAGGGCAAAATGTACATTCCGGTAAAGCGATGATTCTAACGGCAAGAAGAAAAGGACATGATAGCGGTTCTCCGTCCATCGCCGAACATCGCACCTGCAAAAGACTTGCTGTGAAATTCTTACGCCTTTTGGTTTTTGATCTTCGTTTATTTGCCAGCTTAGAGGAAAGTTCTGCTTTGCACAGCACAGAAGAATTATTGTCAAATATCCTCTTTGGAGCAAATGAGGAATAAAATTCCGTAACGCAGTCTGCAGAGCTACTCATACGATCTAAAAGCTCTTGTTACCCCAGGACCCTTGTCCCTTTATGAATGTTGCTGCTCCGTCTTCATCTCCAAACTATGGGCAAGTGCTGTTTCCAATTCTATCAAATTTGGTGGATTTATAGCCTTTTTTGCGACTAAGTTTTTGTTAAAGGGTTATGGTACACCCTTTAGTTTCATCAGTGCTAAGAGGCGTTTATACTGATAGACAGCGACTGCTGGATAACCATGCAGCGGAGTTCCAACCGACAAATTTTTGTGACTGACGACTCAGTCTAAACATATTTTCGTGTGGGTGCGTCAGTTCTAAGGAGCTAGATGAAAGAGACAACTTCTGCCACTTAGCTGCTCAACATTTTTTAAGCCGACCACCGCTACAGTCTTCGATTTCGTTCCTAATAGTGATGTTATGGGTGCGCATCATGGGTGCACATTTAACGGTTAACGATTTAACGAATTTAACGAATTGACGGCATTTTCCGTTAAAATCCGGCTTAACGACTCAACGGAAATTTTTAGAAATTTAAAGGAATTTTTAATGGACCTTTTTTCTCAGTAAGTTTATCACATTCCCCTCAGTCTTCACTAATATTGAAGGCCTTGTCCTCCCAATCAAGACTACTCCTGAGTAACTACTGAAATCAGCAACAATATTTTAATGTTTTTAACAAATTCACAAAGCTAGTGGTCTGACCTTCCCGTAAGATATGCTAAACTTCACTTGGCGCTGCTTCTCCCAAAATACTTTGCTCGCCAAGTAAAGCAGTCGAAAAGGAGAGAATGTTTTCAGTCGGTGGACGTATTTTAAATGATTTGAGAAAAGCGCTAGTGACGGAATAAAGAACGCCGTCACTCAATCCCTTTTGGGATGCGCCACGCATTCTACTTCTACAGGATGTTCAGGAGACGACTTGAATGCGTAATTGGCCACACACTAAATCACCTGTGGTGGTCAGGCGATGAAGAAGTCAGCGCTTTATCCTTTCCAGACAAGTCTGGTACCAATTCACCGACCGAAAACTTATCGAGGGGTGAAAGGCTTGGTTGGTACGACGGGAAATCCGAGGATATGCATGCAAAAGCCGGCCCCCTCCAACTTTGCTACACGCGCCCTAATAACAAAAATTTGGAAAGTTACTTTCCTGAACGTTAACACGTCTTTGAATGTGTCACACCCTTTCGGCCGTGTGGGATCGTGTGACACGATGTCGTGTCAGAGTTTCGACGGTGTTAAAATATCGATTGGTCTCACGCACTCGGTACGCGAAAATCGTACGTTCGTCAACTGGTTCCCGCATCGAGATTGCACATGCTCGTATAGCACTCACACAAAATGGTTTCGCAAAGAACCAGGAAAAGGGAGAGGAACCTCGAGGTCTGCCTGAAGTTACATTTTAAGATGCCTTGTCAATGCAGGCACCAGCCCACTAAGTACCGTTCTCTTGATTGATAATCCCATTCCTGCTGTTATTCCGTATTCCACACCTTAAAGATACAATAATTTGTTGCCGAAGGTTTGTTTATTTTACTGTCCACGCCTTGCTGATGATGAATTGTTTAAGCTACATTGAAGTGTTACACTCCATTCCTTGAATTTTAGTTGTTGATCTGTTGAAGTTGGATGGAAGATATAACGTTCTCCTTGATTTTTTTCATTTTAAACAACAGTATGCAGATAATTGTATTTTTTAACGAAATTTAACGATTTACCGGAAATTTAACGAAAATTTCCGTTAAAAAATTTCGTTAAAATAATTTAACGCACAGAACTTTGTGTGCACCCCTGGTGCGCATGTCCAAGGGAATTGGCCGTGCTTGGGTATATCATGACGCGCACTCTACCGGGGTGAGTTGTGATCCTATCGATGGAGATTACAAGGCAGCGACAACTGAGGAGAGAACCGAGTGAGGGAAATATCGCTATGAGCCGTGAGCCCCCACAGCAAAGCAAACTTAGGATCTATCGATGAGGCGACGGGTGATGTCGGGAAACGGTGTCACAGTGCAAACGGCCGAAGTCGAAGCGAACACCGATGGCCCTATCAAGGTCAGCAGGTCGACGTGGGCTGGTGGAGGATGACTGGCCGAAACTGGTCGTCGATATGGGGGAATCGCCGACTGGAATTCGGGAATCCTCGGCCAAAGTCGCAGGTATGGGCCGACCGTCGACCGTCACGTCGGAGGGGAATACGTGTAGAGCCACCCGTTGGTACGCCAAAGCAAGATTCGAGTGTCCGTGCGTATCACTGTTATGGCTCGGCTCCTCCTTCAAATTACATGGTACCAAACATCCTGAACTTTCGTTGAAACCTCCCCGCTTCTGATGCAAGAAAACCTCGATGTCTATATTCGCCGGAGCATTGGACCACAAGTATTTTTCGAACTGCTGTGACAACGTGTTTTGACCGAACGAGTACTATGTAATGGAGCGCGTGAAAGAAACTATTTTTTCTAGCAAGAGGGGAGCAACTGCAGAGCTTAAAATCGATAACTCTCACATCCTATGCATGGGCCGCTGAAAACCTTGGAAACGTTACTTGGTACCGAGGATGAGCGGATAACAAAATTTTGAAACCCGGATAATGGATAACGGATAATTTTGCCCAAAATCGCCGAATAACGGAAAAACGGATAACGAACAAACAACAAAAAATGAAACCGGACTTAAACTGCTCTAGTTTCAACAGCAGAGCTGGAGCACAGCTACTGTCAAATTACGAGTCATTTCTAACCGTTTTAATGAAGCGTTTTGAAACGTGCTGCGGTCACTAGATTAAAACGTCGCCCTACGGGATCCTCAGCGAACTTCAGTAACAAGAAACGCTTCTTGCTTCTTCATTGCCATCGTAACTGATGCCAAGTTCGACTAGCGAGCCAAGCCAACCAGAACTCCTTCACCAGGTTCCGCGAACTGCTGTCAAGCTTATCAGGGAGGACAAGTAGAAAGACCATCAAGCTATGAAACTAGAATTGTTTAGCAAACTCTACTCGGCCGATGTCTCACCATGGTCGCCTTATTTAATATCTGGAAAAGGCAAGGAGAGCTTTAGAATTTATTCACCTAAAGAGTGTTTCATAGTACAGCACCATTTTTCATATTTTTGTCGTTTAAAACGATTGGGGAAGAACGAGACAAAGAATGCGTAAAACAGCCTAATCAACCGTATGAAAACAGTCCTTGGAGGGAGAGAATGTGAGACTCATTCACCCCTTTTTCACTCGCATTTGTCTTCATCGGACCGCAGCTTGCCCGGGTCTCGTCATTTTCCATAGAAGCTTGTTGGGTTGTTTTACTCATTAGTCGCCAGGATTTGCTTTTGAATTAAGGCAGTGGCCAAACAGAATGATCTTTGGATGAGTAGCTCCTCCGACGCCTCTTGATTATTTCATGCTAGGACTGCGCCGGAGCCGAGTAAAGTATGCATAACAGTCTCGGTTTCGCAGCTTTACGAGGATCACTACTCTTGTTCGACAGTATCCCAAGACCAAGACCCAAGAACTAGCAAGAGCTTGAAGAACACACCCCTGAATGGCTACCGTATCATCTAGGTGAGCGTTGGCGATACAGCGTAAAATCCTTTATTCCTAGCAACGTCACTCAAGGGAGAGACCGCACAGCTGGGTTCTGCGCTCCTGGAGCGCAGAAGCGCATACAACTGGAAAAAGCGCAGAAAGCGCCTGAATATGAAGTAGACGTCAGAACCCCTCAAATCTCAACCAGTGCAAAAATGCCATAACGCAGGAGAATCGGATCTCCGACCTCCCTGAGCATGACACAACACCCCTAAACACTGCGCTCCGAGCCACTAGCAGGCACAGCCATCGCGGGCATATAAGAGACTGCAGCGCTATAGGAAACCCAGCGCACAGTTTCCAAGCTCCATCGTTAACCTGTATACGGTAAGAATTCAGGGGTGCACTCGTCAGAATCGTATGACACAAGAAGAATGAGATGGCTTTTTTACGCTTTATAAGCTAGCAACTACAAGCCATTGTGCGGTTCAAGAGAGGATCAATTCCGCAGAACATTACGAAGGTGCCTCCTATAAACACACGTCAACGATTCAATGAGAGCGTCGCTTTCTCCGTTCATCAAGATAGATTGATCCTGTACCCATTTTGCTTGTATTCATTGCTGCTCAGCGGCATGTGTTTGATGCTTTACAACAGTCTATCAGTCAAAACTAAAATACCATTGCCGCATGCAACCAACACACTGCAATCGTGGAATAGGACTCAAAATTCGCCGCTAAACAATTCTTCTGGGGGTGCGCCACGGCCTTCTACTTCTGACAGCCAGTAATACCATCAAGGCAGCTCGTATGCATTCTTGCTCTGCACATTACTTGTGGAGACAAGCGCATGAACAATTCAATCCTCAGTAGGATTCATAGATGTATGTTATAGGTAAACAACTCTGGAAGGATGGTAGTTCTTTCCAACTACTTCACCTGTGCCTGAAGTCACCTAACCCTTCTAGATTTAACTACCTCCTATTGCTGCTTGCGATCACTCCTATGATAGTAGGGCTTCTACACAGACCCTCCAATACCACGTCCAAACCTGGACATCAGCTATTTTGTTTTGCTGTTCGTTATCCGGCAATTTTGAGCGAACAACAAACGGATAAGCCAAAACCCGCCGGAAACCGCATAACGGATAACGGATAGCGGTTAATTCGCTCATCCCTGCTTAGCACACTTCTGACCAATTTGTTATTATTGACGGCTGAAAACTGATCCACGTTCTCAAGCTGGCCCTTCTTAAGTTAATAGTGGTCGAATACCGCGTTTGTTTATCCTAGTTGTTGCAAACATCGTCATGGTGATTTCTCGGTAGGTATCAGCCTACTGGGCCAGATTCATGAACTGCTCACTGCCCGCTAGCCTAGCGGTGAAAACTCCGCCATTACCTGATGCTGATGAATGTCATATCGGGGGTTTGGCGGTATTTTCACCGTTAGAGGGCGGCAGGCGGCCGAGCCAGCACTATTAGGCCACATAGATGTTGGCAGTGGGCGCAGGGCAGTTGCGTTTTAGTGCATGGATCCGAGTGCGCCGTGCGCAGCGCATAGCGTCGTCGGAATCAATCAAGTGGGAGGAAACGTGTTCCCTATGCTTCTATCCTCGCTTATTGGATAAACTGAAATCTTTAGGACTCTTTCGAAGGCTTTGAACAAACTATGGGAAATAATTAGTAGCAATAAGTGCGGCGACTGGAACAGACGCCCTATTTGTACAATGCTCTACGCTGTCAAGCATGCCTTCAGAGTGTGCTGTACACCACGCACGTATGTAGGCTCCTCTGAACCTCCCGACCAAACCCATTAACGCAGTCACCTACGTGGTTACAGAAACGCAATGGAGAACTGTTTATTCGAATAGAAAATGGTATTATGAGGCTCTTGAAAGGCGTCGTTTGCAGAAACATTGAGGAACCACTGAATGAAAGCACTGCTGGCACTAGAAGTCTCTTATGACGAGGTGAATAGCTTGCATTAATGGTCTTCTTCCCGTAAAAGAATCCCAGCACGATTCCATGATCTTCGCTATCACCTCTGGACATTCCTGCAAGAGAGTGACTTGTGCGGTTTTCCTGAGTTTTTAAACAACCTTAAGGGGACCATAGAAGGTGCTTGGTGAGCACCCTAGGACTGTTAGAGCCACTCTATCTAGGTCACTCAGGTAAAAGATTGCAAGGGCTTTGCTATATGGCAAGGCTGGTCTGGCAGTAAAGTTCTTCGTAATGTTAAGGCTTTCAGAAGGTTATACCACTTCGTGATGAACTGAAATCCTCTTCTAATCACAGGTAGGAATCGGACACTTAAATGCGGTCGAACAAAGCGTTCTCAACCATAGATGCGTAGCACAGTATGCATTCGAAAAACAAAATTGTCCGCTCTTCTCTGCGTATTGTCGTTTCGCTGCCACTCGCTGGAAGAGAACTGAACCAGCAAGCTGGATTTCGCAGAATGTAAAAAAGAACGCCAGGACTTCGAGGGAATCCTAAACGAGCGACGTGAAGCTCTACGAATCTCTCGATCGGATAGGATTGATTGGCTTTTAAATGGCTTTTAAACAGCTGTAAGCGACAAGATAAAGAAGCATGGAACTCGAAGGAGCCATTGCATGCAATATTTTGAAGTTTTTTAATAAATAATCTTTAACAACTCCCGATCAGTCGGATCGAGCTGATGCTCGAATTTGGACTGTGTCTTCAGATGCATTTAAGAGGATGGGCCTGTGCAACACCATGTAGTCGAGTGTGACTACCCCTGAATACGGTTGAGAACGAATAACTTACCTTGGGAATAGGCATTCTGTACTCATCCTTGACTATCACATCCTTCACAGCGTTCGGGGTCATGCCGGCGTATGGCTCAGCAGCGTCGGAGTACACCTCCCACATGAGGATGCCTGAAGGGTGTTTCATTCGGCCACTCCGGACGGATTCCCAAGCACTTCCCACCGAATGACCAGACGTCGGACTTCACGCTGTAGCGCCCACTCGTCAGCACCTCCGGCGCCTGCCACTTCACAGCGATCTGCATTCGTGAGTCGTTGCGGTGCTCGCTGGTGCTTTCGCAGAGCGAAAAGCAGGAGATCTTCACGACCTGCACAGAGGCAACCTTCAAGCTCGCCGTGTGTCGCTGAACACCTTGGACCTTACCAGGTCGTCGGTGAGCATGCAGTTCCGCGCGGCAATGTCCCGGTGGATGCAGCCTGACTCTGCCAGGTAGGACAGACCGGCGGCTGCTTCGCATACGAATCGCCGCTTCTCCTTGGCCGTGATCTGGCCAGCGTTTCGCTTCAGATGGTCGTGTAGTGACGCTGAAAGGCAGCACTAACACCGCTGCACTCTACACTTCTCATTCCGTAGAATTCCCTAATCCCACGGCTATTTCTTCAAGAACATAGGACAGCAATAAATCTCAAGGAATTGAGTACGAACAGAAACCACGGCCCTGCCTCAACGTATCATCTCCGAACAATCAGCACCCGCTGACTGACTGTGCTTGTCCACCAGAGGCCGGATTCATGATTGGTAAGGTTAAGGATGAAAAAGCTTACTCAGTGAAGATAGTGGGTGAGGGTAAGTTTGGTATTCATGAACAGCTTATCAGGGTAGTCATGCGAAAAAATTCGTTGAACGGTTCATCAAGTGGTGAGCATTTTGATTCGGGTTGAAGTTGATTTGTAGACATCTTTTCTACTCAGAATAATGCATAGCTAGTGGAAGTCGTCGAAGAATAATTGATCTTTAGACGCCTATGATGGCGCGACATGTGTACTTTTAGCGAAACACCGTTTCTTAGCCAAAAACAAAACTAGCAACCACAGAACATTTTACGCGTTTATGGAAAGGAGAAAAGAATTTCGCCCACCACTGTCGTTCACAATGACACAAAGATAATGAAATATACTTAGAGTATATTAATCCTCCAACTAGAATATATATTTCGATCTCTAAGTTAGTCCGTTTTCAACACACTTCGCTTTGACTAACACCATAAAATTTCTCTCCTATATCGATAGTTAACACCGTATCCGACAACATCATCGATGTTTCAGAACTGCATTCGGTCATACAGATAAATAAATAAATAAATAAATAAATAAAACGTCCACTTGGGGTTGTTTATTGTTGTTTTGCTGCTTCAGAACCAAAAACAAAGGAATTTCGTGTCTAATAGGGTTCTTGACGATTGCATGAAGAACTGCTCACGAATGAACCTCACTGGATAAAACTTACCCACTGATAAGCTTGCTTAGTGAGGATGATGGAAGTAGGGTAGATTTGGCAATCATAAAGGTGGGTAGCGCTATCACTGGATACTGTCTACATTTCGAACTGATCATGCCCATATCGAAGGGCTAGCGAAGATATTGAATTATTTGAATAAGTTTTGCTTCATATTTTGGTGGTAGGAGCTCCCAACAACTATGGACATATAGAAAATTCCCTAGCCAGAGGACTGCACGGCTAGGAAAGGGAAACAAACACAAGCACGGTGGCCTGCCCAAGCCAGAAAATTGCAAACAAAGGAGCGAGACCTCTCGTAGATTTGCTCACTGTGTAGCTTCCGTAAAGTAGTGCCCTTTCTATTTTACCCTCCTTGTCAAATTAGTGAATGACCCTCCACTAGGATAGACCCGACATTTAGGCCTATGTGTAGTTTCATTTCAACATTCGTTCTTACCTGATGCTGCTAACTTCATGTGTCAGACCAGGTAGGGGAAAAGGACCCATCACTATGCAGGTTAGGGGAGGACACTTCCCCGTGGTCGCGGATTTCTTCTATGTACAACCCAAGTTACACCGTAAGCTGGTTTACCTCGGTTCTGGGATTCAGCTAGATTATGCATCTACAGCAAAAAAGAGAATTATGATAAGCTGTCATCACGACAGTGCACGTCCTCCACCCCCGTTACTGGACGACATCCCGCATAATATTTTTGAATGGAAGGAGGGGTGTGCGAATTTGCAAAGCATTTAGGGCTGACTTAGCAATTGTTGTGTCGTAGCGGTTTCTTCCCTTTGCTCCATAATTAGAGATGATATTATGTATGTATATATAATAGAATATAATGTATATAGTAGCATATATATGTATATCTATCGAATTATCCAATTCTAATTATAGATATTATTAGAATAAGATAATTAGATAGATAGGTTAAAGAACTGCCGTTTGAGAAAAACGAAGCGATCGGCCAGGCTTATGCTAAAGCTGGTGACGTTATTCTGGCAGATCAGATCCAGGAAGATAGGACTTTTCAACAGTTTGTTATTGGACGATATTTTGCATAATATTTTTGAATTGTTAATAATAAGCTATTATTCCCAGACGTAGTTAATCCAAATGTATTGGGATGTGGGTCTAAAGACGAAATCATGGAAAAGAAAGAAATCAAAAGCAAAGTCGGCGATTCTGTTTGGTAAACGCTCTACCCCATCTCTAGAGTCGGGTAGAGTTTATCACTATCCTTTACCTTAAACCGGTTTTCATGAATACGGAGTAACGCATGAAATTTTACCCCTCACCCTCGTTGACCTCTGAATATTTGCTTATCAATTTGGAATTGACGGTGTTAATAGCTATCAATCGCTGAATGATAGGCGATTGATAGCTACTAACACCCTGCCCTTCACCCACCGCTCCATTCTTGTGAATCACAGGAAATGCTCAAATTCCTACCCACTAGCCACATAACCTAGGGTAAATTCAATCATGAATCCTGCTTCAGGAGGCGCACCCACACCTCCTCCCCGACTCTCACTCAGCGTCCAGAGACCTCTGCGCCAAAACATTCAGCCGAGGAGCAGGTTTCTTGACACCGATATTCGCTACGGGAGAAGTTGTTCTCCAGGAGCAGCTTGCATTTAGGAAAACTGAAAAATTGGAATGATATCACTACGAAGGAGAGTTTCGAAAGAGCTGAGCACTTGTCGAGGCCTTTTCTTCGCCGCTATAGAATGATGGTCTACTTAAGTGTTGTGGTTTTCTACTAGTACCTGATGTCAGTCTAGTTTGCCATCTCTATACTGGGATGAGCAAATGTCACACTACCCCACATGATCAGAGGACACTTTTTAGCTGTAAGCGAAACAACTAGCCCCACTAAACTGTGTTAGCCTGACATCCTCTCTGCCTATTAGACACAGCCTCTGTGTGATTAGTAGGACCTCCCCTAAGCGGCCGAGCCACCGAGTCTAAAAACCCACTTGAGAAGTACTCGAGCACAAGAATGATGGGGCTGTGGTGCAGGGCGATTCCGTAGGTCTTCGCGACGTTGGTGTGGTGAAGGGAGCGCAGTAGACGAGCCTCCGACATCAGACGACAGCGAGCACCGCGACCGCTCTGAAATGCGTGGTGAATCGGTGCTGAAACTGCCAGGAACGTGCGAATCATTCCCAGCTAACAAGGGAGGTCAATGAACGTCCCGTGGCAATTTCAACAGTGACCTATTGGGGGTTGTAGGGGACTGTATGAGAAGCACTGTAGTGGTTTTCAAATTCCTGCGACACTTGGGTAGGTAAAAATTGCAAAAAACCGTATCACTTCGGTGCGGTCCTCCGATACCTCCAGACTCCTGGAATTGCCATGTCGTGGTTAGGATGTAACCTGCAAAAGGCTTGGGGCTGGAACAGTAGCGTAATTACAGCGAACTCACAATTTGCTTGTTAGCGGTACAGTGACCGAAGTGGAACATTGAGGTGCGCCGCTCATCAGCACCGCTGCAGCGACCGGATGGCCGAGTGGCTATGGGGGCGGGCTAGCGGGAAAAGTGTCGGGAGTCCGGATCCGGAGATGCTGCTCTTGCATTGTTGGTCTTGCTCCATCCATTTTTGTCGATATAAAGCTATCTTGACCACGGTAGTGCACCATACTGACATCATAACTCTATTTCTACCTGGGTAATACGATATAAACACAAAAATAAACACCCAAAACGACAGCGTTCATAGTACATAATTCGATTGGCCATTGAGGAGGAGCAGGCGACTTTTCTACAAAATAGATAACTTCAGAACTCCAATGATCGAGGAAAAAACTATTATTTTATTTATTATTTATTATTTATTATTTTTATTATTTATTGGGCGCGTGTAGCGCAGTCGGAGGAGGCGCGACTGTCGCGTGCACCCGATACCAGGTTCCTGGTTCGAATTTCCCGCCCAGGCCAACCAAGCCTTCCATCCCTCCGGGGTCGGTGAATTGGTACCAGACTTGTCTGGGAAGGATAAAGCGCTGACTTGTTCATCGGCTGGCCACCGCAAGTCATTGTATGGCCAAATACGCATTCATGTCGCCTCCACGACATCCCGTAGAAGTAGAATACGCTGGCGCATCCCAGAAGAGATTGAGTAACGCCGTCCTTTGTCCTTTATCCTTATTATTATTATTTTAATTTTAATTTTAATTAATTAATTAACTGAATTTATGTTTGATTTTTTCGACTCCTCTTCGACCTCTGGAGAGAAGGTATAACAGGTACCAATCTGTCTTCTTCATCCTCAGCCAACCATATTGCAAGTGATCTCATGGCCGTCACATACAGCAACCTTCTCACTGTTACAAGGAGACGTAATACCATCCACATCATCGTCATCGTCCGGCGACCAGGCTACATCCTGCGCTTCGCTCAGGTCAAGCTAGCATCACGAACGAGAGAACAGGCGACTTTTCTTCGCAGTTCCTCGGTAGCATGCGAGGGTCTATCTCAACTACAGAATAGATAATATTCTTTATCTTGACCGTCCTCGTTAGGCATTGACAGTGGGTCTATTAGCACTACTTCATGACTCCAAAAGTCGAAGAGAGATTGAAAAAATGGATAAAAAAGCCTATCTCTATTTATCTTTTTTTTTACTTATTATTTTATCTATTATGTATCAATTACGTATTATTGATCTTTATTTACATTTAAATTTTCAATTAATTAATTTATGTATATATTTATATCTGATCGATTGTTGTGATCGATCGACACACTATACGACACCCACTCCTGACTTGATGTCGTATAATACAATGTGTTCTCCGTGCCGAGTTATTGGTTGTCTTGCTAACTGCCTTCCTCCTGACTACTCTGCCCCTACTCGTAGGGAGACCGCCATAGCAGATGCGTTTCGGGTCATACTTCAAAATGCTTTGTATGGGGGGATATTGACTGTGCTGATGAGGATGAAACACTCCAAGTGGTTTTTTGTTTGATGCTTATTGCATTGACGTTCTCTCGTTCGTGTTGTTAGCTTGACTTGAGTGAAGCGCAGGATGTAGCCTGGTCGCCGGACGATGACGATGATGTGGGTGGTATTACGTCTCCTTCTAACAGTGAGGAGGATGCTGTATGTGACGGCCGTGAGACCACTTGCAATATGGTTGGTTGAGGATGAAGAAGACAGATTGGTACTGTTATGCTTTCTCTCTAGAAGTCGAAGAGGGGTCGAAAAAAAATCAAACATAAATATAGTTAATTAATTAATTAAAATAAAAATAAAAATAATAAAAAATAAAAATAAAATAATAGTTTTTTCCTCGATCATTGGAGTTCTGAAGTTATCTATAATAGTTTGTAGGCAAAGAAAAGTCGCCTGCTCCTTCTCAATGGCCAATCGAATTATGTACTATGAACGCTGTCGTTTTGGGTGTTTATTTTTGTGTTTATATCGTATCAGCCAGGTAAAAATAGAGTTATAATGTCAGTATGGTACACTACCGTGGTCAAGATAGCTTTATATCGACAAAAATGGATGGAGCAAGACCAACAATGTAAGAGCAGCATCTCCGAATCCGAACTCCCGACACTTTTCCCGCTACCCGCCCCCATAGCCACTCCGCCATCCAGTCGCTACAGCGTTGCTCGTGAGCCGCGCACCTCAATGTTCCACTTTGGTCACTGTACCGCTAACAAGCAAATTGTGAGTTCGCTGTAATTACGCTACTGTTCCAGCCCCAAACCTTTTGCAGGTTACATTCTAACCACGACACGGCAGTTCCAGGCGTCAGTATTGCTGTATCGGAGGACCGCATTGAAGTGATACGGTTTTTTGCAATTTTTGACCTCCCAAGTGTCCGCAGGAAATTTGAAAACCACTACGGTGCTTCTCATACAGTCCCCTACAACCCCCAATAGGTCACTTTTAAAATTGCCACGGGTCGTTCGTTGACTTCCCTTGTAAGATTGTCACTTACTGCTAACTTACAAGTCTGTAGGAAATTGTAGAAAATTTCATCATCAAAGCAATGGTGGTGGAGTAGGTGATGGTCGTCAAAACCCTCCGCGAGGAGTTTATTCCGCCTTCAACATCTCTTCCAGAAGTCGCTCGAACTTACTGTGCTTTAACAACGGTGGTCTCGTTATTCTAATTTCGCATTGCATGGACTGTAGAATCCACGCCGTGAAACCTCAGCGTCCACTACAAAGAGCTCTATATCTGGTTAGCAAGCGATTTAGTTTGCAGTTGCACCAACAGAGGCCAAGTTTGATTGGTAGTTGGTAGACGTGGAACCGATCCAAGCAGCTCTATCAATATATGCACTACAGCTTGGACGCGTTCTAGCACGCGCTAAAGACCATGCTGTGCAACCCACCAGCACTCCAACTGTTTTGAGTAAAACGGGCAACGTAGTGTTGCTGTGGATCAGCTCTCCATTGAACTCCTCCACCGAATGACGGGTGCCGAGGCTCTAGAAATTTAGTTGTATCCTTCATGCCTTCCTCGGATACGTTCCTGCAGGGCGATATGCGACCGCACTGCCTGTCAGAGAAGAGCTGGCTTGAAAAACGAAAACGAACTACGTGCAGAAAAACCGCCTTTCGGGCTCCTTTATGCTTTCCCCCTCAGCCTGCCATTCCGCCGTAACAAGCTTTAAATAGTTGATTGCCTCACTAAAGGCGTCTTACAATTTTTGAAGCTCCAACCACATACACATTGCTATTTTGGGTATTAGCTCTCAGCAATGAAGATGCACATCAAACAATGCATTCGTAGAAATGATCGATTGTGCGCTAGTTCATGGACGAAAAGATCGAGGAGCAAAGGAAAATAGTGTAACTTTTGCACTCCAATCTGACCAGCTTTCAAGGGATAAGCAGGCCGAAGACGAAAGCGAAAGCACAGGACGGAGAAAAACTGAGAGACTTCTTTGAAAATGATGTCCTCGTGGTTTAGCATCCATTCCTGCCGTGGTATCGGACGCTTTAGAACAGCATGGGAAGCCTTAGACAGCGGCTCACCACTCTGCCTGGAAGTTGACGTCGTTCAGGCATGGTGAGGGGATGCGATTGGAACGAAAGAAACGAACAGGTGCCTCAGCACGAGCTCCTCGATGGTCTTCGCGCGAAGTCGCTCGATGTAGAAATCGCCCTGCGGTGACTGATTGATCATGAAGTGTTTGACGACACCGTCGCATCGAACCGATATCGCCGCAACCAACAGTCCTGAAGTTGGAAGTGGTTAAGGAACGCCACACTCTCAGCGCCAATTACACACCTCCTTGGATTCGCCACTATCGCCCTCGACGGGGTCAGAGTGATGCTCTCCATTCGTCGCCCTCATCCGGCTCAAGACAAACCCACTCCGGCTAACCAGGAAACTATCTTAACGGTAGGTCGGAACGGCCCAAGTGTTGTATATGGGTAGAATCCCCTCTCTCTGGGAAACAACAAAATGCAAATATCTCGGCCCCAATAGAACTCTGCGCGAAGTTAGGGACGACGAAAGTTGGGCCGTTGGCGGCCTTAGTCCTCTGCCTGCACGCGTAGGGCGAGCTCAAGATGGCTGGAAGCAGCGATCATGTGGAATAAGCCGTCCCTCTAGCCTCTGCGCCATCGCCGCTCGCTCACCATGTTTCCAGCTAACTTCAACCCGCCCTCCATGTGCAGGGAGAGGCTAACGCCGCCAGCGGCCCAACTTCCCCAACTCTGCGCAGAGTTGTATTGGGGTCGAGATATTTGCGTTTCGTTGTTTCTCAGAGAGAGGTGATTCTGCCCATATACAGAACTTGAGCCATTTCGACCTACCGTTCAGATAGTTTCCTGGTAAGACGCTTCGGATGCGGCGCTGCTCCCGCAATAGAGCGGACCTGACTAGGGAAGGGTTTCGACCGGTGGTGTGCGTTTAACGATCAACGATTTACCGGTTTATCGGATTCACCGGCATTTTTCGTTAGAAGTTTCTAACGTAATTTAACGACGAAAATTCTCGTTAAATTGCATTAACGACATTTTGCCCACCATTTTTGAAAATTTACCTTGGACGAATTTTTCGGATGACTCTTCGCAGTATCGTTGCGATACCGGAAAACCCTCTACTTACTTAAATCAGTGGAAATAGGGAATCAACATCGTCCTTGTATTTCGAGAATTGTTGGCGTTTTTTCTTGCTCCTTGACCAATTGATTTGCGTGCGTCCCCACCTTTCTCTGCTGTAGTTTCGCGTCTTTAGGCTTCCTTGACCGTTTTTCGTGTTTGATTGCTACATACTACATACACACATACATATACATACAAACGCTTGGCTTCTGAAGTTCTTGCTTCAGTGTCTAACGTTGCCGTTTCAATCTTACATTGTTGCCTGGTTCGTGTTTCTTTTCTTTCTTTTTTTTTCGTTCCATGGCCTATTTTTTGTTGTTCACACATATAGTGCGCGTTCTTGAGACGCAGTTGAATAGAATAGAACAAAATGAAATAAATATTACTAGTGCTTCATACTCAATAAACAATCAAGTTTTTCCCAGTTTTTTTTTTGTGATACTTGCTTCAAAAGCGGCTTTGAGAGGGCATAGGAAATGCGAGAAAACACTACGGAACACAAACAATGGGTGACAACAGGGATAAGAAGCGATGCAGTGGAAGAAAAAGACCCTCTCCCTTTTCTCCGAAAGTTTCTCGGAAAATAGGTTCTTCGTGCAGCATCAGATGACTATTGTAGGATTGGCTGCGGGACATTATGTACGAATGGTCGCCGCGGACGCGACGACTAGCGCGGCGAGCGCGGCAGAAGACGTAGCAATTGGGTGACTTCAGCGGCCAGTGATATCTAGACCTGCATCAAAACGTGCAAATCAAGTGTTAGGAAGTGTATACGAAGTCAGTTTCACTGCGATAGTGTGTCCTATTTTCAGCTTTTCCTGAAGAAGCATCATATAAAATTGAGCATTAGATCGTTGTCTAGTTTTATAACTCGAACTCAATTTCTGAACCAGAGCGTGTTTTCCCGCAGATCCTGCGACAGCAGAAAGGGATATCAACAACTCAAACCTAGCGTCTGCGGCAGGTCATGGGGCACAGCTCACACAACCGCAGCGGAGCTCATCGCGCACGCGGCAGTCGTCGCCGCGGGCGCGGTGACCATTCGTACATAAAGACCGCCCCTCTTGTAGGATTACGCCAAGGCAACATCGGACACTGCCTAATAGATAGAGCGTGGCTGCTAGAAGTGTCATTGCTCCGCTTTTATTGAATTTCATGCCGTGCATGTCAACGGTTTTGCTCAGCTTTTTCGTGTTCTTCGAGGGATGCCTTGGCAGTTTTCTTCTGGAGAAGCATAGTCAGTAAGGAGCAGTGAACACATTATATTCACATGAAAGCGACAATAAAATTGAATAAAAAAGAAGAAACCGATGACCACTCTTAGTCAGTTAATATATAGGAGGCTTGTATAAAAACTGGTACTTTACATGCAGTCTATTGCATAGATTTTTGCAAAGTTCTAGAAAAAGGGTTACCTTTGAAGGTGCAAGTTTGGCCCTAATAAGAAATTGCTTTTATGTCTGATTTGCGCCGAATCGCCTAATTTGCGAACTTCTTTGCGAACAATTCGCCTAATTTGCGAACATATTATAACACGGTTCACCAATCCAAAATGTGCTCTACAAAAATAGGGAGAAATTGAGAAAGCAAAAGCACACTTGAACCTCAAGCAAATCTGCTGTAAAATATGGCACCAGGTGCTTCAGGAGGAAGACCAGACTGGTAAATTGCTGGAAAGTGGTAAAAGAGTGACAGATCGTAGCGACTTCTATTTGGAGAAATTAGGAGGGATGAGGACAAGGTGGAACCCTGTTCTCTAGCATTCCTTTAGAAGGCAGAGGAGAAAGGCCTAGCAATTGAAAAAACGTTACTTGGGTGGCATGCAAAAGAATTCGATTCGATCAAAATTTGGTCCACAGTCCGTGGCCGTTTATTTGATCCTTTGCTGTCGTCTGCAGAAAGAGCAGGACATTTGGGACCATTATGTGAAACGTACAGATCTATGGACTTCGTAAATATGTATCTTCCAAAGACGAACTGTACCAAAGAATTCGGGATCTATCCTAATCGGAGGGGCATACGCTTTTTTGCGTCTCCATTCTCTATCTTGAGCTTCAACGAGAGCTTCAGCTGGTGTACCATAATGCGAGGGCTTTCATTTATTTTCAGTGGATATGGTTGTGTGACATGGAATGCCCCAGGAATTGGCACTTTGGGGTTACCCTCCCCCTCCGACTAGGATAGATCCAGAATTCGAGTGGCCACTGCCTGACCTGAAGTCTTCATTAAAACAGTCTGTGCTTTTGAGAAACAATTATGGCAGCATAGAAGAATGCCAGGCTTGAAAGTCTAGTTAGCGACCGCAATTTCTGCGCAAAGTTTTGTCGGGACAACGAAAACGGTGGAAAACTTGAACTTTGATCTCAGAGCTCTTGAATCTTCCTAGAAGCTGGACGACTAAACGAACTGGGCGTAGAAGCGTTTGTTAATTCAGAAGTCTCGTTTTACTGTTTAGTCATAGAATCCTAATTATTTTTCTCGTTTAGCAATTTTGTTGACGATGGACGTACTGTAGTTATTTATTGTGGAGATGAACACATATCATACTGCCATGTATATACGGAGTCAAAAAAAAATCAATAATGGAAAAGACCTACTTGTCTACATACTAAAATACAGCCGAACTGACTACAGCTAAGGTTAATTTTTTATTTTTTTTATTTTTCTTATTTTTTATTTTCTAAACGAGTTTACCGATTTTAACGCATTTGTTCGTTAAAAGTGGACCATTAGAAAGAGCTCGGAATGCTGATTACGAATGTGTGTGTCAAAATTGCAAAATGTCACTCCCAAACGAGTTGTTTAACGAGCTTCAACGGGGCGTTGAAGATCAGGGGTTGACTGTGGGCTGGCCGCGAGAAAGAGCTGGCGCGAGAGCGGTGAGAGATGGGGCTCCGTAAGCCCTGGTTTATAGTTGCGCCGCTGCGGCGAGGCACCATAATCCGAGTAGATATCGACCGAGTGGTTGGAAAAATCGATATCTATGGCGAACATTGCGTCGCGCCGCGTGACGGCGCAAGTATAAACCAGGCCTAAAGGCCCCCACAGAGTTCTGCTGCAACGCCGCTCGCCGCAATGGTTAAGAATAGGGCAGGGACGCCGCCGGCGGCGAGCTCTGCGTCTCTGCCCTATGGTTAAGCATAGGGCCGCGGCGCTGCCGCAGAACTCTGTGGGGGCCTTAAGGCTTCGTGCATACTTCCCGTCGCCGCAAAGAAATCGCGACGATAAGATTTGCAGAGCGACGCGAAGGAATTTGAACTTCTCAGTGTTGGTCGCACCGTCGCTCTGCAAGGGAGCGCGACGGCGATCCGTCCAGGACCAGCGCTAAACACCGCGCGCGGCGCGAAAAAGTATGCCATGCCCGCGATGGGCGCGGGAAGCCATCGCGCATGCCGACCACCACTGTTGCGGGGGCCGCGGCGCTGTTTCCTTTGACTATTCCGCGTAAGGCGGAACGGCCATGAACTGAGCGCCGCGATGGCATCGCGGCGATGGAAGTATGCCCCCGGCCTATGACCCCTGTTATATTCCCGCGGGAGGTCCGCCGACGGGGTCTTATTTATAAATATAGCCGGCTGTGCGCGTCATTTATGGTGTGTGAGGTGCCACCGCACACAGCTGCCTCATGACACCGTCCGTACTCCACGCCTATTTTAAGCACTGGCGTTCACAGGCGTCGACCGTCGGCGAATCGCAGCTGAAGTCGGGCTATGGTGGTTCGTGGAGCATGGGGTGCAGGGGTGTGCGTTAAATTTTTTTCGGTAAATTTTTAACGGCCGCTTTTTAACGAAAAATTTTCGCGTTAAAAACGGTAAATTCGGTAAATTCGTTAAATAAAATGTCTTTTAGCTGCGTTCAGTTTGGCTGCATTTTAGGATGTAAAAAGCCAGACCTTTTTTCCTTATCGAATTTTTTTTTCGACTCCATCTGCATGACAATTATATAACTATGCCTTCATCTTCGCAGCAAATAACAAAAGTCCATCTATCATCAACAAAATTGCTAAGAAAGAGAAATCAAGAAAATTTCGAAACCAAACAGTAACAAGACTTCTAAAATAGGAAACTGGTAGAAAGTCGTCCAGCTTCGAAGATCCAAGGTGCATCGTATCGCGGGTCAACGTTTTTGAGCTTTTCTTTTTCTTCTTGACGATTTTTTTTTACAAAACCTGGGCCCACTAAGCAGACTTTTGCGGTCCAACTGATGAACGCTATGAAAGTATGTTCGCATATTAGCCGAAAAAATCCACACACATGAAGAAAATTTCTTGCTAGAGCCGGATTTGCACCTTTAAAGATATACCTTTTTCGTAAACCTTTGAAAACTCTTATGCGATAGGTAGCTTGTAAAGTACCAGACGTTATACTAACCTACATATACAGTACCGCGCGTAGGCTTTGGTCAATTGCCGAAAAGAACGCTTTTGAACGGGCGCGACAATCTGTAGAGCGAGCGACAGCTTGTAGAGTGAGAGTTAAGGGAGTTTTAACGGAAATTCTTAGCCGTCCTACTCAGGAATTGTTCTAAGACTGTCCAGCTTGCCTTCGGAGTGCGCCGAAGGCAAGCTGGACAGTCTTAGAACAATTCCTGAGTAGGACGGCTGAACAATGCATATAAACAATGCATATAGAATCGAACCTTTCAATCGAGAGGGGAGGGGATAGAGTGAGTGTTTGTAGAGTTTTATCAGAAATACCTAGCCCTATTCGCATAGCTTGTGTTTCTTAGCGTTTTCATTACATTCTCCATGCTTTTCAACCCCACTTACGAAGCAAATATCACAAAAACTGTTAAAAAAACTGAATGGTTGGTAATTATGAACAACTAATATGTAGCAATCAAACGCAAGAAACGGACCAGGGAGTCGGAAAGCACGGAACGACTGTGGCGGAGAAAAGTGGGGTCGCACACAAATAAATTGGTTAAAGAGCAAAGAAAATGCCAACAAAAGGAAAATACATCGAAACTCGAGAACAATATTGATTGCCTACCCTAATTTAAGTAAGTAGAAGGTTTCCTAGGGATACTGCCACAGCTCATACAAAAAATCGTTCAAAATGGATTTACATGGAGAGGAAGCAAAATTTTCAAAATGGTCAAAAAGTCGTTAAGGCAATTTAACGGATTTTTTTGTCGTTAAATTTCGTTAAAAAGTTTTAACGAAAAATGCCGGTAAATCCGGTAAATCGGTAAATCGTTAATCGTTAAACGCACACCCCTGATGGGGTGCGATTGCTCGCTACTTGCGCGGCACCCACCACCGAGACGCGACTCGTGCTGCGCCAGTGAGAAGCCTAATGGATCTGACAGAACCAATAAAGCTGCATGGTGACCGTAATAGTCCTATAGAGATGAAGAGCAGTAGTAGCCAAAATAAGAAGTAGCAGTAATATTTGTACATTACTTGACGGTGTTGGGTGGTATATACTCCGGCAGGGAAGTCCGCAGCATTTCCAGAAGTTCAGCAACCTACGGGCTGAACGAAACCTGCTATTGCGAGCTTTAAATAGGAGTTTCCTATTGTCCTTACTGTAACGCATCTAATATAGAAGACAGTGACACCACTCTATTCGAAAAAATGGTATCACTGAGAGAATATATTTTTGATTGCGCATTTCCAAATGTAAAAAGTGATGACAGACTTCTTACTATACACATGCCAAAGCAGCGACAGCTTTGATTGCAAGATGTCAATGTGTCTTGAGATGATTCAAATCAGTTTCCTTAAGCCTCAAGTGGCTGGTAGCGAGGTTGTAAGCTGTCATAACGATGTTTTGCTGCGATCAAAACTTCTGTCTTGAGATGTCCAAAATGCCTCCAGAAATGCGCTCGACCTTAGTCACGGTCATATGAATGCGATAAAGTCATTTACTTTGCTAAATGTTTCGTTGAAAATCGATAGCCATTGTTCAGGAGAAAAGAAGTGGCCACAGTCATTCCACACACCAATTCGAACATTTGTTAAACAACTTGATTTACTATTGTTTTCTTTCCGGTGTTTCATTCTTCAGTTTCCTCCTTTCTCCGTTGCTTTCTTCCCCGTCCTCCACGCCCTGTTTTCTTGCACAGAACTGCCGAACATCGCTGGTAACCATTGCTCGGCAAACAATATCCCTGGTCTCAGCCTGACTGCAGTGTTGCGAGAGTGAAACTAGAGTGTGTATTCGTGGTGTTTGGGAGGAAGTTTTCACCCTGCCGTAATGAATAGTCGTGGTCAGAGTTTTCCAAAAAGAAGATGGCTCCGTGGTTCTGGACCACTGCCGATCATGGACCGGTAATGTCGCTCCGTTGCGGCGACTTTTGTCGCGCTCGCCTCGTCTGCGGCGACGACTCGTACATAATGTCCCGCAGTCCAATACGGGGGGGGGGGGGGGGGGAGTTGGGGCTAATCCTTATAGGCTTGGATATTTTCGATATGGAGGCTGCGGTATTTTGTTTTCCCTGCGGAATCCCACCACTATACTAGGATTCTGCCGGAATATAAGGCCCAAGTACGAAAAAAGGCAAAAAAACCATAACTCCACACAACCGCCCTCCCTCCGCTCGTATTGCTTAGGCGCGGGGTATGGTATCATGAGGCAGCTGTGTGCGGTGGCACATCACACACCCTAAATGACGCGCACAGCCGGCTATATTTATAAATAAGACCCGCGGACGGACGGTGCACCGCGGACGGTCGTCGTCGTGCCGGGGTGCCTAGGGTCACATTGGAGCGCGTTTCCCGCGCCGAACGCCGAACGAACGCCGAACGGGACGACAGCCTTCACTCCCCCCCCCCCCCCCCGCACTGCACCGCGGACGGCTGCCCTCCCGCGGGCGGGAAGTATAAAGGCCCACCCAGACTTCTGCGGCGTTGTCGCTGCCCTATCCTTCATCATAGGGAAGGGACGCAGAGCTCGCCGCCAGGGCGGAGTGGCGTTCTACCCCCCGCCCTTTAAGCAGAGGCGTGGCAAATTTCTGCGTCTCCACTATCTCGTAAGGCAGCCACTGAACTCTCGAGCAAGCCCAGGGGTTGGGGGGTGGGCGGGCCAGGAGGACGAGGGGGTAGAACGCTCGACCCTCGTATGCGGCGATCCGCGGACGGCGGGCGTGGCGGGCCGCGACGAGTGGCCCGGCGCGGGGTCCCGACGCGATTTCCACCCATCCGCGGAAGCTCCCGCGGGAGTATAATAGGGGCCTAAGGCAGTCCTACCAGTTGCGGCGGTGGCGCAGGGATAGTGCTTCAGCTTGCCAGGTATGGGGTCGTTGGGGTCCACATGGGTCCTCATCCTCTTTACACATAGTGATATATCTTCGAAGTGCCCTTTTATTCTGATTTTACTTTATTTTGTTCTACTGAGCGCTCTACTAATGAAAAGAACCCTGCGTTCGAAGCGACTCTCGTTGTTACGCGGCTAGGGCGTGGTTCTTCAGTGAAGTTAAAGGCGAGCAAGTTGCTGTCTTCAGGCCTACCACTCTACTGCCTCGCTTACAGTGATGAGAGGCACTCCTGCGACAATCTGGGGGCAGTGCTACTTGAGGGGCCAGCCCACGTGTGAACGAATTTTTACCCGTTTGAGCTAGGCCCCTTTCGCTGCAACTTGCATTATACGTATGTACGCGTTAGTTTGCGTACAACGGAGGAAATCCCACGTCACTATCCGACTGCTACACTTACGTCGGTCGAAGCCCATGGGCTGCCCCCCCCCCGTGGTATCATTGCGCCACAATCTGTTAGTTTTACATCGCTGGTTGTTGCGTGCGCGAGCCCCCAAAACAGTTCATAGTACCGAGCTGAGCTTTTGAGATAAACAAGGGTAGGGGTGGCCCCACAAGCACAGTTTCGTTTCGCAGCGCTATCAGGGATTTCGGCTGTCTTTTCTCTATTAAATTGCTGTAAGTCGTCGATGAATTCAGACCCTGGATTGCGCCAGGCGTTTTTTTACTACCAACCTACCTTCATTAATTTGCTCCTTCCTCAAAAGGAAATCGCCATCTTTCTCTAGAAGTTCAGGAACATCTTGTCTAAAAGAAAGAACAATAAGAAGGGAATTGCTAAGACCACTGGAACCAGATCGGAATAGATGCATGGCATAGGAGCGCGCAGTTAGAGCTGGAACACACTTGTTTGACGCGTCGCCGCCCACGTGGAGATTCGATCGATGCGCATCGGTCTTTTGTATGCCGGCGATGGCGATGGGCGCTGGATTGTGGCGCAGTGGATGGTGGTGTTGCTTCATTCAAAGGAGGTTGGAGGGTTCGGTTCTTCTGTGTCGCAGGGTTTCTCCATTTCAACTGAGTGGTTGAGATTTGAGGGGTTTTGACGTCTACACAATTTTCTGGAGTTTTGTACGCATTTTTCAGCTCTACCTAGCTGCGCACTTCCCGGCTAAGCAGTTTCAGTACGTCAGAGTCATCGAATGGAGATATGCGTGCCTCAGTGTTAGCCTAGTTCATACTTACGCCGCTGCGCGGCGCGGCACGATGGTCGGGATAGATATCGATCGGGCGGCGCAAAAAATCGATATCTATGGCGATAGTGATGTAGCGGCGCAGGTATAAACTAGGGCTAGAGCGTTCGCGCGAGGGAAACCATGCCCCAAAGTTTCACACTCAAAATCTATTCCGATTTGGTTTTAGTGGCCAAAGATCCACTCCAATAAGAACAGAGTTCCTTTCCTTTGTTCAACTTACGTTGGGATCATTCCGTGGTAATAAGAGTATCCATGCAAGTAGGTCTTGTCAACCAGATGCTGAACCTTAATCATTGCGAGGCGAGGAATCACCAGTTCATTCCCACATACCTGGTCAGTGAGTGGCTCAAGGAAAGCTCGATTAAGCGTCTCCATTCCCATAAGCTCGTACAGGCATCAGTCTCGTAATCTGTAAAACGTAGTTTAGGTCAACGTTGAACGCGGTGAAATCCTGATCAGGATGTGGTAAAAATTGCGTTTTTTTCAACACTTGGCCGAGCGTGCCTCTTCCGTGATAACGAGCGCTCTTCCGGAAAGCCAGGAGGACGTAGAGGCAAGGTGTAAAACGATGGGAATACACTCCCCTCCCGTTATCCCCGTTGCAACTGGGGTCGAGAAGGTCACCCCCCCCCCACCTCTACACAACGGTTTGTGCTTTTTGAAATCGGTTTTTTTTGCAGCACTGGTGTGTTCTAGCCCTACAGTGAGTGAACTGATAGCCATTAGACCTAACCAGGCGCTGACGTGGAAAGTGCCAACGCCCGCTCACGTCATCCGAGCCGTTGTCATTGGAGCGCGTTTTCGTCGCCCAGTGATAGTCGGCAGCTGAGTTCTGCGCTCTTTGAGCGCAGATACAGGCGGGGGAAGGGACTCCAGGGTGTGTAGCGCCAAAGCTGCTCGTGCTAGAACTGCTCCCGTCGCTCAGAGGAAGTCCGCGGCTGGGTTATGCGCTCTTCGAGCGCAGAGACTGGCTAGGGAAGGGACTCCAGGGTGTGTACTAGAGTTGAGCTTTTTGACGATTTTTTTTCGAAAGTCGAACAATCGAATAACTCGATTTTTTGAAATTTTCGAAAGTCGAACAATCGAATAACTCGATTTTTTGAAATTTTCGAAAGTCGAACAAACGAATAACTCGATTTTTTGAAATTTTCGAAAGTCGAACAATCGAATAACTCGATTTTTCGCCGTCTTCGAAAGTCGAACAATCGAATAACTCGATTTTTTGAAATTTTCGAAAGTCAAACAAACGAATAACTTGATTTTTTGAAATTTTCGAAAGTCAAACAAACGAATAACTCGACTTTTCGTTGTCTTTGAAAATCGAACAATTGAATAACTTGATTTCGAAGGCAGGTTCAACAGAGAACCGAAAGAAGACAGAACAAAACCACAGTTGTGGATGAAAAGGGTTGAACTTAGGAACACAACTGAATCATCATTTACAATCCAATTAGAAGGCCGGAATAATAAGATACTTGGTCATTTATTTTGCAAGTAGTGGACATTCTCCAGGGTTGAGGTGCTACCAAAGGAAGCAACTTTCCTCACTTCTACGCGTAATTTGCTATCTGCCACGGGTTCTTCATTTGCGAGTCGATGTCACTAAATTCTCGAATTATCCCATTACCAGCATCCGTACGATGGACGTGCGGGCCACGCCAGGCTTCGGGTAAGCGGGCCACGCCAGGCTTCGGGTAAGCGGGCCACGCCAGGCTTCGGGTAAGCGGGCCACGCTGGGAACGTAGCCCTAATCTAGCTAGGAATGCTTCCTCAGCCAGTGTCCGTCGCCGGCTTCGCCGCGCCGTACGCTGGACGTGCGGGCCACGTCAGGCTTGCCGGCTTTGCCTGCTTCAGGTAGGGCGGAGACGCTGGGAACGTAGCCCAAACCTAGCTAGGGATGCTTCCTCAGCCAGCGTCCGTCGCCGTACGATGACGTGCGGGCCACGCCAGGTTTCTGGTAAGCGGGCCACGCTGGGAACATAGCCTAACCTAGCTAGGAATGCTTCCTCAGCTAGTGTCCGTCGCCGACTTCGCCGGTCCCCTACGCTGGCGTGCGGGCCACGCCAGGCTTGCTTCGGGTATAGCATATTTTCTTCAGCATACATATAAATCCGTAAGGTTTGTAAGGTAGCTTCTATCCTATTATGTTCAAGAGTCAGCTCTTTGCTCCTGTTCAGCTCTTTCCAGCTTGGACAAGAAAAGGATACGGATAAAGGACGATGTTAGTCAGTAAATTGGTGGAGGAGGCCTCCTTTTAGTTTGTGGTTTTTCCTCTTCGTGAGAAGGCCCATGAATGTCGATTTACATCAAAAATGGAACAGCACAATTCAATGGAACAACAAGGGGTACGACACAGTAGTGTTTAGTAACAGTTCCAGGCGCAAATAGGGTCCGGGGGGGGGGGGGGGGTCACCACAGCATGGCGCGGCGGGCCGGTGTGTCGAGTAGCTGTAGTGAATGTAAATGCAGTCTTATCTCTTCGTTTAGATTATAGATCCGCGTCTTATGTGCTTCCTAGTTGGACAAGGGGGGGGGAACTCCAGGTTGTAGGCAATTTTAACACGGATGCGTCACTTGAGCCACACCCTGGAGTTCCTTCCTCTGCCTAAATCTGTGCTTTCCTCCGCTGACACGGAGGAGGGCAGAGGACACAGCTACAGCATTATTTGTTTGTTTTCTTTACTATCAGTGTGCCTTGTCTCGTTTTCTTGGTGTTGGTGACACTTTTTATAAGGTGACCCCCCCCTACCCTATTTGCGCCCAGTTCCATTTTCGTGCAACACAAGATGCGTGATGGGGGTGCCTTACATGGTGACCCCCTCCTCCTTCAAGCCCACTTTCATAAATTTAAGAAAAAAGCGTGATTCTACGTATAGTCACTGCACGCGGTTTAAAATTCGCGCCTGAGTTGGTTTTGAAAATAATGACGATTTTGACGTTCATAGAACGCGTTTTCCGACGGCGACAATTCGTCCGCAGTTTTAATGCACGTTTAATGAGGAATTGCTCTGATCTACACACAATAAAACAGAACATTTTCTAATGCACTGCGACAGTGGCGGACGCGACGTTCGGCAGCGATCACGACGAGCTTCCGTATGTTCAGAGGCGCGTCGGCCTACACACCCAGGCACTAGCATACGATTACAATACGCAATATCTACCGAAACCGACGTAGCACGGCGTATTCCCATCAGAGCACGCAATAAGAAAGAGCTCTCACCGATCTCCAAACTGCTTGAAATGGCCCACAGAAATAGCTTAAGCTAGCATTTCACTGATACATCCATACATTTATTTTGTAATACATCATCACTGTAAAAAATTGTATTTTATCACTTGAAAACGTTTATCAGGCTTTTTTAAAATCAAAATCATAGTGTATTATCACTTATTATTATCAGTTGAAACAACCAGTATAGGACCAACTATACGCACAACTACAGTTGTGCTCTCGCAACTATAGTTGTGCTCTTTTCGACTATTGGAATGGTTTCAAGTGCCCGCAGTTTTCGAGTATTCGAATTCAAGCGTAATCGAAAAGTGGTTTTATGAAGTTTAGGATTCGAATACATGCGAATAACGCGGTTTTTTAAATTTCGAATTCATTATCTAAGTTCGAATGAAAATCATTGGATTACCTGTTCGAATAGGCCATCCGAACAAAACTATACACAACAAAACAACGCTTTTTCGCCACCTTCGATTTCGAACAATGTTCGAACAACGTCTTCCTATCTTCGATTTCGAACAATCTTCGAATAATGCTTTTCCGCGAAAGTCGATTTCGAACAATGTTCGAATAACGGTTTTTCGCGAAAGTCGATTTCGAACAATGTTCGAACAACGGTTTTTCGCGAAAGTCTATTTTGAATAATGTTCGAATAATGGTTTTTCGCGAAAGTTGATTTCGAATAATGTTCGAACAACAACGATTTACGATTTTTGAGAAATCGAGCGATTAATTGTTCGAAATCGCTCGAACAATTTATCAACCCGATTAATCGAGCTCAAGTCTAGCGTGTACCACCAAAGCTGCTCGTGTGGAAGCTCACAAAAAGTCCGCGGCTGAGTTCTGCGCTCTTCGAGCAAAGAGACAAGCTAGGGGGAAAACTCCAGGCTGTGTGCGATCAAAGCTGCTCGTGCTAGAACTGCTCCCATCGCTCAGAGGAAGTCCGCGGCTGGGTTATGCGCTCTTCGAGCGCAGAGACTGGTTAGGGAAGGGACTCCAGGGTGTGGTGCGTCCAAGCTGCTCGTGCGAGAACTGCTCCCGTCTCCCAGGGCTCTCTTGTAGCGGCGGTTGAAGAGCCGACCGCTCAGCGACCCTCCATATCGACTGACCGTGGTGTCGATGGATATCGAAAATGGCCACGTCACTCGACGCTACGCTTACAACGATGAAATTTTCACGGACGAGTTGTCCGGGACGCGCCGATGGGCTTAAGGCCCCCACAGAGTTGTGCGGCAGCGCCGCGGCCCTATGCTTAACCATAGGGCAGAGACGCAGAGCTCGCCGCCGGCGGCGTCCCTGCCCTATCCTTAACCATAGCGGCGAGCGGCGTTGCCGCAGAACTCTGTGGGGGCCTTTAGGGTGCGGTGCTCATCGTGGAGCGCGGTCTGAGGGCGGAAGAATGCACCGCCCTTCAGCACAACTCTACAACCTTTGCTCCGCCCGGATGCCACGAACACCCCAACAAAAATTGTGGTCTCAACCCAACCGCCGAAGCAGTGGGCCCGAAGCGGGGCACTCCGAAACACCCCTCGTCGCTATGCAGGCTGGCGTATGCGGCGCGGGTTGTCCGAGAATCGCTCTTGCGGCAAAGAAAACAAAAATCGATACGGTGGCGTTCCACCACGTTGTTGTTGTTGTAACCCGCCCCGGACGTCTCGTCCGTGAAAATTTCATCGTTTCACGCTACCGCACGCGGCTTGGAGGAGGAAGAAGAGCCGCCACCGAGTGCATCAGCAGAATTTGGTTAGGTCTAAGTAAGACCCAGTGAACTGAGGTAGGCCATTTCTGATGTTATTAACACACATGTGCCCTTACCAAGTCGGGCAGTCACTAGGGGGGCGACCCTCCGATCCTATTTACACCTCCCCCCTATCCGCAGCAAGGACTCTGAAGAGACGTAACGTCGAAACGCCAGGCCCTGCTCGCTCAGGACCGTTGGATCCGGGGGGAGGGGCAATCAGAAACTCACATCCAGCCCTGTACTCTGATTCCAATCGCAACCAGTGTACTGCAAAAGGAGCGCTACAAAACAAATGAAGCATACCCACCCTCACTATGGCAGATCTCTGCTTTGGCTGTATCTACGTAGATAAGAGATCAGAACATACGGGAAGATCGCCTCCATCATGTGCGTTAAGGGCTGGGCACACTCCTGCTGCTTGACGCAGCTCCAATCATGAAGAATATGGCTGAGACGCAGAATTCGTGTCTCTGCGTTAGGAGTGGCGGCGCGCTTGTGGCACACTTCGCTTCAGCGTTGACGCCCAGCGTCAGCGTTGCAATCGTCAGCTTCACGGAACGAGCTCGGTCATTCCGTGACGCTGACGCTCTTGCGTCAGACGGCTGCAGCTCCCCGTCCTCTCCATCGTTTCTTTCCAAATTTTTTCATGTTCCACTCCTTCTGGAAAGAGATTTGTTTTTAAAAGGAAGAAAAATAGGAAAGCCCTTTCCTCAACCAAACCAGCTATCGCTCCCGCGGTCAGCTGAGCGATGGTTGGCGTGGTCCAATGCCGACACCAGAGAAAGAAAGAACGACCGCCCCTCAGCGCAAACATGTTTTGAGCTTGAGAGCGACGCCCCGCCCCGTTTTTGACGCACTAAAGCCGCTGTCGAGTGTGCCCAACCCTTTAGGGGACGTTCAAAGCGTTCGCGTAGCGACGCGAAGCCCACTTCGGTGCGAGTCGCGCTCTTCTGCGAGGGTGTTGGTGCTATGGACACCATGCGTTCGAAACGATAACGTAGTAGCTAATCACCGAGCGATGAGCAAATCGCTCAGCAGCAATGAGCGGCGATATTATCGTCGCGTGGCGATGCTGATAATTGTACGATAAGGTGCTTGCAGCAGAACAGGGATGAACACCTCGCGACGGGGCGTCGCTTGATCGGTATGGTATTTATCATTACGCTCTGTTCTGAACGTCACTTGGGACTGTGGTATAGTCCCGCGGAAGTATCCGCGGGACGGGAATAATCTACCCAACGCGTACCCAATAGCCGCAGTCCGCAACACCCATTTTCCGCGGATCGTTGGCGACGGTCGGTGGACGTGCTGGTATACTTCCCGTCCGCGGGGCGACCCCGCCGACCGACAACCTCCCGCAGTGCAATGCACCGCGGGAGGCTGTCGGTCAGCGTTATCAAAACTTTATCAAAAATAAACGTGCTCTAATTCGAAAGCGACCGATTCCGTGAACATGGAACGTTCTTGTTCACGTTCTTTCTTTCTCTGCTGTCGACATTGGACCATTGTCAACCATCGCTAGCTGACCGCAGGAGCGACAGCTGGTTTGGTTGGGGAAAGGGCTTTCCTATTTTACTTCCCTTTAAAAACTAATGTCTTTCCAGAAGGAGTGGAACATGCCAAAAAAAATAGAAAGAAACGATGGAGAGGACGGGGATGGGCGGCTGCCTGACGCCAGAGCGTTAGCGTCACGGAATGAGCGAGCTCATTCCTTGAAGCTGACGCCGGGCGCCAACGCTGAAGCGAAGTGTGCCATAAGCGCGCCGCCGCCCCTGACGCAGAGACACGTACTCTGCGCCTCTGCCCTATCCTTCATCATTGGAGCTGCGTCAAGCAGCGGGAGTGTGCCCAGCCCCTAAGGCGTATGGTATACTCCCGTCCGCTGCAGCGACGCGGGATTTCAGAGCGAGGCAGGAGGAAAACAACAAAAACATGACATGACCACGGAAACATCGCCAGACGTGTGTTGAAATCAGTGTAGAAGTCGCTATGCACTGCGACGAGCGACGGGCAGCGAGGGCCGTCGCAGAGGAGTATGTTCCGCACCCGCCACTCGGAGGTATAACACCCCTCTGTGACGTGTCGAGCGACGGCGCGACGGCGCGACAACCACTCCCCACAGTGCCATCCGCCACTGCAGCGAAGGCGCATCATTGACAGTTGCCTCGCGCACGTCGCCGAATCAGAAAATGTTGAACAAGTCACTTACAATCTGCCTGCAAGTAACAGATTGCCTCAAACTAGTCATTCCTAAGCTACGGAAGCTAGCACAAATGTTATGTTCAAGTTACACCAAGACCCTCGCTTGTCATTCGTAAGCTGCTGCAAGCTAGCAAAGATGTCGCATGTAAGTTATACGAAGACCCCTGCTAGTCATTCGTGAGCTGCTGCTAGTACAAATCTAGTTTAGATCTAACTAGGGAGGTCAATGAACTCGGTCCGGAGATTCTGAACGAGACCTATATGGTCTTGTAGGGCATCGGACAAGGACCACAGAACTGTGTTGCGTTTTTACTAAATGCCACTGGGTGATCCAAGAATGGCAAAAATGGTATCACTTCAGGGCGGACTGATAAGGCAGAAGTGACACCTGGAATGGCCCTGTCATGCTCTGAACCTAACTTATAAAAGGTTTGGAGCTGAAATTCAAGTTTGGTTATAGTAATACGATAATTTCCTACGTTTCCTAGACGAAACTGCAGTGCTCCCTTTTTGGTTATTCAAGTGATTCATTTGCAACGTTGGTGGCAGCGACTAGATGACCGAGTGGATGGCGGGGCGGACTCACGGGAGGGGGTCGATATTTCGAATCCGGGGGTTCTATGCGATTTGCTCCGTGGAGTGCTCCCTTTTTGGCTAATAAAGAGTGCCTTTTGGCTTCGGTAGGATACCTTCTTCGCTTCCTAACCCCGCTTTCAACCTGTTGTCAGATGTGAAAGAAGATGGTTTTGTCGTGTGGGGTGATGTCGAGCGTCCATTAAACCACGCTTGTCTCGCTGAGAAGCTCTCGCTAGATGCTACCCCATATGACCTCGTTGGAATGTTCTCAATTAGCTTTGGAAGTGTTGCTCGCTGTCACTTTATTTGTGAACACGATCGGCAAGTATTGAGTTGACCCATCATCAAGGCACGCTCAGCGTTCTTCGCATTTCTTTACCTGACAAACAACATGTGAATTATGAGTATGAGGCGAGGCCAGATAGGATGAGGACAATATTGAGACTTCGCAAGATAGCAGTGACGTGGATAACAAAAAAGAACAACTAGATCTAATAATGCAAGAATATGCAGTGAGCACCGAGGAGGATAGAGAAGGAGTACGGAGGAACCGGACAAATTATCTCACAATGTGAGACTTAATAATCGAGATGTTCGTAGGCAAGACAGAACGAAGTTGCTAGCCGTAATAGCCCCGACAACAGCGCGCGAGTAGCGCCGTTTAACTAGTCTGCAAGACCTAGAGTTTTTCCCAAATGTTCACTAAACGTCAGTGATGAACTGAGCTAGGCCACTTTTGGGACCAGATTCATCAAAGATACTGCCGGTATCACCTCACCGCGGATTCACCACATCGGCCTACGTAGAAAGTGATAAAGAGAGATACAGAGATACGATAACCGATATACCGATACCGGCTGATAGGCGACTGATGAATCTGGCCCCTGATGTAATTTTGCATTCACGCGCCTTCTTACCAAGGCAGATAACCACTTAACACATGGTGAGGAGCTATGCGGCTCGGGGGGGTCACCATAAAATATAGCTCTATAGTCTGTTTTGCATTACTCAAAATTAAAAATTTTACACAGCACAGGTGTGTCCTACCTCAGTGGTGGACTGAGGTACCCATTTCTGATATAATTCGGCATTCACGCACGTTTCTACCAATGCGGATAACCACCCAGTACAAGGTGACTGCCCTCCCCTGTGTATTGAAAATACCACCCGATACCCGTATTGCGCCGGTTCCAGTTACTCAGCCATGGTATAAAGGCTCTCACTCAAATTCGGAGAAAGGGGCAGTATTCTCAAAATGCATACTTAAGTAACATAAATGCTCGTTTTCACTTGGCGAACAACGCATGCACGTAATTCGATCAATTCGCACGGCGTCTATCGACCCACACTGGGGTGTGCGTAATTGCGATTTAGGATTTTACGATTTGTGGTGGTTTTAGTATTTTTTACGATTTACAATCTGCGACATTTTGGGTAGGAAATCGAAATTTTTCGTAAATCTGGTGTTTGATCCACAAACATCTGACGTCGGTGAGCAGCTCATAAAGATACCAGTCGTTCGTCGGCCTAACGGCCGCCTACGACTGGTTAGGGGCTTCGCCCCCAAACCCAGAGAATAGGATGCCATGGCCGCTACGGGTTTCCTATTCTTTCCTAGGCCTTCTGACCTTTATGTTAATCGAGATGGATCGATTGATCCGACTTCAGATTCATGTTCAGCGACCTCGATTACCCCCAGGGCCGACGTTTCGCGCCACTTGAGCGCCATCCTCAAAAAATCGATAATATCGATCGATATCGATTGGCCGACTTCAGATTCATGTTCAGCGATCTCGATTATCCACAGGGCCGAAGTTTTGTGCCGCCGACGTGTTCGGCACGTCTGCCATGCACGGTCGCCGACGTGTTCGGCACGTCTACGGCTCGCCATGCACGGTTGCCGACGTGTTCGGCACGTCTACGGCTCGCCATGCACCGTCGCCGACGTTTTCGGCACGTCTGCCATGCACGGTTGCCGATGTGTTTGGCACGACTACGGCTCGCCATGCACGGTCGCCGACGTGTTCGGCACGTCTACGGCTCGCCATGCACGGTCGCCGACGTGTTCAGCACGTCTGCGGCTCGCCCTGCACGGTCGCTGACGTGTTCGGCACGTCTACGGCTCGTCATGCACGGTTGCCGAGGTGTTCGGCTGCCGCGCCCCAACTCAGGTGTGACGGACGGACAGTGTGACACACGCACACACGCACACACGCACGCACACACACACGCTTGCTGCTTTATATATAGTAGAATGCCCACTTTTGGAGTACCCTCTCATCATCTCATTGCTACTTCCTGCTCAGTTTTATTTCTTGATGTTTTGATGTGGCGCCGTAGCATTTGACTTATTTCTTTGTTTAGGTGTCTTTTTCTTTCTTCATACATTATAAGAGCCGCTGTTTAGTATCGGGACTGTTCTAGAAGAGAAGCGAGAACAATATATAATATCAATTAAAACTATTTTTTGATTACGAGATTGAGCTGCTCCCTTTCTGATTGATTCCTAATCATGCACCTTGCACGTACATATGTATATCATTTTCAAATCGAACTGAACACCCTTCTAAGCATGTTCGACGAAATAAGGTTGAGTAAACTTTTGAAATGGAACACAAAAGAAGTCAAGTTGAACGTCTACTAGATCAAAACGAGCGTCCTCCAGAATCAACTGGACACTCTCCAGATTAGAATAATTTCTTGTCTAAGGAACACTCGGTACAGCTCAAGCGTGGGGTTCGATTTTTGCTGGAAATGTACGACCCCCCCCCCCTCAGAAGCGGAATTTGTACGACCCCCTCCCTCTCTCTTCCACTGTTCTATTTCTTGTATTTCTTGATTTTTTCAAGGTTTCTTGTGCAGCTTGAACTCTCTAATAGATTCTTCTTTTCAGGTGCGGCTTCGGCACTGAAGAGGACAATGAAACGAGTTCCCTGAACAATAATGTTTTCAAAACAGAATAAAATTCTTTAAAATTTTGAACGCTATTTTCGACACTTCAAAATAAAGATTTTCTGGTAGCAGTTTCCAATCATCACTGTTCAATTTATGGAGTTTTTTTTCACGACACCATGGACACGGAACATTCTTCTACCTGAAGTAGCGACGTTTGCATCTGAAATTGTGCTCTGAAATTGTGTTATATAAAAATCTGAGTATTACTTTCTGACGACGACTTAAGTGCTTTCCTAACGAATTTTTTGAAAGCGTTCCTCGAATCGATTATGGAGCGGAAAAAGGAAGGATGGACGATGGATTTCTCTATGGAAATAATGTTCTCCCATCCTGAGAAAACGTCATAAAAAACGAAAATGGAGCTAAAAACCCCAGCTCTGTACATGATACAGCAGAAAAACAAGATTCTCCGCAGCGATAACGGAACTGCGATGACGATATGATTAGAATGGATCGCAAGCAAAATTCTCGTTTTTCATGAAAAATTTTTTTTTAGCCGAAGCAGACCACCCATACGAATAAAATTTTTCCACAAAAACTTCCAAGTCATGATCAATGCACAGTGAAAAAAATCATGATTTTCTGGATCGAACAGGACGAATCGACCTCCGGTCGACTTTGCACCAACGTCATCGGAGCATGAAACTAAACGTTCACAAAAAGGTTCACAACTCGGTAAGTTTTTCGCATTTTGAAAATTTTTCTAGCCTCTCAAGAAGAAGATAAAAGGCTCTTCCTCACATTGTAAAAATTTTTTCCAAAAAAGGAGTCGTCACGCGTGGCTGCTGGTTCGATTTTTGGGCGAAAAAAATTGAAGTGGCTTCACAAAAATATTCATAACTCGACTAATTTTTCGAAATCTAAAAATCCCGCTAGCTTTTCAGAAACTAGAGGAAGAGCCCTTTCTTGCTATATGAGAATTAATGTCCAAAAATTCGGTCTTCATGCGCGGCAGGGGAGGCTCAATTTCGGTTCCATGTCGCGAAAATACGTACCGAAAATCGAACCCCCCCCCCGCCCCGCATGAAGACCCCTTTATTGGAAAACGGTTCTTATATGGTTAGAAAGCATATTTGCTCTATTTTTTGATGACTAAGCGAAATTTTTGAATTTCGGAAAAATAGCCGAGATATGATCAATTTTCGGAAGTCGTGAACTGAATCTCGGATCGACCCTTCACCGACGTCATCGGAGTGATCTCACAAAAATGCTCATAACTCGACTAATTTTTCGAAATTCAAAAATTCCGCCAGTTTTTTGAAAAGTAGATAAAAGCACTTCTTTATGATTACAAACACTTTTAGCAAAAGAGGGACCTTCATCTCTCTTTGACTATAAATCTGCAGACAGGAAATCTTTATTTTTCACTGCACAGTAATCGGCAATAAAAATTTTTTGATATTCAATCCTATTTTTTAACTCCAGGAAACGCAAGTGCTTGTATATCTCCGCATTGTCGTAGTCACACCTGGAAAAAACAACTTATTAATAGATGCAAACATCATCTAAAAACCTGAATTTGGAGAGAGTCCTCTGCCAAAACCGAGAGAGTACCGCCTCCAGACGAGACCGCAGTACGACCCCCCTTCGATTCCCGAACCTCAAGCTTGACCCTGACTGGTATGAATTTTTTGAGATTTTTAAGTTCTTCTGCTCCAATATGTTCACGCTGCTTGCACCTTCTGGGGCAAGAGAACTTTATCAGAGGAAAAAATAGGAAAAAAGAGAAAGGTTTGGGAAAAAAGAGAAAGAATGCTTATTCTAAAGTACAAGAAGCCAACAAATTTCTAGTATGTTAAAGGAAGAGATCGCTCATCGTAATCGTCGACCACGTCGCAATTTTCAATTGAATGGTACAGTAAATGCTGTTTGCTTGAAACAGCGAATTGAAGATAGGCGTTTTTTTTTGCAACTGCTTTTGTTCTATCGACTCTGCTCATGGACTTCACGCAGACAGAATTTTTGCTATCAATCAAATAAAAATCCTGACGACCTGCGAGTGCGTGGCGCAGTATCTCTTTTAGCATAAAATATTGCAACCTTTCTTGACTTAAAGGATCTTAGAGCCATTATTCTTCCTAAAAAAAATAGGATTTTATGAAAGCTCAACTTGTTTTTTCCTGTCGGGACAGGTGAATTGAGAGGTGTCAACAAAAGTCATACTAGATTTTCCTTATAGTCATTTTTACTAATTTTATTCTAGAACTTCTATTTTAGAAAGTATAGTCCCCTTTCGTTATAACGACTGGAAAAAATCGGCGTTGCAACGGGAGTCGCGTTCTAACCGGAGCTGACCTTTGTTAGACTCTGCTACGCGTAGATTTATTTAGAATCACATGCAATAGCTAAATATGGAGATAGTAATGAAATTTGTGATCACGAGAAGAGTGTGGGTGTGATAGATTATTAACGAAGTCTTACCCTCATTGTCCTTTTGTCGTATGCGTAAGCATGACAGATGTATGTGCGAGGAATAACGAGTACCAGAGGAAAGTTGGAGGGATCTAACAACAGAACTGTCTAATCTGATGTCACAATATCTTTTTGCCGCCATCAGAACTCTCGCGCCAGGCGGGACATGGACCCGCACTCTCTTCCTTGTGGACAGTATGTTAGGACATAACGCTATCAGCACTGTTAAATTTCGTGTCGCATCGCCATATCCTCTGCAGCGACCTCTCAGCACTACCATGATATCGGGATGTTGCATATGATCAAACAGCGCTGTTGTTATGATCCTCATTATGATCACATTCTTGACCTGAGTCGAGTCGTGAGCGGCCGACACTATCTGGCTCTCGTGCATTTCCCGACACTTCACTGCTGTTCAACTACATCGTCGGTATTTCTGCACACTCCTCTTCATTATGCGCTCCACTACGACTGTCTCGTCAAGAACTGGCGATTCTTCAACTGTGAGCCCTGAAGTCCGCCTTCATTCGGATGCTGATGGCCTGCCAACCGACAAATCCGACTTCGATCGCGCAATCGAACAACTGGTCAAGGACGATCGTGTACCGTCATATCTGAAGACCATCGTGGGTTACTTATTAGAAAGTCGAAATCAGTTAAGTTCGCTAGTTAAGTCCGTGGTCAACAGGAACAACGAATTGATGACAGAAAATTGCGCCCTGAAGGCCGAAATAGAAGAGTTGAAAAATGCACTTGCTAACAACCGCGAAAAGTGCCCTACTCCGGCCCACACTCCTGCGGAACTCTCGTCATATGAAGAAATCGAACGTCGACGAACTGTCATTATCTCTCGCCTACCAGAATCTTCTCGATCACCTGCCTCTGTGAGGGTAGTTCATGATATGCATTTGGTCATGCAAATTTTAGACTTTCTCGATATTGAGTGCAAACCCATCTCGATTTGTAGGATTGGTTCTCGAGCTAAATCACCTAGAGAACTCAAAGTAATTTTTCCTTCTTCCTATTACTGTAAGATGACGCTATTTCGGGCTCCTCGGCTGTCACGTTTCTTCCTTCGCCGCGTTTTTATTAGGGCTTCGCGCTCATGGGAAGGAAGAGAACGTCGTCGTCAGGAAATACTAGTTCGACGTAGTAGTAATGGTGCTAATACCACGATCGAAATATCTCAAAATCTCCCGCAGGATGTGTCTCTCGCTCACTCAGACAACCAAGAGAACAGACCAGGTCTTTCAGCTTCTGCCCCAAGAAATTTTTAAGAGGTCCTCAGGATTACAACCATGAATTTAATTGCGCTCTCTCAAATATTCGATCTTTATCGAAAAATCATGAATCTCTCAAACTTTTACTAACTCAACAAAAACCAGCTCTAGTACTTTTAACTGAAACTTGGCTCAAAAGTTCCATTTCCTCACCTCCACTTCTGGGTGAATGGTGTTCTCACTATGAGTGCATTAGGTGTGATCGCCCTCGCAAATCGGGGGGCGGTGTTGCGATTCTCTGTATTTCATCTATCACACCAATTTTTATTTTCAAGGAATCCATCATCAATGCTTATGAGATTTTATGTTGTGATATTTGCGCAGTATCCAAACCTTTACTAGTCATACTTGCATACAGAACTCCAAATTGCTCTGCAGAAAACAGCGAGTTACTCATGAAAGCCTTAAGTGACATGTGTTATGTTGTGAACATCCCTGCCTTTTAGCGGGTAACTTTAACTTTCCAGACATTTCCTGGCTTCCTTTAATGCCCCCATCCAGTTCCGTTTCCAAGCACTTCATCGAATTTATAGAAACACACAACCTAATACAGTATGTTCGTGAACCCACACTGGGAAACCACACTCTCGATTTGATTCTATGCAACGCAGACAGAATGATACAAGATGTAAAAACGAATTCCTCTCTTGGAAGCAGCGATCATAACAGCGTGAATTTTCGTATCAACCACTACGCAGAACCTGAACGCTTTGTCATCAGAAAGAACTTCATGAGCGCGGACTACGACGCTATTCGAAAACACTTGGCCGAAATAGATTGGTACAGTTCCCTAAACACGGCAAACTCAGTAGATGAAAAATACGAATTATTTCTTGCTATACTACAACATTCAATCCAATTGTTTGTCCCAGTCCAGAAAGTCCCAGCCTGCGGTAAATTTCTACCCAAATATCTCCTAGATTTATTCAATCTCCGACATTTAGCCTGGAATAAAGCAGCAAATGACCATTCCTCTAATAGCTGGGATGAATATAAGCGTATAAATCTCAAATTTTCTAAGAAACTTGCAAAATACAATCGCTGTCAAAAAAAGAAAATTGTTGAAGCAAAAGACAAATTAGCCTTTTATAAATTCATGAGATCGAGACTTCAATAGAAGAAAAGAAATAGAGTTTTAACAGCAGAAGATGGAACCATTGTCAGAAACGACCTAGATAAAGCTCGACTATTAGCGGACACTTTCGTAAAAGCTTTCACTGATAATGACCTCGACAATATATCATCTCCAATCAATGCATTCCCCATCATGGAGGATTCTGTTTGGTTTCATGCAGACGAACTATATGAAGAGCTCTCAAGGTGGCCTACGTCTTACTCTCAAACGTCCGATGAAATACCGTTTTTCTTTGTAAAACAAGTAAGTGCAAGTATTGTCAAGCCTCTTGAATTCATTTACAATTTAAGTTTTATGACAACTGAAATTCCACATAGATGGAAGAGCGCTATAGTTACACCAATACCAAAAAAAGCCCCCATTTACGACACCGCGAAATTATCGGCCGGTTAGTGTCACATCTATGTTCGCTCGCCTTTTCGAAAAAATTCTTAAAAATAGAATTGTTGCACACTTGGATCAACACAACATAATCTCTTCAAACCAACATGGTTTTCAGAAAAAAAAGATCCACTGAGACAGCTATGCTACAGGCCTTGAATGATTGGACCAATGACATAGATAACATAGGATGGCTTGATGTGATTTATTTTGATTTTGCAAAAGCCTTCGATAGGGTATGTCATAAGAGACTAAAAGCTAAACTAACCATGGTGGGCATACATCCTCGAATAATTTCTTGGACAGTTGAGTTTTTAAATCGCAGAACTTTTACTGTACGCGTCAATTCCAATTATTCAGCACCTCAACCGACTCTTAGTGGCGTTCCACAAGGCTGCGTTCTATCCCCTATTCTATTCAATATCTATACCCACGAACTACCGTCACTAATAACGAGCTCAGGAGTGAAATGCATAGCTTTTACTGATGATTTGAAAATTTACCATAGCTCACCAATCCATGATCAAAACCTTCTGCAGCGAGCCATAGATGCTGCTGATCGCTGGTCCTACGAGTGGCGGCTCCCTTTGTCAAGAGAAAAAACTAAGGTGCTCCATTTAGGAAGGACAAATCCTCGCTACACATACAAGTTAGATGAAAATGTGTTTACCAGCACTGATCAAACGACAGATCTTGGATTTCTCCTCGACGCAAATTTTGACTTTGGACGCGCATTGTGAACAAATTGCAAACAAAGCATTGACTGTAGTACACAATCTCTTTAGGAGTCTTTCCACAAAAAACCCCTCTGTCCTCGTCAAAGCTTATAAGACTTACGTTAGGCCGATACTTGAGTATGGAACAACAATTTTTTACCCAGTTAAGAAGAAGAACATACTTAGACTTGAAAAAGTCCAAAATAGCTTCACTAGAAAACTGTTTATCGGGAAATGTGACTTTGATTACCATGCTATTCCCAGCAGTGAAGTAAGAAACAAACAACTCGGACTACAGACACTTTCATCCAGACGAAAAATATACGACCTCGTAATGGTTCACAAAATTCTCCATGGTTTCTGTGGACTTGATAAGCGTGACTTCTTCATAATGAGACCATCTAGAACCCGAGGTGGAGGAGAGAAACTTTCACTAAGTACTGCAAAATCTTCTATTCATAATCTTTACATAATTTAACATAATTTTTTCGTTAACAGAGCAGGTTCGGATTATATAAAACTTTCCAAAAACTCAGTTATTCCGTACAAGCTGAAGCCATTTATTACGAATGCAAGTCAATTCATGAATAATTCTAGGACATAATGAGATCTTGTGGCAAAGCCCCTCTTGATCTGTTCTCCCTTCCATTCTTCTTTCTCTGGGCATTTGTTGTCGTATGTACTTTCTAATCATTCTATAACACTTTGATCTGGATCGTTAGCCAATTTGATGTGGATGTCGTTCTATACCGTTTCTAATTACATTGTTCTTCACATGGATTTGACCCATGTAATAAATAATAATAATAATCCTGCCAAAAAAGGACCGAAGGTAAAATACAAGTCCTGCCTAGCGCGAGAGATCTAATCGCAAAAACCATTACGTTACTGCACATAGCCTCCATAGCAGCTTATCTAGGCTTAAAAAAAATGTGTAGGATATTGTTTTAAATAATCTGAGCTTTAATTCACACTTATATCCTTTCTGGTAGAGTAAGCCCTCCAATTCACGTCAGCTTCTAACGACTATCGTGAGTCTCATACTGTGCTCGACATATTGCTGACTACGAACACATTTGTGCACCGCGCACGCATGCAAAACGTCTACATGCACCTAGTTAATTGTCGCACAGATGCTGGTTGCCTCTAAGAACGAGGCAATAGAGGAGTAGGTCTGGTCGAAGACGCGGTCAGCATTTCGCCCCTCTTCATTTTCCGCGTGGGACAACAACAGGCGTAAAAATTTTGACAAGATTTTAGAATTTTTGAGTTCGAGGTGACCTAGATTTGTCGAGCCCGTTGTTGCCTTGACCTCACCCACATTCGCCTCTGAGTCTCGCCTAACTATGCCCTCCCACTGACATGGATTAACCTCCCAGTAAAATTTTAAAATCTTTAGACGCTGTCGAAAATGTGTTTCATGCTAATTTTAGGTTTTATCTCACCACGGCGATCTCTTTGATATCAAATTTGCCTAGCTTGCCACCAAGCTCAGCGTTCCATGCGTTCTCAACTGTCGATTTCTTCCATTTTCGCTAATTATTTACGACCGTACCACTTTTGCTCAAGGGCTGATTTTCGCTCAAGTTCTCGATTGTGAGGTGCGGATTACAAATATAGGCTTTAGATATGCTTTGATCAAAAGAAAAAAGTAATCAACTAACAAATTTGCAGTGTATCAACCTTCCAAGGATACAATCCTGTAGAGGCCACTTCAATTCTCACTCTAGCTTTTGAGACTACTGTAACTTGAAATGATCCTTGGGCAAGTAATTTCTCGAACTCTTTTTGTCTTTTCCAATCTCTGAAGAAGACGGTTACGCCGAAACGTAAGCCGAAGAAAACATCCATAACAATCTTGGCTCAACAGCTTTACAGCATCCTACACCACTTTTCAACGAGTTATGAATATTTTTGTTAGTCACTCCAGTGACACCGTTGAAGGGTCGATCCGAGGTTCAGTTCATGACTTCACAAAGTTGATCATAACTCGGCTTACTTTCCGAAAATTAAAAATTCCACTGACTCATCAAAAAATATTCTTACCGTATAAGAACGGATTTCAAAAAAGGAGTCTTCATGCGCTGCGGGGGTTTCGATTTTCGGCACGTATTTTCGCGAAATGAACCAGAAATTAGACCCCTCCTGCCGCGTAGGAGACCCTTTTTGGAGATCGATTTTTGTATGCTAAAAATGCCTTTTCTTCTAGTCTGTGGTAAGCTTGCGGAATTTTAAAACTTTGAAAAACTTACCGAGTTGTCAACCCTTTTTGTTCAATATTATGCTCCAATGACGTTGGTGCAAAGTCGACCAGAGGTCGACTCATCCTGTTCGATCCAGAAAATCATGGTTTTTCCACTGCACATTGACCAAAACTTTAAAACTTTTGCGGCGGAAGTTTATTCGTATGAGTGATCTGCTTCGGGTAAAAAATAATTTTTTCATCAAAAACGAGAATTTTGTATACGATCCATCCTAATCATATCGCCATCCCAACGGAGAAGCACAGTGTTTTATTGTGTAACAAGTGCTCCGACACGCCTAACAGAGTGTCTCGCACTAGCGCGCTTTGCGCGACTTTGCAGTATCACTGCACGGAAAGTAGTTTTTGTAAAATATAAAATTCGCTAACATCTAACCAGGATACTATATCAACGGTAGGTCGGAACGGCGCAAATGTTGTATATGGGCAGAACCTATCGCTGCTGTGCTATCGCTGCTGTGCAGCGATCTGCACTTTTTGGAAAATGGGGTTCGGCAAAAAGGGCAACGCAGACGCAGAAGCTCATGCCCCGCCCTCGGAAACAGTACCCGATCAGCTGACCGTCGCAAGTGGCGGCGATGGCTCCCTCTCCCCGGTGCCCGCACCCGTCGTACTCGCCCTCTCCCCTGCGCCCACACCCGTACCCTACCATTTTTTATCTCTTTTTTATACGCTCATTTTTGTATTAATTAATTGACGCAGATCTCTCACTCCGATTAGGTCTCATTGAATACGAAGGCAATATGTCATTTTTCTATGTTCTCCTTGTGTAATTGACCTTGTAGCTCCTGTAGTTAATGTGCCTTATTGTTCGCTTTACGTTTTGATCTACCGTGCTTTATCTCTGGTTTAATTACCCAAGTTTGAGATAAACACTGTGGTAAACTACTCTGTCGGTGTGTGGTTGGCTCAAGTACTGAATCGAAACTACCGCTGAACCACCTAGAACGGTTTCCGATTTATGGTGCATCGGCCTATTCGAAGCTAGACGCTGCGTAACAGGTACGAATACTCACTATCAAACCTTACGCTATCAACCTTACGCTACCCCTCCAAAAACTGGTCAAGACTATGGAAGACGACCCAGATTACTTGCCACCAGACGAAATTCGAGCCCTGAAGACACGTCAGGACGTAATCAACGCACTGAAATCGTCATGTGAAACCACTGAACGATTTTGGAAGATCTGGCAAGAACAATACCTTACGAGCTTGCAGAAAAACAGAAGACATTGCAAAGAAACCGTTGTCAAGGTCGAGCTATCCCAAAGGCCGGAGACGTCGTCCTCATTTGTGATCCAGTCTTACCGAGAAATGACTGGCCCGCATCACGGAAGTTAAACAGGGTACAGATGGTGCCATAAGAGAGGACGAGCTCGTCACCTCCACACATCGAAAAATTCGACGCCCGGTGAACCTGATAATACCCCTCGAAATCGAATCCCATAACGCGGACAACGACTCCAACGATCAAATCGAGGATAACGACGACCAAGCACAAAACGGAAAATTAGCCCCAGAGCAGATCCCCGCACGATACATTTTTCGTCCACGTCGTCCTGTGAATTATACGGAGCAGACTATCAATTCAATTTCCACTCAGAGGCCGAAACCACTACCGGCAAAATGGTTTCTGTTTCACCTGATGCTATTAGCTTTGATCTCGCCAATGTATGGAGAAACAGCACCGCACATTCAGATGACGTGTACCAAGCAAGGGGTCCTAGTCAACACCTCGGACAACCAGACATTCGAACTGTGTGCAGACACCTTCTGCAGTCTCTATAAACCACACGCGAACCCGATGTTGCTGAAGCTGCCACCGCACGTCACGTTACACGACCACTCGATAACGTTGAAATGGCATACGGACGGAAAACTAGCAGTCATGGAAACCGTATGCAAACGCTTGGAGTTTTGTGACCAAATCGACTGCTGGCTATGCACAACAGTGCTGTTTAGTCCGGAATGCTGGCCAATGGGAGCAATAACAGCGATCGCCGTAATCCTATACACGCTCGTTGCGCTCGTTTACGTCCTACTGTATGTCCCAATGACAGTGGGAAAACCGATACGCCTCATGCTACATGTCATCAAGATCCTGATCATAGCTCTCATACGATCCGCCACGTCTGGCTGCCTCAGGCTACTACGTTGCCTATGTCGGAGAAGGACGACACGGGACCGCGTCACAGCAGCCTTGGCTATCGTCGTCACTCTTGTGACCCAGCAAATCTGCTTCGCAAATGCATGCCAGCATGTAGACACACTACAACAGCCTTCAACTATATACACCCGCACTGGAAACCGCGAATCGTGTTCAATCACTTTGTCCAGCCTCCTCAAACTGAACTCCTTCCATCAAGAAGCCTGCTTACGTCTAACACACAACTCGACGTCGGTAGCAAACGTGAAACTTCGTTGGAAAGGACTGTATCTCCGTTGCGATCAGGAGACGGATTACTTTTCGAGAGCGATTCAACTGCTCACATTCGATAGCAAACGCTGCCTCCACATAGGCTCATGCGTCTACCAAAAATGCGCTAACATCAACAGCACGTCATTGATCCCAGAACTAGAAAAAGACAATAAATATCCCGGTCGAACGGGATGCCTCGAATCATGCGGAGGACTGGGACGTGACTGTTTTTACTCCAGTTCTGGTTGTCTGTTCTACAGAGTATATGCAGTGCCAACGGATAACAAGATCCACAGACAGTTCCGTTGTCTACGATGGTCAGAAGAAGTAAAACTAGAACTCGTGATGGAAGAGCTGAGTAAAACGCAGAGCAGACGGTACTACGTTCTTCAACTCATGCCTAACGTGCCGACGTATCTTCCATCTCTTCGTCTGACGATGACTTCAGTAACGCTACCATCTACGCCGTCACTCCACTCTCACTTCATCTCAGACGACTACGATATTGCAATAACGAAGAAGCCGAACGCGGCTCCCCTCCATTGCCAATCAAGGGAGGCCGCGATCGCTATGAATTGCACTCTAAATGATGACTGTCGGTGCACTGCAGCCGAAAACAAAGTTCAGTGCGAATGCCCGCCCTACGATATCGCAGAGGAATTCAACCGGATGGAGCTGAAGTTACCCGTTCAGGCATCATCCTGGAAATTGCGCGACGAAAGAATATGGTCATCGCAAAAATCCTACACCTAGTCTCCTCGGATGTGATGATCGACTTTAACCGAACCATCGAACAACTAACAACTCTTGAAGACGACGACGTTTGCACGATAGCGAACGCACCACTCGAAGGATGTTATTCGTGCTTCAGAGGCGCAGAAGCAACGGTAACTTGTCAATAACACGCCGAAGCGGTAGGAGAAATCCTATGCGGACACCAAGCCTTCGTCGTCTCGTGCTCACCGAAAGGAACACCATCAAAATTACGCTTTCACTTCAACACCGCTCGTCAGTCTCAAAACTGTTCTATACGGTGCGGTAAGAACTTGCGCTACTTCACCTTGGAAGGAGTACTGAAGTACATCGGAGACCCGCAAGCGCCACTAACTTCCCCATTGGGCACAAGCTCTGCCCACAACAACTTCGTCTGGCCGGACTTTGCGCACATCCTCAACGTCGTGCTCGGTTGGTACAAAACTCTCGCACTAGCCGCCATCGGCCTCCTGGTTGCGCTGCTTGTCTTCTACGTCTGCCTACAACGGCTAAGTCTAAGCTGTTTTTGGTTTCTCTTACACCTTGTCAAAGTGGTCTTGTTCCTACATATTTGTTTATTCATTTGTGTCATATCCTACTGGCATATGAAAACATCAAAGCGGCACGAAAAACAGATTTGACCACTATCACAGCTTAGAGCCAATAGTTGTAGAAAGCAAATATTATAGAAACAAGCACAAATTTCAAAATCATTATTCTAGAAACATGAACAACGAATACGACGCACAATCTCCTGACCTCTCGCTCCACAACAAACCTCTGAGTGATGACGAGGACATCCAACGCGCTCGACAAGACCGTATCCAGTTGGAGCGACTGCGCAACGCCCTACAACTCCTCCCGGATACGACAAAGCTACGTGATCAGATTGAGCTAAATGCTTGTCATTTAAATACTGTTTCGTCGTCATTGTCATCATTTATCCTTCAGGTTAGGGCGCTTGTAAATAGTAAGGAGTCATGGTCTCAGCGTACGCAACAAACGCGTTTTCTTGCACTCATGTGCGATAAGATCAAAGCAGAGCTGTTGTATATACAGACACAGTTGCGAACCTTGTTTACCGTACCCCCATCCTAGTCGCCATGGGTTCAACCACGGCGGATCTCTGGGACAAGATCATCACAAGTCCAGCATACGACGACAATGAGTGACCAATGTGCCCTAAAAGGATCTTCTCGACCGCCGCATCACAGAGGACCTGAAATCACTAGAGGACCACCGCAGCACCCTCGAAAGATGCCGAGAGGAGGCCTTTCTAGGCGACCGCGAAGAAAGAGAAACGTTCGAGGCCCAATGCCTATCATCGTTTCACACGATTGTATCCGCGCTGCAGAACTTCACGAGCGCCTTGGACACTGCAGCAACAACACAGACACTCATGACCGATCAACCCCGCCTCCTGCACGACCATCTCCACTCCGCTACCGCAGAACTTCGTACTTCCATTGAAGCCGCCGTTCGAAGCAGGAATCCGGCAGAGCCGATACGGGGTATCGATAAAGAAATGCAGACGATCCCCTACAGGGTAGTCGATCAAAGAACGCAGAAGTGGTCAAGCGTACAAGTGACTCGAAAAACTCAGACGACGACAAAACAGGAAAACAAAAGGACGCAAACTCGACGAGCGAGATTCGCGGAAGAACAGACATAGACCGCCACCGAAGTGAAGGCAGAGAATAGTACGCAAACGGAATGGCTCAAAGGGGTGTACGAGGTAGAGCGCATCGTTGGCCACAGGAGAAGTCTCGCCGGAATGGAGTACAGAGTGCGTTGGTGTGGGTATCCGGAAGAGTGTTACGACTAGATACTCGACAGTAAAACCGACTGCCCTGAAGCTATCAAGGAATACTGGGAGTCGATGAAGAAGGAAGTTCTTGGACCTCCTAAGAAAAGGAGCCACGACGAGACTTGCGAGGACGAGGGATGCAGCAAGAGCGTCTTCTCACAGGAGCCGAAACGCAATACACCGCCAGCGACTGAGGCCTTACAGGAAAGTGAAGAGCTCGAAAACAAAGCAGCCGAGGACATAGCTGTGCAGGTCGAAGCGGATGAGGAGAAGGATGATCTGCAAAGAGAGATGATCGAAGCTAACCACGAGTTCTTGGAAATGATAGACGAGGTTGGCGAGGACGATGGCGCTCCAGAAGGAGATGCTGAAGCGATGCTAGCGGAGGATGTTAACGTGGAGCAAGACATACCTCAGGACGCGCCGCAGCTGGCAAACGAAGCCCAGTTACCAGAAAACCCTGATGTGGCCGTAGAAGTAGAGCACGTACCAGAAGACGCAGAAGCACAGATCCAAAGGCCCATGGAGCGCGAAGATCCAGCTGCAGAAAGAGAAAGGAGAATACAACAGCTGCAAGAGAACCTGCGCAGTGCGGTGCAGGAAAGGAACGATCTGAAGTTCCGACTCAATGAACTAGAGAGATTGCCTTCTTGCCCAGAACGCAGATTTCACGTCAAGGACGTGAACCGACATGAGACGAAACTGATCCGATGTGTATTCTGTGACGCCACACAGCGACACTACAGTGATTCATGCATGGTAGTCATGGACGTAGAATCACGCAGGATCTACCTCGCAGCAGAGAGAAGGTGCGAAAAGTGCCTAATCAACGGGTGCACTGGTGGTGAAAATTGCAGGAAAAGAGAGACACCTTGTTATTACCGCGGTCAGACAGGACACCACGCCGCAGTCTGCACGATGCCAGAAACAACGCAGCATACTCGACAGAGGATCCTGTGGCTACGTAGAAGCTACGAAGAAGCCGTCAACAAGATCAACCGCCGACGAAGAAGGTTGGACCAGTCTCTCGCAGACGGACCCTGACACTAAGCTCGCGGTGGGGAGTATCGCTGCTGTGCAGCGATCTGCACTTTTTGGAAAATGGGGCTCGGCAAAAAGGACAGCGTAGACGCAGAAGCTCATGCCCCCCCCCCCTCGGAAACAGTACCCGACCAGCTGACCGTCGCGAGTGGCGGCGACGGCTCCCTCTCCCCGGCGCCCGCACCCGTCGTACTCGCCCTCTCCCCTGCGCCCACACCCGTACCCTACCATTTTTTATCTCTTTTTTATACGCTCATTTTTGTATTAATTAATTGACGCAGTCTCACACTCTCACTCCGATTAGGTCTCATTGAATACGCAGGCAATATGTCATTTTTCTATGTTCTCCTTGTGTAATTGACCTTGTAGCTCCTGTAGTTAATGTGCCTTATTGTTCGCTTTCCGTTTTGATCTACCGTGCTTTATCTCTGGTTTAATTACCCAAGTTTGAGATAAACACTGTGATAAACTACTCTGTCGGTGTGTGGTTGGCTCGCGTATTCAATCGAATCTACCGCTGAACCACCTCGAACGGTTTCCGACTTAGAACAGCCTCTCCCTGGGAAGTAACAAACTGCAGGTATCTCGACCCCAGTACAACTCTGCGCAAAGTTAAGGGCGACGGAAGCCGCCTGTTGGCGCCCTGTTGATTCACGTACTCCACGGCTGACGGGCGCGCGCGGGATGGGGGCTCGTATCGCGGCTCGGCGCAGTGCACAGGTGGCGTAGTAGGGAAGCGCTCGGGGTCGAGAGCGAGCGTCGTGGGTTCGGATCCCGCAGACTGCGTCTGTTTTGCACTTTTGCAAAGTCCATGCTTATCATATAGGTAATCCACATAGGTGTATTATTGTGTGTTATAGAGCATGTTTACATATAACATACCATCGATTACAAGGGTGGTAGAGGCAGGGTCATCGATTTCGCTGAAACTTTGTCTAAGGGGTTATTTGGGGTGCTGATCACGAATCTGATATCCGTTCTTCACGACTCGGCTGGATAATATAGGATAATATAGAAGGCACAACACTACATATACAGATTCGTGATCAGTACCCCTACCCCAAATAACCTTCCTAGGCGAAGTTTCAGCGAAATCAGTGACCCTGCCTGCACTACCCTTGTTAACGGTGTGGGTGGTATGTTATATATAAACATGCTCTATAACACACTATAATACACCTAGGTGGATTACCTATATGATAAGCATTAACTTTGCAAAAGTGCAAAGCAGGCGCAGTCTGCGGGATCCAAACCCACGACGCTCGGGCTTGAGAGCGAGCGTCGTGTGCACTGCGCCGAGCCACGATACGAGCCCTCATCCCGCGCGCGCCCGTCAGCCGTGGAGCACGTGAATCAACAGGGAGCCACCACGCGACTTCCGTCGCCCCTAACTCTGCGCAGAGTTGTATTGGGGTCGAGATACCTGCAGTTTGTTACTTACCAGGGAGAGACGTTTCTGCCCATCTACAACGATTGCGCCGTGCCGACCTACCGTTGAGATAGTATCCTGGTAAGACCTGTTGCGTACTTTGTCGGCATCAAGCCCTTCACCACTTAAGTACCTTCATCATAATCCTTTTCTCCGGACCGGCCATTAACGTCATTGGTTTGTGCTGCACAGTACTTCTGTCCCCCGGGTTGCTCCTCCGTAACCGTTCTCATTCTCAACAGCTACCGTTTCCAGATACCATTGACATCTCTTACGAAGCAAGATTCCCCTCACCCGTTTCTCCTTACTGCATCTAATTGCTGGTCCGCCTTTACTGATCTTTCCTCTCCTTCTTTGGCCCCACCTTCCTGGTCCCAACTCCCGGCCCACTTTTTTGGTTCCACTATTGACACCTTACTGGTCTCTTCTTGCTGGTTTCCTCGCCCTGGCCCTCCTCTAGGTTGTTCCTTTCCTTCCTGGTCGCTCTCCTGGTCCACCCTAGAGGTCCCCCTACTGCTCTTTTCCACCACCTTCTTAGTGGTCCTCCTATGCTTCTCGTTGACACGTATTCAGAATCAGGACTCTTGTTGCGCGACGTAAGGGGCCCATGTTCTGGTTCCAGAAGTTCAGAAGATCGTCTTCCGAATCCAGAAGCTCAGAAGCGTGCGCAGTCGCCGCTGTGTCGAGAATGAAGAGGCTGTGTATATGGTAGATTCTTTGTTATCCGTATGAATTCTCTTACTGCTCCCTTCTTGGTTGGCTCCCCGTCCTGGTCCAGCCTCCAGGTCCCTTCTTCCAAGTAGATTTCTGCCATCCCCCTCGGGATCCTTCTTACTACTCTACCCCAATTAAGCAGCCCTCCCACGCTCACGACACGACGACGGCGAGCGAACGCCCATTGCGCGACATCGGTGTCACATCTTCTCAATCCGGTCTCCCTTACTGGTAACGGATCCCGTTGCTGATCCTCCTTACTGCTCTCTCCCCCTGATTGGTAACTCCCTACTCGTCCCTCCTTATTGCCTAAATACTTCTTGGTGTCACCTCCTAGCATGCTTCATTGTTTTCCTATCGATCCCCCATTCTCCTCCAGGTCGCTCCCTCCTGATCGCAGTCGGTTCTCCACCGTCGAAGCCCCCTTCTACCCTTACCGCTTTAGTAGTCTTCTCACGCTAATGACACGAGGTCGGCTTCTGAGGCTGGACACTCAGAAACGCGCGTAGGTGCTGTTGTGTTAAGCAGTAAACGGCTGCGCTTCCCCTGCTTTAGAAACATCTAAAATTCAATAGCAAATTTTGCCCGTGTCGTAGATGATGAGGCGTATCTCACTCAGATTAGATCACTTAAACGTCATCGACCGCTAACTCAATCATGTAGTGACACGGCATCAAGCCGTTCACCACTTTGGTAAATTTCATCATAGACATTTTCTCCACACCGTCCAGTAACATCATTGGTTTGCGCTACGCAGTACTTCGGCCCCTCCACTGTTGACACGTCTTCCGAATCCGGGCGCCAGCTTCCCCCTCACTCGTTTCTACTTTCTAGATCTATTTGCTGGTCCGCCTTCACTGGTCTTCCCCCCCCCCTCCCCCACCTTCCTGGTCCCAACCCCTGGCCCACTTCCTTGTTTTCACTATTGACCCCCTCCTGGTCTCTTCTTTCTGGCTTCCCCGCCCTGGTCCCTCCTTCAAGTTGTTTCTTTCCCTCCTGGACGCTCACCTTGTCCACTCTAAAGGCCCGTTACTTCCCTTCTCCACCACCCCTTAGTGGTCCTCCCATGCTCACGGCAGACGTCGGTTACACGTATTCGGAATCAGAGCTCAGAAACGCTCGCAGTTGCCGCTGAGTCAAGCAGGAGAGGGCTGCGCTTCCTCTGCTGCAACATCCCATGTTAAACGGCAAACGTTGCCCTCGAGATGTACGCAAAGGCGTATCTCGCGCGGGTAAAATTTTCTGTTCAATGTGGGATAATGCTAAATTCTGAATGCGGCCACTCGTCACACGACGTTGGTGAACCACTTCTCGCTCTAGACGATTGTTGCGCAACGTATGGGACCCGTATTCTGAATCCAGATGCTCAGAAACGCGCGCAGATGCTGCTGTGTCAATAGAGAGGAGGCTGTGCTTCCTCGGCTGGAGGAGCACACCATGATGAATTCTAGGGGCGGCCGCTCATCGTACGACGACGGTGTCTCCTCTTCTGACTCCAGGGGTTGTGGTGCGACGAAGGGAACCAGTCTTCTGGATTCTGGCACTCAGAAACGCGCGCAGACGCTGTTGCAGGAGGAGGCGCTTCCTCTGCTGCAACAATATCCCATGTTGAACAGCAAACATTGCCCGCGCGAGGTACGCAGAGGCATACCTGGCACGGGTGAAGTTTTTCGTGCAACATGGGGTAATGCTGAGTTCTACATGCGGCCGGTCGTCGTATGACGACGATGAGACCTCTGCTTCCTTTCTTTTCGATCTTCTGAATCCAGACGGTTGTGTTGCAACGAAGGGAACCCACCTTCTGGATTCAAGCGCTCAGAAACGCGCGCAGACGCCGTTGTGTCAAGCAGGAAGAGGCTGCGCTTCCTCTGCTGCAGTAGCATCTCATGCTCAATTCTGATTCGACCCCTCGTCGTATTACGACGTTGTCTCCTCTTCTGACTCCAGAAGGTTGTGGTGCGACGAAGGGGACCTGTCTTCTAGATTCAGGCGCTCAGAAACGCGCGCAGACGCCGTTGTGTCAAACAGGAGGAGGATGCGCTTCCTCTGCTGCAGCAGTAAGGTTCTCCGTTCAACATGGGATAGTGCAGAGTTCTGAATGCGGCCGGTCGTCGTATGACGACGATGAGACCTCTGCTTCCTTTCTTTTCGATCTTCTGAATTCAGGCGGTTGTGTTGCGACGAAGGGAACCCGCCTCCTGGATTCAGCGACTTAGAAACGCGCGCAGACGCCGTTGTGTCAAGCAGGAACAGGCTGCGCTTCCTCTGCTGCAGCAGCATCTCATGCTCAATTCTGATTGCGACCCCTCGTCGTAGGACGACGGTGTCTCCTCTTCTGACTCGAGAAGGTTGTGGTGCGACGAAGGGAACCCGTCTACTGGATTCTGGCTCTCAGAAACGCGCGCAGACGCTGTTGTGTCAAGCAGGAAGAGGAAGCGCTTTCTCTGTTGCAACAATATCCCATGTTGAACGGCAGACGTTGCCCGCGCGAGGTACGCAGAGGCGTCGAAAGGGGTTCCATGAGATTGCTCATGGTACCACGAGGCGTATCTCAGCCGGGTTTCCAACCTGAGTGAGATACGCCTCATCATCTACAGGGCAAGGAGCTAACTCGATTATATTTTGTAGAAGATAGATAGATAAGCAGGACTTAAGATTTTATATGGTATAATTCCACTCTCTGTTGTCCTTTCCTTCAGAAGGTAGAAAATTTTTCCGCAAGGAGTCCATCCATCCTTCAATTGCGATTGGTCATGTCAGAGAACGCAATGGCCACACGTAAAATCCCGTAACTCGGAGAACTTTGGGGCTCCTAAAAAATTCACAAAGCTTTAGTAAATGTGTTTTCTATGGTTTAGAAATAGGTCCTAAAAACGTCTTCCATGTGATTGGTGGGTCGATATTTTTCGGCAAATGACGCTAAATTGAGACATCTGATCATATAGAAGATCGTTTCAGAAAAACATAGTTTTATCACTGTGTGTCAAACAGGCCCAAGCTTTTATAGGGTAAGATTTCACTTTCTGATGTTTTTCCCTGCAGAAGAGCGAGATTTCTTTTCCAGGCATGTCCGTCCTTCGGTTGCCATTCCGTCGTCAATTCGAAGAGCGCTTTAAAAATTTTGTAATCTCAAAATTTTTGTAGGGAAAGGACTTAGGTCGTCCTCAGTAATTAAAACTTGAAATTTAATAAAGTGCAATTTTGGAAGTATATGTCGCTCCTTCAGGCGGAAAACTGCCGTGTCCATGACGTCTTGGGAAAATCTGGAAAATGAAAACCTCTCATTGACTCTAAATCTGCGGACAGGAAAGCTTTATTTTTCACCGTACAATAATCGGCATTAAAATTTTTTGATATTCAGTCCTATTTTTTTTACTTCAGGAAACGCAAGCGCTTGTATATCTCCGTGTTGCCGTATCCACACCTGGAAAAAATAACTTATTAATAGATGCAAATATTATCTAAAAACCTGAAATTGGAAAGAATCTTCTGCCAATACCGAGAGAGTACGACCCCTCCTCTTCGATTCCCGAACGTCAAGATTGGCCCTGGGTACGGGTGATTAGTGTCGTCGAGGTCATAATCACCGATTTCGTCAACCCTTCGTCTATGGTGGTTATTTGGGGTGCTGACAACGAATGTAGCATCCGTTTTTGGTAATACGCTGGGCTACGGAAAGTTACACTAGGTAGGGGTGACCAATGGCAAGGTCATGGTCACCGTTTTCGTTCAAGCTTTGTCTATTGGGGTTATCTGGGATGTTGATCACGAATCTTCGATGCTGTACACCACTGTCGTGATGCGGGTGGCCATTCCCCGTCGAAGCATCGGCGAAGAGGGGGAACGCCACCCACGGCCCAGCTTGGAGTCCTTCCGGATCCACCGTTCGCTAAGGGTGCTCGTCCTATGACCACGCGATATACTGCCTATAGGCCCTATGCGGACCCATTGCACCCTGCTGTTAAGACATGATCCTGTTCCAACACTCTTCCATGATACACACCCTGCGGTGAGCACTGAACTCTACACTTGCCTCCAGGGTTAGGCCGGCAGCAGAGTCTTTCGGGTGCCGCGAACCCGCCATGACAAGGGCGGTGGTGTGGCTCCGCGACGGTTACTGTACGCAATACTGCGTACTGTTGCCGCCAGTTGCGACCTCTAAGAATGTCAGAGATGTGGTAAGTAAAACGCCTTTTCTTTTGTGAAGAAGCGCTTTCTAAGCCAAGTTAGGAGTTTTTGAATGTATGCGCCGAAATCTTACTCCTTATAACTCAACAGTTCTGTACCATTTTGCGCTTGTCCTTACTTTTGTCGCTCTACCTTCACTAAAAGTTCCTCGGTTGACAGGCAGCTCCAAGATAATGTAGTGTACTCCCTTATGATGACAACATTCCCTCCAATGCATTGTTGAGTCCCGGAGGTCCGTCCGGTGCAGTTATAGCTCATACTAAAAGGAGCGGTCTGCTTTGTTGTTGCAATTCTGTGCAAGGGTTTTTCCCATTGCACAGAATTGCAAATTGCGAGTTGCAAACCTCACACTTGCGGCTGGAAGGCCACGAAGATTTACATTTCAATTAAGGTTACCTAATATCGTGCCTAGGTTTTTTGCGTTACGTTTTGACTGCAGGATTCCATACGCCTCCATTTCTCAACACTAACGGTGACTATATTGATGATGTCAAGCTCCTTTATGGACAGAAATCATGCACCAACCTATTATATTCGTATTATGTAGATTCGTTTAAAAAATGTTTCCAAATAGATGAACCCATCCATCACGCCCCCCAGCGGGCCTCACCCGCAGCTCTTGGGACTGCGGGTGAGAGCCGCCGTGAACCACGGCAGCCCTCGTGGACCTTTGCGAGCAGCGGGTCCGCGACAACTCTCCGCGCCGCAGTTTCCACTACAGTGACAGCGTGGATTCTCACTGTGGCAGGAGCGATATGGACGAGTTCTCCGGGTGCTGCGGTGAGAATCTGTAATATCGATACGAACTACAGAACTTACTAAGAAACCTACGAGATAAGGGAAGATCGCACCCACGACTACTAAGGTATAGCAAAGCCAACAACCCTCCGGCCATGTCATGCCTGCCTCCGTGGCGTGTGCCAGATCATAGGCGACGGGGCCGGTCAGAGGACCGGCGTTACCTGTCGCTCACCGAAGATGGACGAGACAACGAAGGCTGGAGCTGCTGATCTTGACGGTTAACGAACTCTCTAAGATGACGGCAGCACTTCGTTGGTGTAAGCTGGACGAATCCGATTACTCCGGGCTAAGGCGTAGCCCCTCGGCGGTGGTGGAACGGTGGCCGATGGTGGAGGTCGGAGCACGACCGCTCAGCGGGAGCGGCAAGCCGAAGACAAACCGGCGGATCGACTAGAGCTTCCAGGGGAAGGCTCCCTTACGTCTCTAGCCGCTTCGAGAAGCTTCCTGCGTAGGCTACGTGTTAGCGTACGCTTCGCCGTGTCGATTGACACGGTTGACCTGTTGACCAACGCGGCGACCGTGCCGTCGTCCGGAAGCCACGACACTCACCTTCGAGGGCTCCTAGCCTCTTTGGTTCAAGGACTCAGGAAAAACGAAGCATGTTTTTCTACTATATGAAGGGTGGAGATTCTCGCAGTACTATCCAGTTCCCCCGTTTAGGCCTGCGCCTGAGACCCATTCCTTATCAGCTTTATGATGAATAGGCGAGGAATAATCGAAGCAACGAACAGACATGGCTGTGGGCACACGATGTGAAGAAAATGTTTGAGAGAAAAGAGCGCTTCATCATGCCATCTTGCGACAGGTGCACCAGGCCGCCAGATAATGTTGCCAAGAAGGCTGTGGCCATTTCCAAAGCAACCCGAAGATGTCTACGAAGAGCTCTAGCCGCGCGATAGTTAGCAGCATCTCTACTAACCTGCTTACACAAAGCGAGGGGCAGCTGTGAACCAACAAGCAACCGCTTTGAACACTCCCGTGGATCCAGGTCGGGCAGAATCTTTTCGGTGGGCTGTACAGTTTCCATCTTCATTCGGATTTTCTAAGTAACCACTCCCGCAGTGCTCGTTGATTTTAACAACACGTGAGACGTTACTGAAACGCTCTTCCAAGCCCAGGAATTGAATTGAACGATCTTGCTCTTCTCTCTGCTTCTTCGGTACCGCGTCTATGGTTCAGCGATTGCCAACGAGGCGACACTGGCTGCCACTCATTTTTAAAAATACGTGTTTTCTCCATAATGTGCACATCGATCTTCATTACACAACTCAGAAGATTTTAGATGGAGCTCTCAGCGGGACCTCACCTCTCCCTGCGTTTCGATATCTTCACGCTGTACAGACCCGGTTCTTTTCGTTCCTTAGTGAGCTTTGTGACAAACCTTGCGGCTACGCTGTGGTAATCCAATTGTCCGTCCGTTCATGCCTCTGTAACAGCGTTATTCGGCCCAACTGCCTTAGCACCCTTCATCTTCCTTAGAACTGCTTCCAATACCGCATCGAATATTGGAAGTAAGGAAACCTGCATACACCGTAGCCGCGTGCGCTACCAGCGTAAGTGTAGATTCCTCTCTGGAAATTATACCGAAGCACTCTTTCATTTGCTATAATGCCTATTCCTTATTCGTCAACGGCTGTACAATAGCATAAAACATCCTCTAGAACTTTTCGTTGCGATGTATTACTATCCTTTTTAACGCTTCTTCCAGTCAAGCTCAGAACATGTTGGGGAACCGTGGATTTTGGTCTGCAGTACTAATTTTATTGTAACCATATCTCTAGAATGCTGATCGAACAAGCATGTGGCCGACTTAAGGTAAATTTCCCCTGCTGTAGAAAACGAAAAGCTGGCTAGTCCGCTTTCTGAACCAGGCTTCCACTCCGATTCGGAATCACCATAATTCAGAACTCGGTTTCCATCACAATTTGGCCCACCGAGTCCTAAATGACCATCGCGTAACCGATGCGCACACCGAAAGGAAAACCTGCCTAGCATCGACCACACCCGAGTGATCGTCACCGTGTCACAACTGCACTGTTTCAACGAAAACAAAACGCTTACCACTTGACCTCAAACCACATTTTGGGATTCACGTGACGTGCTGGGAATCAATGAATTTGCGTTAAATGGAGGAATTGTGCTACGCACTCGTTCTAGGCATTGCATTGACTATTGGAATGGCAGTGTAATTGTTGTCTACATGAGTATCGATCTCGAAACAGCAGAAGCAATAATAGAAGAAGAAATACAACGCCATTCTCCACTAAATAACCTCAGGTAACCAGTCAAATAAACGCAATACTCTGAATGAGAGCACGACATAATTACAACAATTCTTTGTCTCGGAGCACTTCAGAATGCACCTAACGATAATTCTAGCCAAATGATTAGGAATTCTATGCTCAATCAAAAAGTGTGCACATTTTTTCAAAGACACTCTGTAAAGGAGTTTTTATTTACTCATTTATTCTATGCGTGGACAGCCCGCGAAACATTTAAGAAACACAATTAGGCAATTTTTCAGCAGTTTCTGATAAAGCAAAATTCTACTTGTGTGACAACGTGTCTATTTTGACTTTAGATGCGGCTATTCTTGAATGAGAACTATCGGCTTCAAAGGAAGAATGAGTAGTTTAAAACGAAAATGGTTTACATGATCGCGTCACCGGAAATTCGATGAGGAATTCAATCCGACAGTTCGCTCGCCTTGAGATATAATCGAATCTCTGTGGAGCGTAGCTTTTTCATTTTTTCTGCGTGTGGGTGGTCCGCTCCGCACTCCACATCAAACGCATGCTCACTTAAACAGGAATAATACATTTATTTCAGAAAGAATCACTTAAACAGGAATAATACATTTATTTCAGAAAGAATGTACTTATTGCACAGATTTGCATCCTCTCTCGAGTGTGCGCAGTGTTATCTCGACTGTGAGCATGGAGTAGGAGTTTATGGGAAGCGCTCCGCATTCCCTGGCGCGTGGACGAGATCAGGAAAGGATCGGAAGAGAGGTTCCGGAGTAGACTCGTACGGCTTTGGTCGAAAAGGCATCGAACACATGAAAAGCGGCCGCGCGTATGGAGCAGTTGCGTCTGTACTGCACTGGCATCGCAAAAGGACGAGCACCAGCATTCACGAGTGGTTGAGCACATGACGCAAGATGGAGCGCCTCCATCGGTGCTGTGTCACAGAACTGCAGCTGCTCCGCTCAACCAGCCACGGTTCTCCTCTACGTTCGGTCTCGGCTATCCTTTTCGTGCGGAGCCCTTCCGAAAAGTCGCACATTTCAAAATTCGAATCGCTCGTCGTCCATCGCAGGTATAGCCAGTTCGAAGGCTCCCCTTGTGGTGCAACTCCGAAACCCTGTTGGGGCCCGAATGGCTTATTTAAAAGCACTGATATGTAAGCTAGCCGCTCACTCCTAAAACGCCCAAAGAATGGGACGTCGCATCTCCCGCCCTCCACTTGAGAAGCTGCCTTGTCGAGATGTTCTCCCTAGATGCAGAAAGTAGTGCACCATGAGGCTCAGGGCAGGACAGGCGCTCCAACTCCCAGGCGACCTCAGTGTCCGAAAACGACAAACGCTCTGTCAACAGCAACACAATCAGCGAAAACAACCGAGCCTAACGCAACACACGACGAAACAGCACCAACGATACAGGGATGAGGATCGAATCTTCAGGTGAAATGTGCCGTGTTTGAACTCCACTACCTCCATCGACGAATGCAGATCTGTGTCCACGAGCACGCAGCATGAGCACGAAGTGAACATGCCGTTTCGCTGCTACCGACACGTCGGCAGGCCGTTGGCGAGCATCTCGGCTCGCGAGTACTCGACGAAAGCCTGAAAGAGAAGGTGGTACGAAACCCGTGTTGTTCTGCTACAAGAGACGAGGTTTCTTTACAACACATCTTCCTGCCACTACATCTATCCTGTGTTCAACTATTAGATCAACAAACCTGGCTGGCAAGTGGTTATAAGACCGCCTTGTTCAAGGGTGTGGAACTGTTCCTCTGTGCTCTTATTTCACTACAGTGCCGTCGGTAAACATCCGCCAAAACGCGGCCGGCGGCAGATTAATCCGCTGTTTCCACCGCTTTGCCAGAACTCTCTTCAAAGCCGATTATATCCAATGAAAAACACATTATTGGAATCAGAACAACATGTTCTGCCCAATGGCGCAACAATCTTGACAAGATTTTAGAGTTTTTGAGTACGAGATGACCTAGATTGGTCGAGCCCGTTATTTTCTTGCCTAACCCACATTCGCTCCCGAGTCTAGCCTAATTATGCCCCTGGCAGGGATGAACCTGCCCGGTGGAATTTTAAAATTTTTAGACGCTGTCAAAAATGCGTTTCATGCTAATTTTAGGTTTTGTCTCTCCACGGCGATCTCTTTGATATCAAATTTGCCTAGTTTGCCACCATGCTCAGCATTCCATGCGTTCTCAACTGTCGATTTTTTCCATTTTCGCTAACTATTTAAGACCGTACCACTTTTGTTCGAGGGCTGATTTTCGCTCAAGTTCTCGATTGTGAGGTGCGTATAACAAATATAGGTTTTAGAGATACTCTTGATCAAAAGAAAAATAGTTTTGCGGCTAAGGTATATTTCAGAGGTTCTTTGAAAGTTGTTTGCAGAAGCTAAGTGGAAATTTACCATTTATTTATTTATTTATTTATTGAATAAGACGCGCCGCCGTATAAAAAAATAGGGTATTTAGGTGGTATGTCTCGTTAATAAAAACTAGTGCGAATCGCAGTTTCCGCATATTTTAACCGATAACAACTTCATTACGCCGAGTTCGAAATATGCGACGGGTGGTGGGCACGACGGTCTGTCAGGCATATGAATAATTTCCACACACGGGCTTTCATATGGCCGGCAGCAGAGTCTTGCGGGTGCCACGGACCCGCGATGACAGCGGCGGGTGGTGCGGCGCCGCGATGGTTACTGGGCGCAGTGCTGCGTACTTTTGCCGGCTGAAGCACTGAAAAGATCGCCGCGATTTTTACTTGATTGACAGTGTTAACGCTGCTTACATGAGACATCATATGAGTGTATGTGAGTTTTTCAATTATTTTTGCTGCATCGTTTACAGGTGTGAAACTCCATGCAAACAGAAATTTTGCTGTCAATCGAATAAAAATCGCGACGTTTCGGATGAGGGCTTGGTCCTATCTTTTAAAAATAAAAATGGCCGCCTTTCCGCTCTTTCAAACAAGTTTCGGACCATTATTTCTCCTCAAAAATAAGAAATTCATAAAATCTCAAACAAGGTGTTCACTTATTGGGTACGTGAATTAAAACTTTGAAGGAAATTAAAATTTTCCTCGAGCAAAAATTATACTAACCTTCTTTCTTGGAGAGTTTCGTTTAGTAATATAGAATTCGATTTGGAAGAATTTGCTTTGATTTCAAATGTCTTGGGCTAGCTTAGAGAAGAACGTAAACACAACAGCCATAGCACTTTCATAATTCATTTGGATTCTTCCCACATCGAACAAAAATCTGGCGTCGCCTTCAGTACATTCAACCTACGTATACAACTATGTAATGTAGTATACGTGAGCTCGATGGCGATTTTGTGAAAGACCATGTGAGCGCAGTAAAACGCGAATTCTGATCCAGCTGAAAGCGCACTATTCTCATGAGAAGTGTGCCTTCACTACTTTGCTCCTCCCTTGTTGAAGAATTGAAATTTTGGCAGTTAGCAATTTTACTCGAGTATTTGAGTCTTTAAGCACTTCTTTCATTGACCTGCGTCATAGCTGCGAAAGGGCATTCAACGACAACTTTAACCGATCTGCTCATCAATAGCGAGTGCTTCTTAAAAAAGTTCTTCAGTACCGCTGTATAGGTAAAGGAAAGAGCTTTGTGCTAATCACTCCACCAACCATTCTACGGGTTGTCGTGGAGGCAGTCCGAAAGCATATTTGGAGGTAAGAAGGTTCTGCGGCGGTCAGCTAATGGGAAGCTATGTTTTGACCTTCCCAAAAAGCTTTGGTGCCAAGTCAGTGGCGCTGAAAGAATGGAAGACTTGCCTTGCCTGTACGAGGCCCGTACCAACAGCATCGATTCGGTGTGAACGCGATGCCCGACGCTTCTTCCAACTGCGCTATCACGAGTCGACCGTACGGCTCGTGTTAGCACAGTCGGAAGAACTCGTGTTATTTACGTTTAGCGAAATGTTAGCAAGCAGAAGCATGAAGAAGCATGAAAACGAGGACCGAAAACCAAAGAAAACCCTCTACCCCAAGCTTCCAATCCGACCACGCCCTCCGGCGCAGCACCCGGCACTGCGGGTGAGAGCCGCCATGAATTGCGGGGCGGAGTGGCGTTCTAATACTACCTGGTGCCAATTGAAGCGAAGGAATCCGTTTGGAGAACGGTTAAAAAACGTATTGAACTCAAAGAGTGCGCTGTCTAAAGTATGATGGAGGTAACGCCTCCACAGTACAAGTTTAGCGAGACATATTTTTGAAAATATTATTGTACGTTACATAATTTGACATTTATTTGCTTATATTTCGATTGCATGTATTTAGTAATTGTTACTTTCTATTACGTGGTTAAAAATATTAATTAAAAATAACAGTAGTAAAATAATTATTATTGTTTGTAATAAATGCTCAATAAATCCCTTTTCTGAAGCAAAATGATTATGATCAAGTGAGTTTGGGGGAATCAGTACCTCATTAGTAAACGAGCTCGGGTAGTTGAGTAGTGAGAGGAGAGAAGCAGTGATTGCATGCCCAAAGAACATTGTCGATGGGACAGGTCGGGTTAATGCAATTACGACAAGAGTCTGCACTCCAACTCTTGACTGCTCTCAGACGATAAATAAGACTCGAGTCGATCGGAGTAATTTTTAAAAATACTGCTAACATGTGCTTCGCTAGTTGACAGGAGCTGTTCTGCAAGGTCTGCGCAGAAGTAGCTCTCGAATGTGGTTGTCGGATTTGAAGAAAACAGCTTTTTGAGGGATCGCAGCTGGCAGATGTGACGAGCCAACTCCATCATTTCTGCTGGGCAGTATTTCTGCATAGTATCTGACCACATACCAGCGTCCATACTTATCTGCCGCGTAGAGACATGGATCTGCACGCGTGAAGTGGCCTCTACAGAATTGTTTCCTTGGAAGGTTGATACACTGCCAATTTGGTAGCTGATTATTACTTTTTTTAATCGAAGTATATCTAAAACCTATATTTTTAATCCGTACTTTACAATCAAAAACTTAGTCCTCAAACAAAATTGAAACGATCGTAAATAATTAGCAAAAATGGAAAAATCAGCAGTTGAGAATGCATGGAATGCTGAGCTTAGTAGCAAACTAGGCGAATTTGATATCAAAGAGATCGCCGTGGTGAGGCAAAAATTAAAATTAGCATGAAACACATTTTCGATAGCCTTGTCAAGATTTTCACGCCATTGGGTAGATCATGTTGTTTAATTCCAACAATGTGTATTTCATTGGATATAATCGACTTTGAAGGGGTGGCGATATCGGTTCTTCCACGTGTGCCACTGGAAACTGTACGCTTTTGCGAGCCGAGCTGAACGCGGGTACTCGAATACAGGCGACAGACCCTAGTGACAGGTCGGCTTACGAGCAGCCCATGTCACGTCATATAGTTGATGGTGCTGAATGTTTCACGAGATAATGCCACGGCGCAGGGTCAAGCGTGGGGTTCGATTTTTGCTGAAAATTGACGACCCCCCCCTTAGAAGCGGAATTCGTACGACCCCCTCCCTCTCTCTTCCACTGCTCTATTTCCGGTATTTTTTGATTTTTTCCAGGTTTCTTGTGCATTTTGAACTCTTTAATAGATTCTTCTTTTCAGGTGCGGCTTCGGCACTGAAGAGAAAAATGAAACGAGTTCCCTGAACAATACATGTTTTCAAAACAATAAAATTCTTCAAAATTTTAAATGCTATTTTTAACACTTCAAAATAAAGACTTTCTGGTAGCAGTCTTTCAACCATCACTGTTCAATTTATGCAGTTTTTTTAGGACGTCATGGACACGGAACATTCTTCTTCGTGAAGGAGCGACGTTAGCATCTGAAATTCTGCTCTGAAATTGTGTTATATAAAATTCTAAGTATTACTTTCTGACGACGACTTAAGTGCTTTCCTTATAATTTTTTGAAGCGTTCATCGAATCGATTATGGAGCGGAAAAACGAAGGTTGGACGATGGACTTCCCTATGGAAATAATGTTCTCCCATCCTAAAGAAACGTCATAAAAAAACGAAAATGAAGCTACATAAACCCAAGCTCTATGCATGATACAGCAAAAAACATGATTTTCCGCAGCGATGACGGAACTGCGATGACGATATGATTAGGATGGATCGTAAGCAAAATTCTCGTTTTTCATGAAAAAAATTTAGCCGAAGCAGACCACCCATACGAATAAAATTCTGCCATAAAAACTTCCAAGTCTTGATCAATGCACAGTGAAAAAATTATGATTTTCTGGATCGAACAGGGTGAATCGACCTCCGGTCGACTTTGCACCAACGTCATCGGAGCATAAACTTGAGCGTTCACAAGAAGTTCATAACTCGGTAAGTTTTTAGAATTTTGAAGACTGCTCTAACTTTTCGAAAACTAAAGAAAAAACGCTTTCACACCATGTAAAAACCTTTTTCAAAAAAGGGTTCTTCATGTGTGGCAGACGGTTCAATTTTTGAGCGAAAAATTGAAGTGACTACAGAAAAATGCTCATAACTCGATAAGTTTTTCGAAGTTTTAAAATCCCGCTAGCTTTTCAGAAACTAGAAAAAACGTCCCTTCCTGCTATGCAAGAATCAACTTCCAAATAAGAGTCTTCATGCAAGGTAGGGGTATGCAATTTCTGGTATATTTCGCAAAAATACGTACCGAAAATCGAACCATTCCCCCGCCCTGCATGAAGACCTCGTTCTTGGAAATCAGTTCTTATATGGTTAGAGAGCATATTTGCTCTATTTTTTGATGACTAAGCGAAATTTTTGAATTTCGGAAAATTTGCCGAGATATGATCAATTTTGGGATGTCGTGAACTGAATCTCAGATCGACCGTTCACCGTCGTCATCGGAGTGATCTCACAAAAATATTCATAAGTCGACTAATTTTTCGAAATTCAAAAATCCCGCTAACCCATCGAGAAGTAGAGAAAAAGATCTTCTTTATGATTGCAAAAACGGTTTATAAAAAAGGGATCTTTATGCGGGGCGGGGGAGGATTCGATTTGTTGTCGATTTTTGCCGAAAATCGACCAGAAATCGACCTCCCCCCCACCCCGCACGAAGATCCCTTTTTTGGAAAGCTATTCTTATATGATAAGAAAGCTAATTTTTTCTATTTTTCGACGGCTAAAAGGGATTTTTGATTTTCAAAAAACTGGCTGAGTTATGAAAATTTTTGTGAAATCATCCCGATGACGATGGTGAAGGATTCAGTTCGCGACTTCCGAAAATTGGTCATATCTCGACTAGTTTTCCGAAAATCAAAAATCCCGCCTAGCATTTAAAAATAGAACAAATATGCTCTCTAACCATACAAGAACTGCTTTCCAAGAAAGGGTCTTCATGCGGGGCGGGAGGGAGGGGGGGTCGATTTTCGGTACGTATTTTTGCGAAATAGACCAGAAATTGGACCACCGTGCCGCGCATGAAGACTCCTTTTTGGAAATTGATTCTTATGTAGCAAGAAAGGACTTTTCTTTTAATTTCAGAAAAGCTAGCGGGATTTTGAAACTTCGAAAACCTTACCGAGTTATGAGCATTTTTGTGTAGTCACTTCAATTTTTTTCGCTCAAAAATTAAACTGTCCGCCGCGCATGAAGAACCCTTTTTTGAAAATAGTTTTAATATGGTGGGAAAGCGTTTTTCTTCTAGTTTTAAAAAGCTGAAGTGTTCTCCAAAATTCAAAAAACTTACCGAGTTATGAACCTTTTTGTGAACGCTCAAGTTTATGCTCCGACGACGTTGGTGCAAAGTCGATCAGAGGCCGATTCATCTTGTTCGATCCAGAAAATTATGATTTTTCATTGTGCATTGATCAAGACTTGGAAGTTTTTGTGGCAGAATTTTTTTCGTATGGGTGGTCTGCTTCGGCTAAATAATAATTTTTTTCACGAAAAATGAGAATTTAGCTTACGATCCATCCTAATCATATTGTCATCACAGGGGAGAAGCTTAGTTTTTTATTGTATAGTAAACACGACTTAAAAGTTTATATGGCACAATTACACCCTCTGCCGTTCTTTCCTTCAGAAGGCAGAAAAGTTTTTTTCCGCGAAGAGTCCATCAATCCTTCAATTGCTGTCAATCATGTCAGAGAACGCAGTAGCCGTACGCAAACTGCTACAACTCGGAAATCTTTGGGGCTTCTAAAACATTCATAAGGCTTTAATGAATGTGTGTTTTATGTGTCAAAACGCAAGTTTTAAAACTAACATCTTCCATGTGATTAGAATATGTGATTATTCCACTGTGATTTGGATCGATATTTTTTCGGCAAATGACGCTAAATCAAGATCATATAGAAGATCGTTTCAGAGAAACATTGTTTTATCACTGTGGGTCAAACGGGATTAAATTTCTAAAGGTGCATTTTCACTTTCAGGCGCTGTGGAGAAGAGAGAAAATTCTTCTCGAGGCAAGTCCGTCTTTCGGTTGTCATTCCTTCATCGATTCGAAGAGTGCTTAAAATCTCTTTTAAAAATCTTGTAGGGAAAGTCTTAGGTCGTCTTTAGTAATTGACAATTAAAATTGTAGAATGCAATTTTGAAAGTAGATGTCGACTTTTTTACTCCAGGAAACAAGAGTGCTTGTATGTAACCGCATGGTCGTAGCCACATCTGGAAAAATAACTTATTAAAAGATGCAAACGTCTAAAAACTTGAAATGAGAGAGAATCCTCTGCCAAAACCTATAGAGTACGACCCCCCCCCCCCGCTCCAGACGACGCCACACTACGACCCCCCTTCGATTCCCGAACCTCAAGCGTGACCCTGCCACGGCGTCCGCGGGAGTGGAGGCGCACTCGCAAAGCCCGGCGAGTGTCAAAAGTATGCGAGGGTCCCTGATGCAAGAACGGCATCGGAGGGAAACTGAGTTAGTCCAAAATTCTCGCAACGTAAGCAAGACCCGTGTGGCAACGCTGAATGTGGGTACATTGTTGGACAGCTCCTTTGAGTTGGCAGAGGCACTGGAGCGAAGGAAGATTGACTTGTGTGCGGTGCAGGAGACGAGGTGGTCTGTAGTAAGTCAAGGGACATAGGCCGAGGCTATAAAGCCGTTCTGTGTGGCAGTCCCAGGACCACAGCGGTGGTGGCATAATCGCCTCCGAACGGTCCCGAGACGCGATTGCAAGCATGGAACTTTTCAATGACCGCTTGATGAAGGTCGCAATCGCTGCAGAACGGCGGCGGTGTCATCTTTTCTCTGCATATGCTCCACAGACTGGTTGTTCTGAGCGAACCAAGGATGAATTTCGGAGCCTGCTTAATGAGAAGACAGCTGAAGTGCCGTCACAAAACGTAATCATTGTCGCAAGTGACCTTAACAGACACGTTGGCGCGAAAGACGGGTACGGCTGTTATGGTGGTCTAGGTTTTGGTTACGTAACGCTATGGTGAGCGCATCCTCAGACACGCGGAGTCGCAAGACCTTACCATTGTGAACACCAGATTCCAAAAACGTGAATCCCACCTTATCTCATTCAACAGGGGGAATTCTAAAACGCAGATCGACTCTGTCCTTGTGCGAAATCGTGGCCAAGAGCTTGTCACGGACGCGAAGATCGTGCCGTATGAAACGGTCGCCACACAACACCGCCCACTGGTCTGCACTATGAAGATCACACCACCTATGTTTAGGCAGGACGAACGGAGCGGCCTGATAAGGATCAAGTGGTGGCAACTGAAAGAAAAGAAAACAACTGTGACTTCGCTCATTCGGCTGCCGACGGTCACGACCGTCGACGAGAGATAGAAAATTGCCACCGACGAGATTCTCAGTGCTGCGGTTCTGAACTCGGCACTACGAAACCGGGACGGCGTAAGGTCGATAAGCAGACATGGTCATGGACTAACGAAGTTAAGGAAAAAATCCGAGAGAAGAAGAGATTATACCACGCATTTCTCGGCGATAATACAGGCAATAAATGGTGTCTGTATCAGGAAGCCAAGAAAGCCGCAAAGAAGGCGTTAGCCGTTGCAATAGCCACTCATGACGATGATGTCAACGGGAAGCTTGAGTCGCGCGACGGCGAGAGATTTCTTTATCGACTCGCGAAGGCCCGTAATCGCTAAGCTGAGGATGTTAAAAACTCCTTTGGCATCAACGATGAGAGCGGTCATCTACTCATGGACCGCAAGATGGTCTTGAACCGATGGCGGACCTACTTCGAGGAAGTCTCGACAGTAGAGTTTGCTCACACGAGCATTCCATCTTTCCCTCCTGTATACGGTCCCGTTCAGAAAATCATCACAGGTAGAAGCGGCTCTGAAAAAAAAGACGAAGCCGAGCAAGCAACGGGCCCCGATGATTTGGCGGTCGACTTATGGAAGTCAAAATCCTGGTATCCAACGAAGTGACTGGCTACGTTCTTCAACCAGGAGAAGAAAGTGCTTCATATTTGGCAGAGAAGCACGACGATTCCGACTTGGAAAAAGAAGGGCAGTCCGGCAGACTGCACAAACTACCGTCCAATCCGATTGCTTTCGCATAGCATGAAGATCTTCAGGCGGATTGTCGACGGGCGCATTCGTAATGTCGTAGAGCTCTCTACCAACCACTGCGGCTTCGTAGCTGGTTTTGGCACAGTCGATGCCATACACGCCGTTCGTCTTCTAATAGAAATACACCGGGAGAAACAGAAGCCGGTGCATCTGGCCTTCATGGATTTGGAGAAAGCCTTTGATCGCGTTCCGCTTGAAGTTATATGGTATGTCTACGAGAACACGGAGTCCCCGAAGGGTACGGCCACGTCCTTCGTACAAACGTCTGAAAGACTGGCCTTAACCTTGACGTGCCCGGTGGGCGGTACGAGGACGATCAAAACAGCGGTGGCTTGATACGCTGCATCAGGACTTGGAGATGGCTAGGTTGCACCCTGATCAGGCATTTGATCGGGGAAAGTGGCGCCAACGTACCAGGAAAACGGCCCCGCAACTAAGCGGGGCAAACGCTGAAGAAGAAGATAATCAACTTTGAAGGGAGGTATGGCAAAGCGGCGGAAGCGGACTAGTCCGCCTCCGGCCGCGTTTTTGCAAATGTTTACCGACGGTACTATATAGGGAACTGCCCAAACATTCGAGTGGTGTACAGCTTCTGGCCATTTCCTAACTGTAGATATCGACTACACAACAGCGCAAAATCATCGCTTAGCGCAGTTCTAAGACGAACCAAAAATTTTCTCCATTTTTTGTTTTTACCACGGCAAGTCACGCTGTACTTGACATACCGCTGCCAAGAAAAAACGTTGGTAGGGAACTTCTGGTTTCCAAGAATCATGCTGTTAAACCTCATGAACAGTCCGAAAACATTATACCTTCCTTCTTTAAATGGCATGATTTCTCTTTTGGATGACTCTTCAAAACGCAGAGAGCAACGTTGGGGAAGCACACGTCTGAGGTTACGGAACATAAATTAAACGGCTTTTAAACTTTTAATCCAATAATTTCCTAGGGGTTCATTTAAGAGCGTTTTACGCTGCAGCTCGAATTTGTAGAAACTTTTCATCATTCGGTGAAGGACACTTCTGAGCTGCTCGTTCTCTTGGGGCCAGATTCATCAACCCCCACTCCGCGCCAGCCACGCGGAGTTGTCATCGTTCCGGTCACCGGGCCTGCTGTAGTTTTCACAGGATTCTGCAGAAGGAGACTCTGAGCAGATTTCATTCTGAGCCAGGTTGGGTTCTTCAGATGAGTTTCCACTCCCTTCTGTGGCTTCGTTATGGCCATGGCTTCGGAATTCACTGTCAGTTGCATTTCAGGACACTCACCGGCCCAGAATAGCGAAGTGATCGCGAACGAGCAGCTCATAAGTTGCCTACAAAGTCGGATCATTTTGATCCAATTTAGGCCCTCCAATCAAGTTCGAACTACTCCGGCGGGCTATGACGAAGTCGTTACGGTACTCGCCGATACCCGACTGATGTGTAGTCTGAGTCAAAGTTGAAATCCTTCAGATGAATTCCACTGCTAGCACACCTTTCGTGGGTACTTTCCAGGCGGCTCGTTTGATCCAGTCCATGTCCAGAACATTCGGACGAATCTGTCCTGGACGCCCCTAAAAATCAATCAAATCTAGACTCTTCATCTATATTCCCAACCGCAACCGTCCTCGTTGCTTCGCCATTGTTCAATCGCTCCAGAGGGAACACCCAGAGTGAATGTTTAGAGTCTTCAGGCGAAGGGCGAATTCCAACATCTGTTCGAGTACGGCTTGGCCGTTCATGGTCCGATGCTCAGGTTTCCTCTGCTTCTCTTCTCTTAGCTAGCAAGAAGGCACGCTCCGGCTAACGGAAGCGAAGGGGAACATATTGACCGCCAGTTTACATTTCCGCGCCTCAGCGTACCGCGTGACGGCCCTGCTCCTAGCAAGCGGACCAACTCGTTGGCTTTTTATAATGAAAGCGCGCACATGGTTATGAGTGAGTGAACAAAAGAAATGAAAGCAGGGGAAAGATAATAATGGAAGATAATGGTAACCTCGAATCAAAGAATAAAAAGTTCGGCGATCTCTTGTGTATCCAATACAATGAGCAGCCACACCCGTGATCTGATTAAGCCTATTCCGCAAACTTGGGCGGATATTTATTTATTTATTTATTTATTTATTTATTTACTGACGTGTAATATAAACACACGTAAAAAAATCTAAAAAGACACGTGTCAAAAACAAACATCAGACAAACAGTAACATTTAAAAAACCAACAGGAGACGGAGACAAGAAAAGAGAATTTAGTTAGCCTTGTTGGGATAGTATAAGCTATTGACAAACAGAACTGAACAGAGCAGCAACCATCAAATTTAACTAAACATTTTGCGAGTAATAAGATTTAGAAAAGCTTGAACAGATAGTCCTAGGATATCTTCCTCTTCGCTAAGTAATTTGTTGAACTCCCGTAGGTTTCTATACGTAAAGAAATTTGACCTAATCTGGGATTTTGCCACAGGAATATAAAGTCTGAGCCTTCCCCTTCTTGACGTCGTCAGTGGTGCACCAAAAAAGTTACTGGATCAATTGAAACGCTTTTTGTCAAGATCTTAACCATCATAATATCCCAGAGTAACATCGGTAGCAAAACCGATATCCTCGTCGCGGTTTTGCTACCGATGTTACTCTACTGTTACTGTTACAACTGTGCAGTCTTCATTCACCAAGCTCTTCTGCGATCCGCCGTCAATGAGCGTGATTGTTTCATGAAATATGTTTAAGAGAATAGAATGTCGTTCTCCTACCCAGCAGGTCGGAAGCGGACCACGCTCCTCAGCGGAGGCAAGGTTCCGCCGACAAGTGCGGCTGCACCCGCGGCATCGCGGAGACTCGTCCGCGGCGCACCTCCCACCACAGTATGTGGATTCCACCACGAAGGGAAAAGACCGAGACCGGGCGCGCTGCCGGCCTTACACCTGCTTTAACCGAACAGGCCACATACTAGATTTTTCGTGCGCAACGTACCCAGGAGAGCAGCGAACTCTGAAAATGACCTTCGGAAAACGTCCTAGAAGTTTGTAATGATTCAATGAGACTAGTTTCTTCAAAACTTTTCACACATCTTTTATGTTGCTGAGACCCGATTTTTACAATAGGTTGCGATTTCCGTTCCTCCACGTGGCGCTACTGGAAACTGTTCGCCTCTGCGAGCTGAGCTTGAGCACAGGCGACAGGACGGCCTATGAAGATCCCATCTGTCACATCACATGGTTGATAACACTATGTGAAGATTGAGATAGTGCTACGGCGTCCGCAGGAGCCGACGCGCACTCGCAAAGCCCGGCGAGTGCGAGAAGCATGCGAGGGCCCCTGATGCGAAGACGGCATCGGGAGGCAACTGAGCTATTCCGAAAGTCCCGCAACGTAAGTAATACCCACGTAGCTACGCTGAATGTGGGTACTTTGACGGGCCGGACTCGCATAATCTCATCATCGCGAACACCGCATTTTGAAAGCGTGACTCCCACCTCGTCTCTTTCTATAGCGGGAGTACTAAGACGCAGATCGATCTCATCCTTGTGAAGCCCCGCGGTCGAAGGCTGGACACAGATGCGAAGGGGGTACCATGCGAGACTGTCGCCATAGAGCACCGTCCGCTAATATGCACTCTTAAGTTAGCCCCTCCGAGGCTGAGGCATGTCGTATGCGGTCCACCGAGAATCAAGTGGTGAAAGTTGAAGGAAAACGCAGCGGCTTTTGTGTCTTATATTCGGTTGCCGACGGTGACAAGATGAATCATAGAAAGATGCCACCGATACGATTTTACAAGTTGCACGCTCTGAATTAGGCATGACTAAGCCTGGACGCCGCAAGATCGAGAAGCTGGCGTGGTTGTGGACTAACGACGTAAGAGAAAAAGTCCGAGAGAAGAAAAAATTATATCACGCGTTCCTGCGCGACAAGACTGCAGACAAATGGCGTATGTACCAGGAGGCGAAGAAATCGGCAAAGAAGGCCGTAGCCGTTGCAAAAGCCGTCCATTATGATGATCTCAGCGATAAACTCGAGACGCGCGATGGTGAACGACATCTTTATCGACTTGCCAAGGCACGCCATCGTCAGGCCGGGGACATCGAGAAATTCTTGGGCATCAACGATGAGAATGGCCATCTACTGACGAACCGCAAGAGGCCTATGAAACGATGGCATGACTACTTCGAGAGAATTTCGACAGAAGAGTTTGCCCATCCGCCCATCCCTTGCGTCCCTCCTACGCATGGTCCTGTGCAGAAAATCACTGTGGAGGAGACGGAAGCGGCTTTGAAGAAGATGAAGCCAGGCAAAGCAACGGGCCCCGATGATATAGCGGCCGACCTATGGAAGTTGAGGTGCTGGAGTCCTGCTGAGTGGCTAACGAAGTTTTTCAACCAGGTTGTTACGGAAAAGAAGGTACCTGGTAGTTGGCAGGAAAGCACGACGATCCCGATATGGAAGAAGAAAGGCAGTCTTGCGGACTGCACGAATTACCGTCCAATTCGCTTGCTCTCGCACAGCATGAAAATCTTCGAGCGAATTGTAGATGGACGTATTCGCGATATCGTCCAACTTTCCACCAATCAATGTGGCTTCGTAGCGGGCAGTGGCACTATCGATGCCATGCATGCTGCTCGTCTTCTGGTAAAGAGACATCGCGAAAAGCAGAAACTGCTGCAAATAGCTTTTCTCGACTTAGAGAAAGCATTTGATCGTGTACCGCGTGAGGTTATATGGTACGCCTTACGACAACACGGTGTTCCCGAAGAGCTTATTGGGTGGGTGCGCATACTTTACTCTGGTCCAAAGAGTAGTGTGCGAGCGCCAGCCGGCACATCGGCGGAGTTTCCTATCTCCGTTGGTGTTCACCCGGGCTCTGCGCTTTCCCCGCTCCTATTCATTGTCGTAATGGATGCCATTTCGAAAGACCTTCAGAAGCCTGCCCCCTGGACGCTGCTGTATGCAGATGACTAATGCTTGCAAGCGAAGAGAAGAGCGAACTCGAGCGACAAGCGCAAGTTTGGTACGACCGCTTGGCGATGTTCGTGCTCAAGCTAAACGTCAAAAATCTGAGTACTTGACGACAGACGTAAACGAAGCCGGGTCCATTGAGATCAATGGCACTGCGCTAGAACGAACGACAAACTTCAAGTACCTTGGATCTGCAATTGCGTCTGATGGTAGTCTGACGTTCGAGGAGAACTCGCGCGTGAGCGCAGCGTGGTCCAAATGGTGCTCGATGACAGGCGTTTTATGCGACAGGAAGATACCGGAACGCCTTAAATCGAAGATCTATAGAACCATCGTCCGACCAGTAGCGATGTATGGAGCTGAGTGCTGGCCTGCAACCAAGGAGGTTGAGACCCACCTCAGCGTAATGGAAACGAAAATGCTGCGATGGACGGCTGGTGTTACGCGTCTGGACCGCATTAACAACGATGAAATACTTCAGAGGTTTGGAGTCGCTCCAACTGATGACAAGTTACATGAAGCTCGCCTTCGGTGGTATGGCCACGTACTTTGAGGTAGTGGTGGCACTGTTCGTAAGATTGGCCTTAACATAGATGTGCCCAGAAAACGGCCTAAAGGGCGGAACCGAAACAGCGTTAGCTTGACACGTCGCATGTGGACCTGAAGGTTGCTGGTATCCTCCCCGATCACGCATTTGATCGCGTAAAGTGGCATCACCATAGAAGAGCGGACCCCGCCTCGTAGCGGGACAAACGCCGAAGAAGAGGATCAGATTTTTACAACAGATTAGCGTCTTTTGAAAAAATTCGGTATATCTTCAGAAAGAAAGAGAACGGATGCTGCAGATGCTACCCTTAACTGTCCAGGTACCCGAGCACAATCTCAACTAATTTCCATCTTTCTTCCAATTTTACAAAGTAATTCTAATGCAAAAGTATGGCATATCGTAGTATTTGTAGATATGCGAAACCCTCGTGTAAGTTACTCAAAGACCAGTTGGGTCTTCCTTGCATGTGTTCTTCTTAACGATCATCCTTTCTGAGCAAGCCATTTGTTACATTCGCTGTTCTATGCCGCTGATTCAGAATTTTCCAAAGCGCCTAGTGCTCATCTGCTAGTAGCTGCTTTACTGCGCTCCATTACTAACCTTAAGCAGCGAATAAATTTTTACAAAAATACGTTGTAAAGTGTCGCTTTGATGCTTCATTATATGAAATTGGAACTATTCCATTGTAAAGAGATATGCCTTAGAGCCTCCATTTTTTAAGAGACGGGATGTATGTTTTATGTGTTTATGTATGTTTGAAAACTACGAGTCTATCGTTACGTGGTACCAGAACCCCCATCCAAAAATAGAATAAAATATTTTTAAAAATCCTAACTTTGGTGTATAATATAACTATGCTTGAATGATCCATTCGAATAGGTATTCGAATGATTTTCATTCGAATCTGAATATTCGTATTCGAATATTCGGAAAATCCCAAAAAATGAATTCGAATGCTCAAAAAATCGCGTTTTTCGGATGTATTCGTTTTCAAATGCTCAAAATTTTTCAGTAACCGATCGAATATTTAAGATTTGCCAGGACGCCAAAATTATTCAAGTATTCGAAAATTATCATTTGAGTGCCCAACGAAAATTCCTGTAACAGCCTATTCTGAAAAGGCTTGTTAGGCGTTTTGGGTAATTAGGATCTCCACAACGATTCTTTACATGAATCAAAACTCTATTGGGACAGTGGCTCGGTGCCGGGATGCTGAACGCCTCGTCGATTCTGGTCACTTCCCGAAAATTCTCTCTGTCAAAAGGAAAGTCGGAGCTTCCACACACAATGTCTCCATGTGCAGAACAGTGCCTCATAGAGTCCACCTTGCGACTTTCATCACGCCACTCATTATGCTCTCATGCTCCTCAGCGGTCGATGAATGCTCTTCTTCTCTCGATTATATTATATTATATTATATTATATTATATTATATTATATTATATTATATTATATTATATTATATTATATTATATTATATTATATTATATTATGGTGGCGATGTCCATTCCCCTACGTGGTGCCACTGGAATCTGTTCGCTTCTGCGAGCTAAGCTAATCACGGACATTCGAGTACAGGCGACAGGCCCTAGTGACAGGCCGGCCTATGGAGATCCCATGTCACATCACATGGTTGATGACGTTAAGTGAGTATCGAGATAATGCTGCGGCGTCCGCGGGAGCCGACGCGCACTCGCAGAGCCCGGCGAGTGTGAGAAGTATGCGAGGGTCCCTGATGCGAGGACGGCATCGGGGAGAAACTGAGCTAGTCCGAAAGTCCCGTAACGTAGGCAAGACCCGCGTAGCTACGCTGAATGTGGGTACGTTGACGGGCCGCTCGTGCGAGTTGGCAGAAGCACTGGAGCGAAGACGAATCGACTTATGTGCGGTACAGGAGACGAGGTGGTCCTGTTGTAAGTCGAGGGACATAGGCCGAGGCTTCAAGGCCATTCTGTGCGGCAGTCCCAGGACCACCAGCGGAGTTGGTGTAATCGTCTCCGAACGTTTCCGAGACGCGATTATAAGCGTGGAACGTTTTAATGACCGCTTGATGAAGGTCGTAGTCGCTGCTGAACAGCGTATGTATCATTTCTTCTCTGCATACGCTCCGCAGTCAGGCTGCTCTGAGAGAGCCAAGGATGAGTTTTGGACCCTGCTTGATGAAAAGACAGCAGAGGTACTGTCAGAAAACTGTCGTTATCGCAGGTGACTTCAACGGTCATGCGGGGACTGCAAAAGATGGTCGCAGCTGTCAGATATGGAGCACGTAACGCTGATGGTGAGCGAATCCTTGAGTATGCGGACTCTCATAACCTCATCATCGCGAACACCGTATTTCGAAAGCGTGACTCCCATCTGGTGTCATTCTATAGCGGGAACACCAAGACACAGATCGACTTCATCCTTGTGAAGCATCGCGATCGAAAGCTGGTTACAGATGCGAAGGTGGTGCCGTACGAGACTGTCGCCACACAGCACCCTCCGCTGATATGCACTCTTAAGTTCGCCCCTCCGAGGCTGAGGCATGTCGAGCGATGCAGTCCACCGAGAATCAAGTGGTGGCGATTAAAGGAAAACGCTGCAACTTTTTATTCTCGTATTCGGTTACCGATGGTGACAACCGTCGACGAAACATGGAAAGATGCAACCGATACGATTTTACAAGTTGCACGCTCTGAATTAGGCATGACTAGGCCTGGACGCCGCAAGATCGAGAAGCTGGCGTGGTTGTGGACTAACGACGTAAGAGAAAAAGTCCGAGAGAAGAAAAAATTATATCACGCGTTCCTGCGCGACAAGACTGCAGACAAATGGCGTATGTACCAGGAGGCGAAGAAATCGGCAAAGAAGGCCGTAGCCGTTGCAAAAGCCGTCCATTATGATGATCTCAGCGATAAACTCGAGACGCGCGATGGTGAACGACATCTTTATCGACTTGCCAAGGCACGCCATCGTCAGGCCGGGGACATCGAGAAATTCTTGGGCATCAACGATGAGAATGGCCATCTACTGACGAACCGCAAGAGGGCTATGAAACGATGGCATGACTACTTCGAGAGAATTTCGACAGAAGAGTTTGCCCATCCGCCCATCCCTTGCGTCCCTCCTACGCATGGTCCTGTGCAGAAAATCACTGTGGAGGAGACGGAAGCGGCTTTGAAGAAGATGGAGCCAGGCAAAGCAACGGGCCCCGATGATATAGCGGCCGACCTATGGAAGTTGAGGTGCTGGAGTCCTGCTGAGTGGCTAACGAAGTTTTTCAACCAGGTTGTTACGGAAAAGAAGGTACCTGGTAGTTGGCAGGAAAGCACGACGATCCCGATATGGAAGAAGAAAGGCAGTCTTGCGGACTGCACGAATTACCGTCCAATTCGCTTGCTCTCGCACAGCATGAAAATCTTCGAGCGAATTGTAGATGGACGTATTCGCGATATCGTCCAACTTTCCACCAATCAATGTGGCTTCGTAGCGGGCAGTGGCACTATCGATGCCATGCATGCTGCTCGTCTTCTGGTAAAGAGACATCGCGAAAAGCAGAAACTGCTGCAAATAGCTTTTCTCGACTTAGAGAAAGCATTTGATCGTGTACCGCGTGAGGTTATATGGTACGCCTTACGACAACACGGTGTTCCCGAAGAGCTTACTGGGTGGGTGCGCATACTTTACTCTGGTCCAAAGAGTAGTGTGCGAGCGCCAGCCGGCACATCGGCGGAGTTTCCTATCTCCGTTGGTGTTCACCCGGGCTCTGCGCTTTCCCCGCTCCTATTCATTGTCGTAATGGATGCCATTTCGAGAGACCTTCAGAAGCCTGCCCCCTGGACGCTGCTGTATGCAGATGACTAATGCTTGCAAGCGAAGAGAAGAGCGAACTCGAGCGACAAGCGCAAGTTTGGTACGACCGCTTGGCGATGTTCGGGCTCAAGCTAAACGTCAAAAATCTGAGTACTTGACGACAGACGTAAACGAAGCCGGGTCCATTGAGATCAATGGCACTGCGCTAGAACGAACGACAAACTTCAAGTACCTTGGATCTGCAATTGCGTCTGATGGTAGTCTGACGTTCGAGGTGAACTCGCGCGTGAGCGCAGCGTGGTCCAAATGGTGCTCGATGACAGGCGTTTTATGCGACAGGAAGATACCGGAACGCCTTAAATCGAAGATCTATAGAACCATCGTCCGACCAGTAGCGATGTATGGAGCTGAGTGCTGGCCTGCAACCAAGGAGGTTGAGACCCACCTCAGCGTAATGGAAACGAAAATGCTGCGATGGACGGCTGGTGTTACGCGTCTGGACCGCATTAACAACGATGAAATACGCCAGAGGTTTGGTGTCGCTCCAATTGCTGACAAGCTACGTGAAGCTCGCCTTCGGTGGTATGGCCACGTTCTTCGAGCTATGGTGACACTGTTAGGAAGATTGGCCTCAACATAGATGTGCCCGGAAAACGGCCTAAAGGGCGGCCGAAGCAGCGATGGCTTGATACGTTGCATGTGGACCTAAAGGTTGCTGGTATCCATCCCGATCAAGCATTCGATCGCGTAAAGTGGCGTCACCACACCAGAATAGCGGACCCCGCCTCGAAGCGGGACAAACGCTGAAGAAGTATCACCTGTATCACCTGTCGTCCCGTTGATCATCGACTTGCTCGAGCGGGCGCCAGCAGCGTCTCCATTCGTCCCTGTCGCGTGCCAGAGTGGTCCAATGGATCCTCCTCGCTCGAGGGACACGAAGAGCGTCATATCGGTCGTTCAGGGCTTTCACGAAGAGGTCCGACCAACGCGTTGGTGGGCGTCCTGGTGTTCTTTTGACATCCCGCGGAATCCAATCTGTGACGACTCTCGTCCAGCGGTGTCTGCGAATCGCATTACGTGGCCGGCCCACCTAATTTTCGACGACTTGGCCCATGCGACAGCGTCTCTGATCTTCGAACGTCGGCGAAGCTCGGAACTCCGAAGGCCTTCTCTCACTTGCGTGAGTCGTGTCACTCCGAGCATCGTCCTCTCGATTCCACGCTGCGCGACGCTGATCGCGTGTTCATCCTGCTTTCGTATAGTCCAGGTCTCTGAGGCGTATGTTAGGGCAGGAAGAACAGTGGAGTCGAATAGGTGGGCGCGGAGTCGGACGTTCTTCGTCTTCTTCACGATTTCTTCGACGCTCTTGAAAGCTCCCCAAGCCGCTCGTTTCCTCCTGCTCAGCTCTGGTGCTAGGTCGTTGGCCATGTTGACTTCGCGACCCAGATACACATAGCTGGAGCATTCGGAGATGTTCGTTCCGTTGAGCGAGAATCATCGTCTTCGTAAGATTCAGCTGCAGTCCAACGCTTCCACATACACGATCGAAGTCGGCCAGCATTCGCTCCGCCTGACTGATGCTCGGTGTTATGAGCACGATGTCGTCAGCGAAGCGAAGATGGTGCAGTTGCCGGCCGTCGACCTTCACTCCCATGTCTTCCCATTCTAGTTCGCGCATGACGTTTTCGAGGGTAGCGCTGAAGAGCTTCGGGGATATGGTATCCCCTTGTCGAACCCCTCTCTTCACGTCAATGACGACGTCGTTGTAGAATGGAGAGATCTTGGTCGTGAATCCACTGTACAGCTCTCGAAGGACCCTGATGTACTGAGTAGGAACGCCCTGGGTGAGCAGGGCTTCCATGACCGCTTCAGTCTCGACGGAGTCGAATGCCTTCTTCAGGTCGATGAACGTAAGGCACAGCGGCAGCTTGTACTCTCGCGACACTTCGATGAGCTTCGTAATGGTGTGTATGTGGTCGATCGTGCTGAATCCTCTCCGAAATCCTGCTTGTTCGCATGGCTGTCCTTCGTCCAGCGTTCTACTAATCCTATTCAGGATGACTCGAGTGAACAGCTTGTAGACTACGGACAACAGGCAGATCGGGCGACAGTTGCCAATATCGTGCACGTCTCCCCTCGTGTACAGCAAGACGGTCTTGGTGGTCTTCCACTGAGATGAAACCTTGCACTCCGACAGGTATCGTGTGAAGAGCCGCGTCAGGGTGTTGATGAGCGCTGGCGAGAGGTTCTTCAGGTGTTCGGGTCTGATCCTGTCAAGGCTGGGTGCTGTACGTTTCTTCACCGACGAGATGGCGTGTCGGATTTCGGAAGAGAGAACAGAGGGGACGACGTATCCATCCTGCGGAAGATGGCATGGGGGCAGGTGGACGTGGCTATCGAAGAGATCGGAGTAGAAGTCGTGGATGACTTTCTCCATGGTCCTTCTGGAAGAGGTGATGGTTCCGTCAGGACATCGGAGAGCGGTCATCTTGGTCTTGAAGTTGGCGAAGTTCCGGCGGGCATTGCGGATGCTCAGCCCTGCCTCTGCTGCTTCAGCCAACACTTCCGCCCTTCTCTCCTTGAGATCTTCCTTTATCGCCGCTCTGCATAGCTTTGCAAGCTCGGACGTCAGTTGGTAGTTGCCTGACGCTCGTGCTGCTTCACGATGGCGTATCAGCTCAAGAGTTTCCGGAGACAGGCGTCTCTTGGTGGTCTTTAAGCTCTCGGCTCCCTTAGCACTATCGTGGAGATGGTGCACGAAGCGATCGTATTCCTCGTCGACGTTGTCCATGACGGCATCTTCCCAAAGGCCGACGAGAGAGGTGTAGAGATCCCAGTTGATGGTCGTTCTGGGATTCCTCTTCTTGAACTTCGCGGCCTTCTCTCCTTGACGCGAAAAGCGGAACCTCGCGCGAAGGAGGCGGTGGTCCGATCCCGTGTAGAACTTGGGGACAACGGAGACATCGGTCAGGCAATACTTGCGATTGAAGATGATGTGGTCGATCTCGTTGTGGAACTGGCCACCGGGGGATTCCCAGGTCCATCGTAGGGAGGGAGGCTTCTGGAACTGCGAGTTTCCATGGATGGTCTTGGTCGACATGATAAACTCAGACAGCCTTTCACCTTGCTCGTTCCACTCCAAACCGTGGGTTCCGATGTGAAGTTCTTCCGGCGACCTTCGTGGCCCGATCTTGGCGTTGAAGTCGCCGACGATCACCTTGTAGAAGGTGTGATCTTCCTTATAGAACTTCTCCAGCTCCACGTAGAAGGCCTCGACGTCTTCGTCGTCGTAGTCGGATGTTGGGGCATACGCGACGAACACAGTCAAGGCTGGCACGGAGCCACATCGCTTCAGTCGCAGACGTCCGATTCGGCTTGTCAGAGACTCGTACGAATCGATGTTCATGGCCAAGTGCGTGTTGACGAGGACACCAACGCCGCCTACTCCCCTGCTGTCGCATGTTCCGAGGAACAGTTCTTCTCCGGAGTCGTAGGCGGCGTGTAGGGGGTGGTGTCTTCTCGTCTCGGTCAGTCCGATGACGTCGTACTTGATCTTCCTGGCTTGCATCGTCAGGTCCTCGACGGATGCTTCCGACGCAAGCGTACGGGCGTTGTAAGTAGAGATCGTCATCCTAGTCCTTCTCAGTTTGCGCAGCCTGGTTAGGCCCTGAGATTTTAGCAGCCTCTCCGTACTCGTCCTTCCCATCGCTGCAGAAATGGGGGCTCTTTCGGGGTCAGGGGAATGAGGCCCTTTAGTGCTGCTGTGTTTGACTGGAATACAACACGGGTAGCTAGTCAGGCTCTGTCGCGCGGGCGGGGTACTCCGGGCAGCCAGCCAGACTGCCCGAAGGGACGGGGCGAGACTTAAGGCGGCCTCGAATCGCCTTACATGTACTCCCAGTCTACCGAGTGCAAGCTTTTGGCCGAGCCGACACAGTTACAATCCGCACAGTCACGGACACATCCGCGCACACTGTGCACGAACATGCCGCTCCCGCGCACAAGGAACGCATCGACCCGACACAGCAGGAGCAAGGAGTCCATCCCCTGCATCCCACCTGCGTCTCTGGGCAGTACACGGTCGCATTTGGTTCGCGTTTAATTCCCCTATCCACCACCCGGGGACGCGCCACGTGGCCCTGCGACAAGCGGCCCGAGATCCCTCTTAACAAGAGAACCCGAAGGCTCTCTATCGAGGGAGATCCGTGGGCTGAAGAAGTAGAAAAAGATATTATATTATACTATAATATATTATATTATATTATACTATAATGTATTATATTATATTATATTATACTATATTATATTATATTATATTATATTATATTATATTATATTATATTATATTATATTATATTATATTATATTATATTATATTATATTATATTATATTATATTATATTATATTATATTATATTATATTATATTATATTATATTATATGTACCACTACATAATTGAGATAGCTCCCTGCCCTGTAGATGGTGAGGCGTATCTCACTCAAGTTGGAAACCTGGCTGAGATACGCCTCGTTGAACCACGTGCAATCTCATGGAACCCCTTGCGACGCCTCCGCGTACCTCGCGCGGGCAACGTCTGCCGTTCAACAAGGGATGTTGTTACAGCAGAAGACGCGTAGCCTCCTCCTGCCTGACACAACGGCGTCTGCGCGCGCTTCTGAGTGCCTGAATCCAGAAGACGGGTTCCTCTTCGGGTTCCAGAAGACGGTTGAAGAATCCTTCATCGCACCACAACCTTCTGGAGTCAGAAAAGGAGACACCGTCGTCCTACGACGAGGGATCGCATTCAGAATTGAGCATGAGATGCTACTGCAGCAGAGGAAGCGCAGCCTTCTCCTGCTTGACACAACGGCGTCTGCGCGCCTGAATCCAGAAGACGGGTCCCTTTCGTTGCACAACAACCGTCTGGAGTCAGAGGAAGCGAAAATAAAGGAAGCAAGGGCCACATCGTCGTCGTACGACGATCGGCCGCATTCAGAACTCAGCATTTTCCCATATTGAACGGAAAGCTTTACTGCTGCAGCAGGGGAAGCACAACCCCCTCCTGCTTGACGCAGCGATCTGCGCGCTTTTCTGAGTGTCTGGATCCAGAAGGCGGTTCCTCTTCGTCGTGCAACAAGCATCTGGAGTCAAAAGAGGTGAACCCTCGTCGCACGACGAGCGGCCGCATCCAGAATTTAACATGGGATCCTCCTCCAGCCGAGGAAGCACAGCCTCCTCTCCATTGACGCAGCGGCATCTGCGCGCGTTTCTGAGCATATGGATTCAGAATACTGGTCCTATACGTCGCGCTACAATCCCCTAGAGCGAGAAGCGGTTCACCGACGTCGTGTGACGAGTGGCCGCATTCAGAATTCAGCATTATCCCACGTTGGACGGAAAATTTTACCCGCGCGAGATACGCATTTGCTACCTCTCACGGGCAACGTTTGCCGTTTAACATGGTATGTCGCGGCAGAAGAAGCGCAGCGCTCTGCTGCTTGATCAGCAGCAACTGTACGCGTTTCTGAGCGTTTGATTCTGAATACGTGTCACTGACGTCTGCCTTAAGCATGGGAGGACCACTAAGGGGTGGTGGAGAAGGGAAGTAAGGGACCTTTGGAGTGGACCAGGTGAGCGTCCAGGAAGGAAAGGAACAACTTGAAGGAGGGACCAGGGAGCGAAAGCCAGCAAGACGAGACCAGTAGGGGTCAATAGTGAAAACACGGAGGTGGTCCAGTGGTTGGGACCAGGAAGTTGAGGGAGGGGGGGGGGGAAGACCAGTAAAGGCGGACCAGCTTAGATCCAGTAGGAAGAAACGAGTGAGGGGGAAGCTGGCGCCCGGATTCGGAAGACGTGTCAACAGTGGAGGGGCCGAAGTACTGCGCAGCACAAACCAATGATGTTACTGGACGGTGTGGAGAAAATTTCTATGATGAAAGGTATCGAAGTGGTGAACGGCTTGATACCGATGAAATACGCAGCAGGTCCTAGATGTTAGCGAATTTTAAGTTTAACAAAAGCTACCTTCTTTAGGTCAGTGATGGTGCAAAGTCGCGCGAAGCGCGCAAGTGCGAGACACGCCTTTAGGCGTGTCGGAGCACTTGTTATATTATATTATGTTATATTATATTATATTATATTATATTATATTATATTATATTATATTATATTATATTATATAAGGATATTATATTATATTATATTATATTATATTATATTATATTATATTATATTATATTATATTATATTATATTATATTATATTATATTATATTATATTATATTATATACAGATTTTATATTACGCCGGTATCAGTCAGTCGTTTTTTAGATTCGGCACGTATTCTACGCACTTCTGCGGATGTCGTGGAAGCAATTGAATGCGTATTTAGCCTAAACAATGACTTGCGCTGGCCTCCGATGGACAAATCACTGTTTTATCCTTGAAAGAGAAATCTGGTACCCATTCAGCGACCCCGAAGAAATGCAAGGCTTGTTTGTCCTGGACGAGATGAACTAATAGCTTTTGTTTGGAGTGCACGTGACAGCCTGTATTTCCTGCTGCGCTACCATGCACTTGTAAACATACAGTAACGAAACTATAAATATAGACCTATTTTTGTCGAAGCCCTGTGGTAAAGCATCTTGTCTACACCAGTGCCCAAGCGTGGTGAGGCCTTAGGAGCCTCAACCAGGGGAGGGTTTCACCTAATGCTATGGTTTTCGGTCATCACAGGTTGCTGTCTGTCTGACATTTTTTCTTTTGCACATGGTCATGGAACGCGTCAGCGGAGGAGAGCACAGACCTAGACAAAGGGAGGCACTCCGGGGTCTGGCTGATCTAATTTGCTCGTTTTAAAATACCTTGCCGATGTGCGGCGGGCACTAGCCCGCTTAGATCGAAGTTATTTTTTCTTTCTTCTTTTACAGTGTCGATAAAAAACCTCGTGCTTACCTAGGAAGGAACCCGTTATGTATTGCTTCCGCTTTTTCTTCTAGGCCGTCCTTATCACGTCTACCATGCAGCCTGATTTTTCATTCGAATTCGAATATTCAAAAAAATCGCGCTTTTTTGAATGTACTCAAATTCGAATAATCAAAAACGACGTTTTTCGAATATATTCGATTTCGAATGCTCGAAAATTTTCGGTATTCGAAACCATTCGAATATTCGAGATTTTTGCGAGAGCATAAGTATAGTGTATAGTCCCGTTCGCTTACCTGCGACACCTCTCTAAGTGCGTCGGTCTCATCTTCCCTCTTCTTGTTCTGGCGACGTCGATGAATGGGTGTGGAAACAATGATTCGCTCCTCCAACTCGTACATCGGATCACAGTTGAAACCCTCTTGACAAGGCACGAACACCGGGGCAGCGCGTCTGCAACCACATCCCTTTCCATACGTCACGATACACAGCAATTACTGGCGCACTTGGCGAGGACAGTGGAGAAGTCGATTCGGGCGGTGTACGGCTGGCGCTTCAGCGTAGCCAAGGAGTCGATTCGTTCTTCTGGCGTCGGGTGGAGTAGGAGGCGCAGGAAGCATAGCAGGTCCGTCGGCCAGTGGGCAGGAAACGGGATGAAGCTTTCGGTGATCAGTAGCAGCACCTGGACAAAACAGCGAACTCTGGTAATGTCAGGCTATGCAAGTCCCACAAGAAGCACCTGCTCAGAGGTGAAGTGTGAGCTGAACTCATATGGAGTTCTACCGCGCAGCATCTCGTAGAACGTCACTCCCAAGGACCACCAGTCCACCCTGAAATCGTAGCCGTCGATGAAACCCAGCGCGCAGGCATAGACCTCCGGAGCCATGTAAGGACGAGTACCTGAAACACTCGCATCTCTCCGCTCCGACGCTGTTCAACCTTCGAGCTCTAAGAAGCACCTGAGTAGGAAGTAGCAAGCTTGTTCGCCTCGAGGTATGTGGCTAGGTTGAGGTCCGTCAGATGAGCGTGGCCTGGAAAGGCTCTCTCACTAAGAAACTGGCTCCTCTCTTCGAGCTTATGTTGTTGAGAGGTGAGCCGACCTTGCTCGTCCAGCAGGATATTCTCCGGCTTGATGTCGCGGTGGATGATGCCCCTCCCGTGCAGGTACTCGATGGCGAGCGAAATTTCACACATGTAGAGTTTCGATCTGAATACGGCAGCCCGTTCATGCAATACTCACCTACGAACAGAAGTCTGACACCGTACTCGCCTCTATGGTACTAATGTCCTTCCCTTGAATGCATGGCGACAGCGCCAGAGTCAAAACGTTGACCTCTGTTGGCGTTGGTATACAGGGAAAAACTTTGAGGAAGCACTCGAAACTTCGTGAAAATAAAACGAACACCATGGTCGGCCAGAGCTACCTACTGCCTTCGCACTGTCTTCTAACCCTCTTCCCACGCCTCATCGAGTTTGATCTGTAACATGCACCCCACTCTACAAATAGCGACCATGACATATGTGAATGTACTACAGTCCTTCGAGAGCAGCGGAGAGTGGGTGAAATTCACCGACGTAAGCTCGTCCTGAGTCTACAGTTTTGGAAGAAAGATACCCGACGCATTCGCTACCCTTACAGAACTGATACAACCGGTTGTCCTCACAGATTTTAGAGGTGTCTCTCGTATGCGGCTGGAAAACAAATGCAAGAGAATCATGAAGGAATAATCGCGATGTAAGTCACAAATGAAGACGTTTGTCTGCAGTCGGCTACACAGAGGATCCTTGAGCGACTAGCTTGGGAATAAAATCTCTGAAGAAATCGCGTCCATGAAGGTACACAGACGTTGTGACATTCTGAAGTCTGTGCAACTCAGCGAATGGAGAAGCCAACGGGAATACTTTTGAAGAAAACCTGCCTTCTGAGCTTTAGTTTACCCAATAGGTTAGTTTCGAAGACCTCATATTTTCGTTAGACTCTTTGCAGTAGAGGCGGATTTTGGCTGACTTGGTTTTTTGCTTCCGGCTTCTCAGAGGTGAGACAAAGCTCAAAGACAGCAAATAGTGGATTTTTATACCCACTAGCCTAGGACGGAATCATTTCATTCTTCAATATCGGAAAATCCACAAAAGGAACTATTCCAGAATGTTTAACACAGCCTTCTGAAGGTGCGCGCGATGGTTCCGTCGCATTCCACCTGAACTTTTCGTCGCAGATTCTAGTGAAGCTTTCAAAGGGAAGTTGAAAAAGCTTGATTTGTTCCACCTGCTTAATGAACAGCGTGTGTATCTGTAAAGAGTTTCAGACATCTGCCGTTTCGCATGTCATCTGCCACCGACAAGAGTTGTCTGTTCCACTGCCATGAACCTTAGATTCGCAGGATGGATACATCCTTGTCTGGCACTGGCTATCGAGTCCTCTTCCTCTGTTGGCTTACTCCATCTATGGTGTTGTTTAGCTCAAGACTTGTTGTTTTCAATTTTCAGTTTACTTCATCTATGGTTTTGTTTGGCTGGTGATTTTTTTTTTAAATTTTTGCTTCCCGCAGTGGGTTTAAACTGAGCGGATGTTTCACTCTTCTCTCACATAATTTTTCAAGCTGGGAGTGCGGTGTAATCATGATTAGCTGTCTTTATATTGTGTTCTTTTCTCTCTAATTATTTTCTTTTCCATTTTGAAATCCTTGTTATGCCTCCTGTACTTCGTTTACGGTGTGGAGGCTCCTACATAAATAGCCATCCCGACTTGTTTTTTTCCTACTCCCAATACTGGCTATTAACCAGCACTTGGACTGATGTCTTTTTAAAAGCCGATTTCATTTCTTTTGCTTCCTGGCCGCTGCCGAGGTGCGTACCAGTATAATGAGGTTTCTGAAAGACGGGACCCGCCTGGCGGTGCGTGCCCTGAGAGCTATGGACTAAACACATTACACAATGTTTAACTTGAAATGTTAGCTGGTTCTCACCCCAACACCGTCTATTTCAGTACTACTAAATATACGCGAATTTTTCTCAAATAAATAATTGATTTTAATATCAATATTCCACTATAGTTATTCTTCTATTGAAAAATGCTCTCCTATTAAAGCTCCTCTCAGCAGGTTTCAAGTCTGTGCTGGGGGAGTGAAACATCTGCTATGAAAGCTGCCTTTCTTATTGTTTAGTTGGTCACGAAGGATTCTGTCATTTCGCTCTTTCTTCTATTTAGCCGATTTAATGGGTCCTATCCAATTGTGCTCTCTTCCTTTTCTGATGTTATTTTTGTTTGTTTTTTTTCGTTTCTCCTACTGAAACCTTTTATGTATCACTATTGGGTTTTTGTGTTCGGTACCTTGGAGTGCTTCCTTTCTGGCTGACTGTTTGGTTGTGCCGTCTTGCGGCGTATTAAATAAATAAATAAATAAATAAATAAATATTCTTTGCGTTTTGCGGTTGAGGATGACGAGGTCCATCTCGTTGGGAACCAGACCTGTGAGGATTCCCAGGTCTCTCGAAGGGCGGAGACTTCTGGAACTGCGAATTTTCATGGATGGTGCTGGTCGACATGATGAACTCAAACAGTCGCCTACGTTGCGTGTTGCACTCAAACCGTGGCTCCCGATGTAAAGTTGTTGAGGCGACCTTCGTGGTTCGATCTTGGCGTTGATTTCGCTGAGGAGCGCCTTGAGAGTGTGTGATTTTCCCTATAGAACTTCTCCTTTTTCAGCAACCCCAACTCATACCTTCAGCCTTGGAGTCGTTCTAGTCTCATGTTGGGGGAAGTTAGATAAAAGTAGTAGTTTACTACGGAGCCACATCGCTTCAGTCGCAGACTTCCGATTCGGCTTGTCAGAGACTCGTAGGAGTCGATGTTCACGGCCAAGTGCGTATTGACGAGGACACCGACGCCGCCTACTCCCCTGCAGTCGCATGTTCCGAAGAACAGTTATTATCCGGAGTCGTAGGCAGCGTGTAGGGGGTGGTGTCTTCTCGTCTTGGTCAGTCTGATTACTTCGTACTTGATATTCCTGGCTTGCATCATCAGGCCCTCGACGAACGCTTCCGATGCGGCCGTGTGGGCGTTGTGAGCACACATCGTCGTCCTAGTCCTTTTCACCTTCTTCTTCTTCTTCTTCTCCTGAGCGTTTAATCCAGCGCAGTCGCAGGGTCCGCTGTTTTTATGATCCGTCGCCACCTCATCCTATGAAGGGCATCGTTTACGTGGCGCCGACTTCGACGCGAGATGACGTCCTTCCACCTTTTCTTTGGGGCACCTCTCTCTCTTTCCTGGTGCTTCAAAATCTAATGCCAACCTTACGGGTGGCTCTGTGGTCTTCTGAGAATGTGACCTTACCACCTTAGGCGCTGCTCTCTCATCTTCAACTGGATCGGAGCTGTATTCATGACTGTCCTAACATTCTCATTTCGCACTCTGTCCTGACGGGTCCATTCACATGCCCATCTGAGCATCCTCATTTCCGCGTCGTGCAGTTGCCGCTCCTGCGTTCTACCCAGAGCCCAGCGCTCATAGCCATAGAGGAGGGCAGGCCTCACTGCTGTTCTATATAGCTTGCCTTTGATGTCCTAGAGCACGTACGGCCGCAGAGGATTCCTGTGGACCGTTTGAGCCACGCTGCATTTATCCGTCCCCTAACCGCCTGGTCCACGCTTCTTTCCTCGGATATGTCGCTTCCGAGATAGATGAATTCTTCCACCTTTTCGATCACCTCCCCTTGGCAGAATAGGATCGGTTCTTTGCACTGCTCAGAGCTGATGAACTTCGCCTTCCTCACGTTCAGCCGCACGCTGTTTTCTGCGAGGGCTCCTTGCCACAACTGCACCTTCTCCTCCAGCTCCTCCCGGCTGTCGCCTACAAGGGGATATCATCCGGGTAGAGGATGGTCCTGAGAGGGCCTTCAAGGTGACTCACTGTGCAATCAAGCGTCAGCACGAAGAGGAACCGACTCAAAGCCGACCCTTGATGTACCCCCACTGTAATATCCATTTTCTGTGTCATCCCGTGTGGAGTTCGTTCCACCGCTTCCGAGCCTTCGTACATATCCTTTATGACCGAGATCAGACGTTCCAGGACACCCCTTTCTCGAGGGGATTTCCAGAGCACGGCCCGACGTAGCCTGTCGTAGGCTTTTTCCAAGTCCAGGAATGCCAGGTAGCAGGGCTTTCGTTTTTCCCGATACTTCTCCATCACCTGGCAAGCAATAAAGATCGCGTCTGTGGTGGACCTCTCAGGCATGAAGGCCCACTGCTCCTGGGAGATTGTGACCATCTCCCTCAGCCTCGAGTCGACCAGTCGTTCGTAGACGTTCATCGTGTGTGAGATCAGTTTGATCCCGCGGTAGTTGGAGCATTCGGACGCGTACCATTCTGCTTGAGAATATGGGGACTATGATGCTGTCCTTCCAGTCATCCGGCATCTTACCCTCTATCGTGACTCTGTTGAAGAACTGTATCAGCCAGTTGACTCCACAGTTCCCAAGCACCTTCCAAGCCTCTACTAGCACCCCATCAGGCCCAGCTGCCTTCCCCAGCTTCATCTTCCCTATGGCATTGCGAACCTCTTCCTGCGTCCAGGACGGGATAGCTACTTCCGTTAGCTGTTGTTCTTCTTGGACATCGCGATGCAGAAATTCCTCATTTAGCAGTTCCTTGAAGTACTCTTCCCATCTTTTTCTGACCTCGACTGCTTTCTGTAGTACCCTACCGTCAGCACTCTTCACAGACTTGATCACTCGGATGTCGACGCAAGCTCTATGCCGTGCCTTGGCCAACCGGATGGCGAACTTCTCTCCCTGCGGCCCCTCCAGCTTCTCGTGGGCATCCATTTCCTCGTTCTTTGCTTTTGTTGCTACTTTGGCAAACCTCTCCAGCTTCCTACAGACTGTGAGGTGCACGGGTGCTTTGGTCTTTTGCCACTTCTTATAGGCCTCCTTCTTTTTCTTCACCGCAACCTGCACCTCTTCAGTCCAGAACCATGCCGCCTTATCTCCTCATTGAAACGAAGGGAGCTTCGTTTCAATGAGGATTTTCCTGGCACATCGCAGGACCGTTTGGGTCACCTTCCTCCAGGTCTCGTGTACGGGGCCAGTTGGATCGGGAAGCCCTGCTTCGAGCACTGCCCTTCGTAGCTCCTTGCGCTCTGGTCCCTCCACCATCGAATTCTTGGTTCTGTTCTTACTTTGGATTTGCTGGGTAGAGGAATGTTAATGTCTGCTACCTAGGGCCTATGCTGTGATGCGACCACTTCGTCCGAAATGACCTTTACATTCCGGACGGTTTTCAGGTCAGGCCTTCTCACCAGGATGTGGTCGACTTCCGTCCTTCTTCCTCTGCTCGAATAGGTCACTTTCTGGCTCTCCCTCTCCGCGGCAAAGGTGCTACAGATAACCAGGTCGTGGGCGACAGCCAGATCGAGGATTCTTTCTCCATCTGGGTTCACCAAGCCAGGCCCTTTACTACCATGAACCCTTTCCACTTCTCTTCTGCAACTCCCCACGTGCCCGCTCATACTCCCCTGCTACGGAAAGATAGTCGCCTTCTGGTACGGACCCTATTATCTCCTCCAGGGTGGGGTAGAATTCATCCTTGACGGGCTCGAGGCATCCGGTCTACGAAGCGTAAACGGACATGACGGTCCAGTAACCCTCCTTCGTATCCAGCCGCAGAGACATGATGTGGTCGCTTATCCTTTGGACAGCAGCTACCGAATCCTTGAGGGACTCTGCCACAGCTATCCCGACACCGTTCCTCTTTGTGTCCTCTCCGTTGTAGAACAGCTTGACCCCTTCTCCAATCTCCTTGGCCTTCGCCCCTTTCCATCTCGTTTCCTGCAGGCACAGGACTTCTATCCTTCTGCGCTTCATCAGGTCGGCCACTTCCCTGGATCTTCCGGTCATTGCTCCCACATTCAGAGTTCCCATTCGAACTAGCTTCTTTGGCCGAGGTCGTTCTGTCCTCGGTAGCCCTCGCATACTAACCACAGAACTCGGGCGGGGGTTTTGCGCGTCACTTCCGGGTGACGTCCTAGCCTTCACTCTGATTCCATTGCGACTCTTGAGCATGGTTTGTGACGGGTTTCTCCATCAGCCGTCCTATTAACCTGGGCCTGACGTTGGAACCGTTGCCATTTTTGCACTCTCTGTAGGGCAAGGCGAGCCGTACATCTCATGAGGAGACATCACAAACCGATAACCGTTTGGTGTTTACCTCCTTTCTAACCCTGTGCGGAGTTCGTATCACACCTTTCTTGCCTTCGGGACGTGCTGTGATTCGGAATTCGCTAGGCTTCCGAAGAATTGTCGAACTCCTTCTCAGCTTGGGAGCTTTTGCCGGAGATTAAAAATCTCCGCTGTACATCGCAGTTCGACACCCATTGCCACCCCCAGACGATGAGGAGTTGAACCTTCTCACCATCAGTTTGCATAGCCTGCCTAGGCCCTGAGCTTTTAGCCTCGATCGATCCGTACTCGAAGTACCGCTCCAGAATGGGAGACGATAGGGATGTAAACACTGTTCAGGCACATTTTAAATTCTAGATGCAAACTAGATGATGAACGACATTTGGGCACTGGCTGGTTTTAATTCTGTCAAGTTTTTTTCCTCGCGATACCGCTTACCAATAACTTGAAAACTGATGGTCAGACTTCCATTCAAGAAGGCTTCAACAAGAGAAAGTCGTATCACCACCTTGACACATACCTGTCCTCAGCGAACTTTCCCTGTTGATTCAGATGAAATCGTAAATCGCCGCCAAGGAGAAGATCAGTGACCATGTACATGTAGTCGCGGTCATGAAATAAAGAAAATTCCTATGAAGATATTCAACTTCTATTACTTTTAGCTTAACAGCAGCACTTTTCCGCTATTTGAAGCCTGACAACGACGCCTTTATCAAGGGTGGGCATCATGTGTTTGTCGAAAAATTTTTAACGACATTTCTAAAGAGAAATTTTTACACGAATCACGGTAGAGCTGTCAAATTAAATTATCATAAACTGTAGCCAGTTTGGTGACATTAATGCAAAAAATCCAGATTCTCTTCTTTTACAATACACTTTATAACATTTATATAGTTACGGTTGCTACGACACGCTTTTAGGCGTATCTCAAACTTGCCCGCTTCGCGGGATCCTAGGGTTAAGGTTTTTCTAAGAAAATGCTTTCGCACGAAAAAATCATAGAACAACGAAAGTACACTTTCACTGAAGCATTTGAAGCATTTGATCCCGGGTGATCCTATCCTACTATATATAAGGATAAGGATAAAGGATAAAGGATGGCGTTACTCAATCCCTTCTGGGATGCGCCAGCGCATTCTACTCCTACGGGATGTCGTGGAGGCGACATGAATGCGTATTTGGCCATACAATGCCTTGAGGTGGCCAGCCGATGAACAAGTCAGCGCTTTATCCCTCCCAGACAAGTCTGGTACCAATTCACCGACCCCGGAGGGATGGAAGGCTTGGTTGGCCTGGGCGAGAAATCCGAACCGTATTCAGACGAGGTGCCACCCACATCATGTCGAGACCGTCAGAAGAAGTGTCATCGATGTCTTGCAAAGGGCGTTCGAGTTCAAAAGACATGCCTCCAACGTTGCTCAACAGGCGTTCGGATTTAGAAGATGTGCCACCAACGTCGTGCAACAGGCGCTCGGATTCAAAAGGCATGTCAGCGATGTCGCGCATTGGGTACCTGGGGTCAGAAGACATGTCACCGATGTTATGCAAGGGGTGTCTGGGCTCAGAAGAGGTACTACGGATTTCATGCAGGGGATGTCTCGGTTAGAAGAGGTGTCACCGATGTCATGCAAGTGGTGTCTGGGTTCAGAAGAGGTGTCACCTATGTCGCGCAAGGGATGTCCGAATTCCGAACACGTGTAATGGGAGACCACTAAAGAGGAGATCAGTAAGCAGGGGTCCAGTGACGGGTGGGAGGATCAGCGAAGGGAGGAGGTGGGAGTGGGGTACCAGTAAGAGTAGAACCTTTACGAGAGCCAATGAACGGAGACCAATAAAGAGTACCACTAAGATGAGGGTTGGGGGCGGTAGTAAGGGTGGGGGCGAACGGGAACCAGTGAATTGGGAAAGTTCTGTGAAGGGGGAACCGGTAAAGGGAGAACCATTAAAGGAGGACCAGTGAAGAGGGGACCAGTGAAGGTAGGACCAGTAATGGCGGTCAGTGAAGGGGAGGGAACCTGTAAAAGGGATCAGTGAAGGTGAGACCAGTAATGGGGGAGCTATGAAGGGGGATGGGGGCAGTAAAGGAGGGACTATTACAGTACCGCGCATGTCTTTTGGTCAACTCCCGAAAAAGCCGCTTTGGAGCGTTCCAAAGCGGCTTTTTTATATAACTTTCTTTAAAATCAAGCGCTTGTGAAAAGAAACATATATTTGAACTCAGCAATCCAAGCTCTATCTTTTGACGTATAAATCAATAGAGTTGAACAATGCATATAGGCCGGAGATAATCAATCGAGTGGACGCGAGAGCCTGTAGAGTGACAATTTGGGGAATTTTATTGAAATTCCTAGCCGCCCTACTCAGAAATTGCCTTAAGACTGTCCAGCTTGCCTTTGGAGTGCGCCGTGAACAATGCATATAGAATCGAACCTATCAATCGAGTAGGCGCGACCACTCGCAAATTGCACGCGCGAGTGTGTTCAATGCGCAATAACTCTGTCGAGATCGAATCGTTCCGGCTGCGGCTTGTGGATTTCGTAGGCAGTAGAAAGCTTTAGTAGTACGCGAAAGTGCAGCGTTATAGCTTTTAAAGAAGCGAAATTATAGCGGCGCGAAAATGCATGTTAGCCGTGTGGGACACGATTTTTTCCGACTTCAGTTGACCACTGCAGGAAGACGCGGCGTGCTAACGGCATGCAAACGCGTATGCTAGCAGAACGCTGAAGGCACTTTACGATGACATGCTCACCACTCCTCAGCTGCCTGAACTGCCTTGCCCTCATCTGCCAGTTTAGAGCGGCGTAAGAAAGCGGTTAGAGTTTCTTGCGCTCTTACTCACCCAGATTTGAGCTTTCGAATCTCACAATGGTACCGTTATCTTCAGCTCAAAGAGCTCTATCGAACGGTGGTGCTCACGACCAATTTCGGAAAAATGGATTTTTCGACGATTTCCTGTCGAGGACGTGGGCGCGCGATCCGAGCCTGCGCGGGCGATGACGTCATAGAAAATCGATATCTTAGAACTGGGCCATGCTAGATACCATTCGGTCCAGCTTTTTATGCTGAATTGAATGGTGTTATTGGGAGTAGGGAAAACTGTTAATTTTGGCGAGTAAGAGCGAGGAGAATATGGACCGTTGTTGTATTGCATTACACGCGCGGCCGTGTTCTGAGCGCGATAACTCTGTCATGTGTGAACCTGTCCGGTTGCAGCTTGTAGGTTTTGTAGGCAGTACAATGTTCTAATAGTGCGCTGAAACAGAACGAAGTGGCTTAGGATTGAACTAAGTTACGGCGCTGCGAAAATGCAGGTTAGCCTTGTGTGACACAATTTCTTCCAAATTCAGTCGCCCACTACGGGAAGATCCAGCGAGCAAACGGCCTACAAATGCATGGGCGAGCAGAACACTTGAGGTACTTTACGACGACATGCTCACAACTCCTCAGCTGCCTAAACCGCCTTAGCCCCAGCTGCCATTTCAGGGCGGTGAACCTACCGTTGAAGTCTCCTGCGCTCCTACTCGCCCATATTTGAGTTTCGACAATCGCAATAACACCGTTAGCTTCAGCACGAAAAGCTCTATCGAATGGTGTCACTCTCGACCAATCCTGGAGAAAGCGATTTTTTGACAATTTCCCGTCGAGGACGTGGGCCGAGCCTGCGCGGACGATGAGTCATCGAAAATCGATATTTCGAAATTTACTCGTTCAAAATCATCTAGTGGTTATTTTGCGCGCTGATTACGAAACCGATGTCCGTTTTTGAAAATTCGCCGATTTCGGTAAGTTTGGATTTTCTTCTGGATAACTGAGGGCGGTCCTGTCAGGGTCACCAATTTTGCTCAAACTTCATCTAAGGGCAGGAGTTATTCGGAATGTATAACACGATGAAGAAGTCCATTTGGCTGATTATAGCAG
>OX377203.1:47718124-48047480 GCA_947396885.1 Heligmosomoides polygyrus polygyrus
ACACCACTATATAAGACTAGTGAAGAATAATTTCAGAATTTCAAAAAGCTTTCGTCAATTTCTTCATACTTCACGTGCGTTTCTAGGATGTGGGTCATAGACTTCTGCGCAGAATAAAGAAGGGCAGGATCTTGCAGAACGATTCAGGAGCCTTTTAGGCCACAGAGATGACGCTTCCTTGCCGGTGCCACGTAGGTGGTCAACCAGATCGCTCTTTAAGCAAACCGTAAACAAGTGCTCGAAAGCCAGGAGGAGTGGCTGACAACGGTGTGGGACACAAACCTCTAACAAAGGCAGAAGCAAAAACAGCGCATCCTGACACTCTCTGTTTACAACAGGCTTCTCGTGATGCTCTGGAGAACTCGGTTGATATGAGGTGGAAAAAAGTCTCTTCACACTTGGAAAGTTTTTTTGCCGTTCTCCTTGTAAACAAACTAGCCAGTATTGATTGCTGACTTCACACCTATCACACTTGTCTACCGTTCGAACGCGGACACAGGTCAAGACCCTTCTTGTACTTCGCTATCTATCCAATCTTCCGGACTCAATGCCAGATCTACCTCCTGGCCATTTTCGGCACGGCATTCTTCATGAATTCATTAAAGGATCTACAGCACGTCAGGCAGCAGACCAAATTATTAACTACATATATGGTTTGGGATTTACTACTTATCGCGCCTGATATGAGTGGTTCGGAATGTTTTAAAGGGAGATTATTCACTCGAGGACAAAGCAAGGTCAGGAAGGCCAACTGAATAGGATGGCACTGAACTACTCCATCTTCTTCGTACCGATAGTAGGCAGACGACACGTCAACTGGCAGAGAAGATCGAAATGTCTCATAGGATAGTGGGAATCCATCTGAGGGATCTTGGCTTTCATGGAAATTTGGAGCTCGGATTCCACATGCCCTGTCAGACACTCAGTGCAAAACCACATGTTGCAAGACTCACGAGAGCAACAATAAGGGAGCTGGGCTGGGAAGTGATGCCATATCCACCGTATAGCCCTGACTTCGCCCCTACCGACTACCATCTCTTCAGTGCTCTCAAGCAAGAAATTGGAGAGAAATATTTTGAAACGGTTGAAGACCTCAAAAATTGGATTCAGCAATGGTACGACTCCAGAGCTGCAGTCCTTTATGCGTGAGGAATTAGAAAAGTACCCGGTCTTTGGAGAAGTGTAGTGGAACAAAATGGAGTTTATCTCAATTGATTTGACATTGTAGTTGTGAAGTAATAAATCTTTGAAACAAATGAAAAGACTTTTTTCCAACCTAATGGAAAATCGTAATTCATTCGAAAGCGTCGTGTGTCACAGAGTAAATGACCAGAGGTAATAAACGAATCTGGTTAAATAGCAAGGGGCAAAGGACGGACTTGCTCAATCCCTTTTTGGAATGCGCTACGCATTCTACTTAGATGTCGTTGAGAGGATCCGAATGCGTATTTGGCCATACAATGACTTGCGGTGGCCAGCCAATGAACAATTAGTGCTTTATCCCTCCCAAACAATTCTGGTACTAATTCACCGACCCTGGAGAAATACATAGAAGCCTTAGTTGGCCTGGATTAGAAATCCAAACCAGGAGCCTGGTACCGGATTCATGCGATAGCCAGCACCTTCTCCGCCTGCTCTGCCTGCGCTCACATATGGGAGTGGTTTCAGTCGTTGTTAAATAACGGATAGAATTTTGTTCAACACTTGACGTTGTCAAGTGGGCCAATTTGGTACGGAAGTTAAGAAGCGGGAAATGGTATTTTTGAAGAAGCACTATTATAAATACAGTACCGCGCATGTCTTTTGGTCAACTCCCGAAAAAGCCGCTTTGGAGCGTTCCAAAGCGGCTTTTTTATATAACTTTCTTTAAAATCAAGCACTTGTGAAAATAAACATATATTTGAGCTCAGAAATTCAAGCTCTATCTTTTGACGTATAAATCAATAGAGTTGAACAATGCATATAGGCCGGAGATAATCAATCGAGTGGACGCGAGAGCCTGTAGAGTGACAGTTTGGGGAATTTTATTGAAATTCCCAGCCGCCCTACTCAGAAATTGCCTTAAGACTGTCCAGCTTGCCTTTGGAGTGCGCCGTGAACAATGCATATAGAATCGAACCTATCAATCGAGTAGGCGCGACCACTCGCAAATTGCACGCGCGAGTGTGTTCAATGCGCAATAACTCTGTCAAGATCGAATCGTTCCGGCTGCGGCTTATGGATTTTGTAGGCAGTAGAAAGCTTTAGTAGTACGCGAAAGTGCAGCGTTATAGCTTTTAAAGAAGCGAAATTATAGCGGCGCGAAAATGCATGTTAGCCGTGTGGGACACGATTTTTTCCGACTTCAGTTGACCACTGCAGGAAGACGCGGCGTGCTAACGGCATGCAAACGCGTATGCTAGCAGAACGCTGAAGGCACTTTACGATGACATGCTCGCCACTCCTCAGCTGCCTGAACTGCCTTGCCCTCATCTGCCAGTTTAGAGCGGCGTAAGAAAGCGGTTAGAGTTTCTTGCGCTCTTACTCACCCAGATTTGAGCTTTCGAATCTCACAATGGTACCGTTATCTTCAGCTCAAAGAGCTCTATCGAACGGTGGTGCTCTCGACCAATTTCGGAAAAATGGATTTTTCGACGAGATTTCCTGTCGAGGACGTGGGCGCGCGATCCGAGCCTGCGCGGGCGATGACGTCATAGAAAATCGATATCTTAGAACTGGGCCATGCTAGATACCATTCGGTCCAGCTTTTTATGCTGAATTGAATGGTGTTATTGGGAGTAGGGAAAACTGTTAATTTGGCGAGTAAGAGCGAGGAGAATATGGACCGTTGTTGTATTGCATTACACGCGCGGCCGTGTTCTGAGCGCGATAACTCTGTCATGTGTGAACCTGTCCGGTTGCAGCTTGTAGGTTTTGTAGGCAGTAAAATGTTCTAATAGTGCGCTGAAACAGAACGAAGTGGCTTAGGATTGAACTAAGTTACGGCGCTGCGAAAATGCAGGTTAGCCTTGTGTGACACAATTTCTTCCAAATTCAGTCGCCCACTACGGGAAGATCCAGCGAGCAAACGGCCTACAAATGCATGGGCGAGCAGAACACTTGAGATACTTTACGACGACATGCTCACAACTCCTCAGCTGCCTAAACCGCCTTAGCCCCAGCTGCCATTTCAGGCGGTGAACCTACCGTTGAAGTCTCCTGCGCTCCTACTCGCCCATATTTGAGTTTTCGACAATCGCAATAACACCGTTAGCTTCAGCACGAAAAGCTCTATCGAATGGTGTCACTCTCGACCAATCCTGGAGAAAGCGATTTTTTGACAATTTCCCGTCGAGGACGTGGGCCGAGCCTGCGCGGACGATGAGTCATCGAAAATCGATATTTTCGAAATTTACTCGTTCAAAATCATCTAGTGGTTATTTTGCGCGCTGATTACGAAACCGATGTCCGTTTTTGAAAATTCGCCGATTTCGGTAAGTTTTGGATTTTCTTCTGGATAACTGAGGGTGGTCCTGTCAGGGTCACCAATTTTGCTCAAACTTCATCTAAGGGCAGGAGTTATTCGGAATGTATAACACGATGAAGAAGTCCATTTGGCTGATTATAGCAGAAGACACCTATACTGATGACTGAGGGTGATCGGTGATCCTGACACGACCACCCTCAGTTATCCAGAAGAAAATCCAAAACTTACCGAAATCGGCGAATTTTTCAAAAAACGGACGTCGAATTCGTAATCAGCGCACAAAATAACCACTAGATGATTTTGAACGAGAAAATTTGGCCAATTTCGAAAATATAGATTTTCCATGACGTCATCGTCCGCTCGGATCGCGCGCCCACGTCCTCGACAGGAAATCGTCGAAAAATCCATTTTTCCGAAATTGGTCGTGAGCACCACCGTTCGATAGAGCTCTTTGAGCTGAAGATAACGGTACCATTGTGAGATTCGAAAGCTCAAATCTGGGTGAGTAAGAGCGCAAGAAACTCTAACCGCTTTCTTACGCCGCTCTAAACTGGCAGATGAGGGCAAGGCAGTTCAGGCAGCTGAGGAGTGGTGAGCATGTCATCGTAAAGTGCCTTCAGCGTTCTGCTAGCATACGCGTTTGCATGCCGTTAGCACGCCGCGTCTTCCTGCAGTGGTCAACTGAAGTCGGAAAAAATCGTGTCCCACACGGCTAACATGCATTTTCGCGCCGCTATAATTTCGCTTCTTTAAAAGCTATAACGCTGCACTTTCGCGTACTACTAAAGCTTTCTACTGCCTACGAAATCCACAAGCCGCAGCCGGAACGATTCGATCTCGACAGAGTTATTGCGCATTGAACACACTCGCGCGTGCAATTTGCGAGTGGTCGCGCCTACTCGATTGATAGGTTCGATTCTATATGCATTGTTCACGGCGCACTCCAAAGGCAAGCTGGACAGTCTTAAGGCAATTTCTGAGTAGGGCGGCTAGGAATTTCAATAAAATTCCCCAAATTGTCACTCTACAGGCTCTCGCGTCCACTCGATTGATTATCTCCGGCCTATATGCATTGTTCAACTCTATTGATTTATACGTCAAAAGATAGAGCTTGGATTGCTGAGCTCAAATATATGTTTCTTTTCACAAGTGCTTGATTTTAAAGAAAGTTATATAAAAAAGCCGCTTTGGAACGCTCCAAAGCGGCTTTTTCGGGAGTTGACCAAAAGACATGCGCGGTACTGTAATGGGGACCAGTGAAGGGGACCAAACCACTTAGGTGAGGGGAGGCAGTAAGAGGGGGCAAAAAGGGAAGAACAAATGGGAACCAGTGAAGTGGGAGAGTCCTGTGAAGGGGGGGGGGGGGACCGGTAAAGGGAGAACCAGTGAAGGTGACCAGTAATAGGAAGGGGAGCAATGGAAGGAACCTGTAAGGGCGGACCAGTACTTCTTCTCACGACCGTCCAACGTGTATGTGACAGGAACCTCGTATAACGTAGGTCTAGATCAAGAAGATGTGCCACAGATCAAACATTGTAAAGCATGCGTTGGATTTTCAGATGACCTTTGAAAGGCAGCGAGCGTGTGCGTGTACATGCCTCTCACTCTCACTACTGACTGATGCTCACTACATTTTCTTCCTGTCTCTGATTGCACATGGGTAGGGGGATATTGTGTATTGACGGGGCTGGGGGGGGGGGGGGGGGAGAGAGTGGATTAGGGAGAATGACTTCAGGAATTGAGGAGGATTATTATTACCATCGGATATTTAGCGGTATAGAGCTCTTCACAAGATTATCACAATCTGTTCCTCACCACGTAGAGAACGTGTACTTCGGAGAATAAATCGGCGTAAGTGCTATAGAAGATGGATGAGCTTCATAGGAGCAGTTTTCAAGATTGTGCCCTACTGTCCCGCTTTCCTCTTGAACCAGTTTTTCACTGTAACGCGAGTAAGAACGCCTAGACGGGGTGCTCTATTCTCGGGGTTTGGGGAGAAGCCCCAACCAGACGTTTGGCGGCCGTTAGACCGTTAGGCCGCCAAACGTCTGGTAGTCAATATTTGAGATGAGGCTCTGTCGAACTCGCGAGCACGCCACGTACAGTTGGCCATGAGAAAATACTGAGATGAGGAGACATACACCGACTGTGCCGAATGTTTCTCTTTGGCTCTTGCTTATTGCCATTGCGTAGGCCAAACGCACAGCAAACTGCCTCCTCTTGAACCTGCACGGTAAGGCCTGAGTTATACTCTCGCGGGAGCATCCGCGGAAGGGCGGGAATCGCGCCGAGACTCCTCACCTGGCCAATCGCTGCGCCTCGCCACGCTCGCCTCCGCCGTGCACCATTGGTCCGCGGACGTTCCGCGGATGCTCCCGCGGGAGTATAACAGAGGCCTAAGGCGCGTATCCCGCGCAGGCTAAATTTTCTGTTCAACATGGGATATTGCTGAATTCCGAATACAGGTGTAGCTGGCTCGTTTTCTAGATTCAGACACTCGTTGCACGACGTCGGTGACGCGTCTTCTAAATCCAGATGATTAGAAATGAAAATATTGCCCGCAGGGAATACGGTTAGGACTATACTTATACTACATTCGAATACCTATTCGAATGATTTTCTTTCGAATTTTAATATTCGAATTCGAACATTCGAAAAATCGCGTTTTTCGAATATACTCGAATTCGACTATTCAAAAAATCTGATTTTTCGAATGTATTCGAATTCGAGGGTTAAAAAATCGCGCTTTCCGACTAGCAGGTTCGGAGTCCGCCTGGTGCAAGAGTTTCGATCACATCGAAGCATCCATCTAACAGCCTATAACCGGTGAAGGCAATTTGCCGAAAAACAGCCGCGTCAGACTCCGTTGAGTAAAGCTAGTGAGCATGCCGGCCACTCTGGTAAATCGTTAATCGATAGATGCACACCCCTGATCTGTATGTCTGCGCGGAGGGACTATGCACTCACTGCACTACAGAGAATACTGCTAACGTATTACCTACAACAAACCAACAACACACTCACAGGTCATTCGAGCTTTTGTGACCTCAATGTTGGTGAGTTCAAACCCACGATTAAGGTCGATGTGTGGCGCAGCTCTCGACTCTTCCTAAAATGCGACTACGCAGTTTTGGGTGAGTCCTGAACTTTTTAAATGAACAACCGTAAGAAAGATTCTGTCGCTTCACTACACGTCTACCGCGGTTAGGCTTGAAATTTGTGTGTAGCTTCTGTACTTGGGCACGAAATCCATTAGCATTTTTGGATACTTGAATCCAATGCTCCGCTTAACTGTTCAGCAATTCTGACACAAAGAAGTGCATTGGTCCTTCGTATAACTCCACCCAAATTGTATCTCCCGATATATGTCGCGAGGGTGCGCAGCATTGGGAGGTGGGAACTTTTCAGCCAATCAGATCGCATCGTATGGGTGTTCCATTCAGATCAAGTTTGCACGGCCAGTACCTTGACTAGTGGCGCTGTACGGTCGGTGCTGTTCTTCGCCATGACTGGCTGGGCGACATGTACCTATCTCGCAAGCAATCGCGGACAAAACACCGACTACTGGTCTCAAGCATGATGCACGTTAAGCTCAGAAACCGCCCGAACCCTCGAACTATTACTATGAAGAAAGGGCGCAACCTGGCTGCAGCTAAACGTCCGATGGGAAAACAGTACAATTGCAAATAGTTACCTGAAACGTGTACCAGAGGTTCACGATAAAGGGATGGGAGATCCTTCGAAGCAGGCTGAGCTCGCGTAGGACGTTTCCTGCTACGCCCTGCAACGAACCCAACTCAAACTGCAAGGAGTGCAACGAAGGAACCACGAGGTTCTGTCGACCGCATGGTATCTCTCATCGGCTTTTTCCGCCAAGACAGAAACAGATCGCTACCAAAATTCCGATTTATCAAATAGGAAAGCTTCTGTTTCCCCAACATTTTGGAAATTCTCCGCTGAAAATGTACTCTTCCTAAAAACGCCTCCTGCTCATTATCCCGCAGCTGTCCAGTTGTCCACCCTTACTTTGCTAGCCTGCTCTAGTGTTCCATTCTATGCACTATATTTTCACACTCATCTCTTCCAACTTTTCCAAATCCTACCTTTAATTCCTGCATTTCCCCTCTTTCGTAAGCACTGTGGGTAAACCTGCTTATGTAACGGCACATTCCGTTTTCACGTCAAATTGGGCACTCTTCTAAACAAACTTGATGCTTCTGAAATCGAAGTGAACGTCATCCAGATCGAAAGTAAGGCTCCCCAAGAGTGGACGGATAGAATAATTTATTATTCAAAGAAAAATTGGTATAAAATTGGTAACTTTCTTTGAATTTTTTTACTTCAGCCGCCCAAATAAATGTAATAATTTTATGAAATTTTTATTTTTTGAAAAAATAATAAATTATATTTTGTTTTAAAGCATAACCAGGCAGCAATCATTTGGTTCATTAAAAGTCGATATTGCGCCATGCACTCGAAAAGCTCGTTGCCATTTTTATTTAATTGATAGTGCAAATGCTGCTTACATTAAGTATGAAAGCTAGGATATATGTGTTCTTTACAACTCTTTCTGTTGTATCGTTTACACGTAAAACTGTGAAAATGATGCAACAGAAAGAGTTGTAAAGAAACTCCGTGCGAACAAAAATTTTGCTATCAATCGAATAAAAATTACGACGTCTTGGACGAAGGCATGGCGTAGTCCCTTCCTTTGGCAATAAAAATGGCCGCCTTCCTGCTCTTCAAACAAACATAATACTAATGTTTTTCCTAAAAAAGGATTGTACAAATTTTCATACAATTTCATTTGACACATTTATTTGGTGAGTAAATTAAAACTTCAAAGAAGGTCATACTGAAATTTTCCTTGAACAAAAAACATTCTATCCCTTTTGGAGGGTCTCATTTTAATTTGGAGGGAGTTCAGTTTCACTGGGAAGATGTGCAGTTTTATTTAAAAAGCGTTAGGCTTGTTTCGAAGAGGGTCCAGTTTGGCGTAGAAACTGTATAAAAAAGCTTACTTTACAGCAGCTGCGTAACAAGAACCCTTCTCGACCCATCAAAAGACTTGGCGCACTGTCGAAGGGACACAATGGGGGTTCGGTGATTTATTTTTTCGATGTCACCATAACACTCATGAAATAAGCTCCTCGATTACGGCACAATCCAGCGATGCAGTGCCCCACTTGGATTATACATATTTGTTTTCACCGCTCCCATTCTAGGCATGCCGCTATTTTACGGTGGCAAAAGTTTCGCTCAGGAGGAATCCACGAATAAAGACGCGGACAAGTGACACCTTACGAGACACTGTCTCGCTAAGCAAGAGGACTCCTTCTTGCTGCTTTAATTATCAGTGCTGCGCTGGACCCTGGAGTTTCGTTTCCTGGAAAGTGCCTAGCGACAGGCGTCCGAGGCTAGCCTGAGCCAGGCGCTGCAACGTACCTTGTCGATGCACCGTCGCTTGCTCATGTATTTAAGCGCGAAATACTTCTTGGTTGAACGTTGCTGAACGATGCAGACCTGCAAAGAGCACGTTCAGGCTCGCTAAGAACAGTGGACCGTTATGCTTCCTCCACTTATGATCAGCCTGCACTTTCAGCCACACAAGATGGTGCAAAGACTGTTTCTACAACCCTTGAAACGGAACGAACTACGAACCAGGGGTGCACACAAAATTCTGTGCGTTAAATTTTTTAACGAAATTTTTCAACGGAAAATTTTCGTTAAATTTCCGATAAATCGTTAAATTTCGTTAAAAAATACAATTAGCTGCAAATCGTTCTTTTAAGTGAAGAAATCAAGGAAAACCTTATACGTTTAAACTTCATGAGGTCAACAGCTGAAGTTCAAGGGATGGAGAGTAACTTTGCAATATAAAAAAACAGTTCATCATCATCAAGCACAGAAAAATAAATGAGCCTTCAGTAACAAATTATCTACAGGGTGTGGAACAAGAGAGGTATGGAATTACCATGCAACATGCTCACCGATAAGGCGGAGTTCCCCTTCCTTAGTTTTTTGCGAAACTGTTTCGACTGTTCTACGAGCATATACAGTCTCGATGCCGGCATCACCCCTTTAATTACAGAAATGATTTAATAAAGATACAATTAAAAGCCTATCAGTGGAATGTGAACACGTTGTCGAACGCACGATTTTCGAGTGCCCGGTGTGTGGGACCAATCCATTTTTTGCAACGTCGAGACCGTGACACGACATCGTGCCACACGGCCCTACACTGCCAAAAAGGTGTGCTGCGTCGTCAACGTGTTAACATTCAGAAAAAGTAGCTTTATTAATTTTTTATTACCGTTTTCTAAAATCGTTTAAAATATGTCCAGCGAGCGAAAACATCCTTTCCGTCAGGACTGCTCCAGGTGGCGGGCAAAATTATTCTGTGATAAGCAACGCCAGGTGAGGATAGGCATATCTTACGAGGAGGTTAGACCAGTATCTTTGTGGATTCGTTGGCGTGCTTGTGGGCTCGGCGAAGAAACTTCTAGGTCCAAAATGCATCAAAGGTTAGAAGGATAAAGGGCGGCATTACTCACTATCCCCGCCACGCATTCTACTTCTACGGGATGTGGAGGCGGGTTGAATGCGTATTTGGGCATACAATGACTTGCGGTGGCCAGCCGATGAACAAGAGACAAGTCTGGTCACCCCAGAGGGATGGAAGGCTTGGTTGGCCTGGGCGGGAAATCCGAACCAGAAACCTGGTATCGGGGCACGCGACAGCCGGCATTTCCTCCAACTGTGCTATTCGTGCACCCGAAATGCATCTAATTTTTTTAATTCAAAACACATTGAAAACATTAAAATATTCTTGCTGATCTCAATAGTTCTTTTAGGAACAGTCCTAATAGGGAGGATGAGACCTGCAAGATTAGTGAAGACTAAGGGCAAATGTGATAAACTCACTGAGAAAAAAGTCCCTTAAAAATTCCGTTAAATTTCTAAAAATTTCCGTTAAGTCGTTAAGATAAATTTTAACGAAAAATGCCGTTAAGTCGTTAATTCCGTTAAATCGTTAACCGTTAAATGTGCACCCCTGCTACGAACCGTGCGCCTTTCGGCGACTTCTACTGGGACCTGAATGCGGGGTATGACAGACTTCGTCAACGAAATTGGAGTCTTGGAGGTCTCCTGCTAGCTGCTATCCAGCTTCACATCCAAAACAAATTCCAGCTATACTTTCTGGCGATGAATTAGTTCAACTACAACAAATCTGACAAAAATGACTTCGAAGCGCACCAATCGCCGCGGGAAGCGCAAAGGAGATACACGAAGGTGGTCAAGGATACGAACGCATTGCTCAGAGCACGAAAGGGAAAGGGCAGAAGAACTCCAAACACTGCTGGCAAAGAAAAATGTGATTCAGATCTACTTTAATGCTAAACCAACCCCAGCTACAGTAAAGAAAACTGAACAGAAAAGAAGGGAGGAGATTCTCGCAGTGGTATTCATCTTCGTAGTTCATACACCATGCGCCTGAAGTCTTCCCTGGCTAGCAGCGGTGTCGCTGCCCTGACGACGAGGAAGGCCGCTTACCTTGCCGAACGCTCCTCTGCCAATACTTCGAATGATTGAGAACTGCGCGAGACACGGAGGTGAGGTGTCGGTGGGCGGCCGCTGACCGCAGCACCAATTTCCCATACGCCAACTTCATAGAATGACTTCTGAAAATGACGACTCGGAACGTCGGAAGGGGGACTCGACGACCTGTGAGAGGCAACTCGATAAACAGAACCAGCGCTCGGTTGGGAGAAATCGTATAGGAGACCAACGAACGGTAGAAATTTGAAGATCGCAAAGGAGCGCGAGGAGCTGCCCTCCAGATGTGTGTGGTGTGTTGCTGAACACTGAAGTTTACGAATAGCTCTTCAGAAAATGGAGTGTTCTGTTGGTCAGAGAAACCATCGCATAACAATGAGAAAATCAAACGAACGGACCGCAGGCGCAGTATTTGAGAACAACCAAAACATATGGCGTACCAGGAAAGCGTTCTCTAAAAAGAAACCAGAGAACTCTGTTGGCATCTCCATTGGGCGAAGCGCCAGTTGTAGCGTTCAGACTATGTGAACTTCTTTCCTTTTCTTTTGCAGATAGGTGTCTCAGCAGGATATGCTCTGATGCCTCAACTCTTGAGCTAAATTATCTGAACGTCGCCTAGGTGTTGCCTTCACTTGTTTCTCTGTAGTGAAGGTCTCCATTTCTTCAGCATGTGGTAGAACTATCCTTCCTGCAGAGGAGTTTCGGAAGGCTTTTATGAATCCACTTGCAACAGTTCTGCGCTTTCGCCTTCCAAAGTGGTACTTTGAGTGAGGCCAATGCTATGGTTCCGTAAGCAAAAAATCTTCGACGTGTTAATTATGTTGCCTAAATCTTTATCGGCGTCCCCGGCCTTCCTCTACGAGCTGCCACTGGAAACTGTTCGCCTCTGTGAGCTGAGCCGAACATTCGATGGTGGCAGGTTTCCTTGAAAGGTCGGCCTACGAACAAACCATACCGCATCATATTGGTGTATGTCAATATCATATGGCATGGCTCAGTTAATTTTGGTGGGATAGAGCTACGGCGAAGAAGAGTTCATTTCTGTTCGGTGCAGCAGACGAAGTGGTCCTACTGCACGTCAAGGGAAATAGGGTGAGGTTTTAAGGCAGCAGGAGGCAGCAGTCTCGAGTCCTTCCTGGCGCTAGAGTGTTGATCGCGACAGAACGTCGGTGTAACAGCTTACACTTCGATACCAGCCGCTTGAAGTTTAAAGAAACTGACTTGAATCACAACCTTCTTTCTGCACGGCACTGCTTGAAATACTTCCCTCGAAAGGGCGATCTTTAAAGTGCAGATCAGCGGTCGATGCTGTAGAACGGCCGTCTCATACGGCACGATCCTTGCGTATGTGACAAGACCTCGGTCGTAGACACGGGAGTGGACAAGACAAACACACTCGTCTTTCGTTGCGCCCACGTGCCCGTTAAGATCACCAGCGACTGTGATGACATCTTCCGGCGGTACCTCTTCCGTCTTCCCATCAATCAGGCTCCAAAATGCATTCTTGACTTGGTCATGACTCTTCTCTGCGGAACACACGCAGAGAAGAAGTGATAAAGTCGCTCCTTAGCGGCGACAAGCTCGAACTCAATGCTTTCAATCGAATCACGATAACGTTCGGAGACGATTTTTCGACACAATTTTTGGCCATGAGACTTCCACGCAGAGCGGCCTTAAAACCTCGAACTATGTCCTTGACTTGCAGCAGGACCACCTCGTGTCCTGTACCGCACTGAAGTCAACTCTTCTCCGCTCCAGTGTCTACCGACTCGCACGAGCGGCCCGTCAATGCATCCACGTTCAGCGTTGCTACGCGGGTCCTGCTTACGCTACGGGACTTCCGAGCATGGGATGCGACTAGCTCAGTGCCCCCGATGCCGTCCTCGCATCATGGATCCTCGCATAGTTTTCATACTCGCCCGGCCTTGCGAGTAGACGTCGGCTTCTGTGGACGCCTAGCACTATCTCAAAAACTGTGAACTGACATACACAGTATGATGTGGCATGGTTTGTTCGTAGGCCGACCTTTCAAGGAACCCTGCCACCTGCATTCGAATATCCGTGTTCGGCTCAGCTCACAAAGGCGAACAGCCCAGTGGCAGCTCGTAGAGGAAGGCATTGCCAGCAATCTGCCACGTGTTTGATGAACGTCGATAGCAGTCCGGGAACGATGATAAAAATTTAGGCAACATAATTAACACGTGAAAGATTTTCTGCTTGCGGAACTATAGCACTGGCCTCATTTCAGGTAATACTTTACTAGGCGAGAGCTCAGAACTGCAACTGGATTCATTGAACGCCTTCCGAAACTCCTCTGCAAGAAGGATAGCTCCACTGCAAGCTGAGAAAATAGGAATCTTCGGCGGAGAGTCGTTGGATACACCATCCTCAGAAAGGGGCGGGGCGAAGGGCGCGGCGAGGACAAGATGTCTGGGTCCTTGCCTTCACATGGAGGCATCACATTTTTAATCACTTCCCTTGACCATGCAGCTCTATCCTGAACTGATTTCGTTCTTGAGACAAGAGTCAGAATCTTGTTCACCGTATTTGGAGGAAAAGAGTTTTCAACTGCAGCGCCAAGACTTTCTTCCGGGTCCCGCCACATTGCTCAGTACTAAGGCGTCGTCCGTATTTTCCGACAAGTACAGCAGCATCTTAGCGAGATATGTCATGACAACAACACCACAAAGTTCTTCAACACAAGGAAAATTGTCTGATCTTTGAAAGAGAGGACGGTGAGCCGGTTTTGCGCACAATTACGGATAAGCCTTCAATGTAGAACTCCTGACTGGGATCACCCATAGTCTAGTTGAGGCGAAAATTTAAAGAATTGCGATAAAAATTGAAAGAATCTAGAGAGAAGAGCGACGTTCTCCCTTCATCAACTGCCTCCATAACCGAACCGACTGGAAAATGACTTCAGAGTTCCCCGAGATCGCTTCCCAATCGTCTCCTATCAGCTGTTAGGTTTTTGGACGACGTCACGCCAATTAACGACGGTTTCGCGCGCAGCAAACTTGTCCAAATAGGGCGGCGCGGGCAGGGCGGGAACTGGGCTTCGGTGTACCGAACGACTGCCCCCCCCCCCCAAAAGGGTATGACACCGTCTGCTGCTACAAAAATCGGCGTGAGTGATAAGGGTGTGGAAATCCTTATTCTTTCATAGGAGTTGTATCAGCCATAACTCGGTTCGATCTGCAGGACGCAATGGTGTGCCGGCAGTCTTCCGCTCAAGAGTTTGCACGGCAATACCGTAGGCCAAACAACAGGTGAACTGACCTCGCAAGGTTAGCAAACATTTCCTATTCCCTAGTTAGACGTCTGCGCCCTGACCGGTCTATCGTCCTTGTTTTATACACCCTCACTAAGACCCACAAACTCCCACAGACTTCATTTACTCACTCGCCCTTCCTGCTTTAGAATCGTGCCTGCTATCAGCTGCATTGGTGGGCCTACAGACCGTTTCTTGGTTTCCCAACCTGTTATCGTTCAACTACCACAGTTCACACCCGCTCACCTACCCAATACTACATACTAACACATTCCTTAAAAGACCAGCGATACGCCAGAGAAGCTTTGAGCAAGGACGTGTTATGGAATCCTTTGATGTTACAGCACCGTACATAGGCGTCTCAAACGATCAAATACTATGTATTTAGAAGCCGTGTCAGAAATTTTTGCCGAGCATCATACGGCTATAAACATGCGCGGTCTAAGCGTGTCACAAGTTATGATGCTTCTCAACGAATGCCTACAGAGCAATGTGTTCAGGTGGTCGGGCTAGTATTTTGAGCAGATTAGGGGCCTTGCTATGGGTCAAAGACTGGTTCACGTTCTGGCAGTGGCATCCATGTCAAAAACGGAAGCACCGGTACTTCATAGGATGCCAGCGCTTTACCGCCGGTATATGGACGACTGTTTTATCGTCTGTACAACCCAGCATGACATGGACATTTGCCTTAAACTCTTAAACCCGCAATCGGAACACATTTCCTTCACGCGTGAAAAGCCTACAAACAACTGGCTTGCATTCTTTAAGACTAAGATCCACATCCATCGCTTCTTATAAAAATAGGTGGAATCGGAAGCCCACATCTAAAAACACCATTGCACACTACACCTCTGTCCATCCCTCTAGTGTTTGGACCGCACCGCAATCGTGCGAAACACGCTTCATACCACTGGTCCGCATAAAATTCTGTGCGTTAAATTTTTTAACGAATTTTTTTAATGGAAAATTTTCGTTAAATTTCCGGTAAATCGTTAAATTTTGTTAAAAAATACAATTAGCTGCAAACCATTATTTCAAGTGAAAAAATCAAGGAAAACCTTATACGTCGCAAATTCATGAGGTCAACAGCTAAAATTCAAGAAATGGAGTGCAACACTACAATGTAAAATAAGCGATTCAACATCAAGAAACGCGGAAAAATACAAGTCTTCAGCAACGTTATCTACAGGGTGTTCAATAGGAGCAGATATGAAGTTATCGTTCAAGACCGGCAAGGCATCATAAAATGTACGATCAGGCAAAACCCGGAGTTCCTACTCTTCCTAGTTCTTTGCAAAACCGTTTTGTGTGACTGCTGTACGAGAAAGAAAAACCTGAAACCTTTCTCGTTTTTTTTGCCGAGACCGTGGCACGACATCTTGTTAAACGGTCCCACACTGCCTAGAAGGTGTGGAAAAGTCGAGACAGAGAGAATGTTGTTGTTGTTGTTGTCGTTGTTGTTGTTGTTGTTGTTGTTGTTGTTGTTGTTGTTGTTGTTGTTGTTGTTGTTGTTGTTGTTGTTGTTGTTGTTGTTGTATGACACGTCGTCCACGTGTTAATGTTCAAAAAAGTAGCTTCCCTGATTTTTGTTATTAGCGTTTTTCTAAGTCGTTTAAAATACGTCCAGCAGCCGAAAACATTCTCCCTGTTTCGGTTTTTCCAGATGGCGAGCGAAAGTACTCTGGGATAGGCATATCCTGCGACGAGGTTAGACCAATATCTCTGTTGATTCGTTGACGTGATTGGGAACGGCGAGGAGCTTTCTGGTTCCAAGATGCATTAAACGATAAGATAAGGAACGGTGTTACTCAATCCCTTATGGGATGCGCCACACATTTTCAATTCTACAGGATATTGTGGAGGCGATTTTAATGCGTATTTGGCTTTCAATGACGTCAGCGCTGTATCCTTCCCAGACAAGTGTGGTACCAATCTTCCGACTCCGGAGGAATGAAAGGCTTGATTGGCTTTGCGGGAAATTCGAACCGGGAAACTTGTATCGGGTGTACGCGACAGCCCGCACCTCCTCCGACTGAGCTACACGCGCACCCCCAAAATAAATTGTTTCCAAGAATTCAAAACTAATTCATGAAAGCATGAAAATATCTTGCTGATTTCAACAGTTCTTTCAGAAACAGTCCTAATCAGGAGGACGATACCTGTAACATTATCGAAGATCAAGGGTCAGTGTGGTAAACTCACTAAGAAAAAAGTCCGTTAAAAATCTCATTAAATTCCTAAAAATTCGTTAAGCCAGATATTAACGAAAAATGCCGTTAATTTGTTAAATTCGTTAAATCGTTAACCGTTAAATGTGTACCCCTGTTTCGTACAGCGTGCATGATTCCATCGGGCACCGTCGAAAAAGCCTTCTCAATAAGTAAAGTCCGCCTCGTAGCTCAGCAAAATGGTTATCCCTATAAGGAGCGGAAACAAGCTCATGGTTAGTCGACGAGCTACGGGTGGAGGAAGGCCTGCAGAAGAAAATACGAAAATTGCATTCTGCATGCCGTTCATCTCGGATGGCATAAGCTCTGCAACACGTGCATGTGTTCCAAAAGCTGACGACTTCCACGAATTGCTTAGGGTGTTAAAAATACTACCTACATACTTAAGGGGTCAGCTCATCCGCAACCGTCTGTACGATCCCATATGCACTACCCATCGCACACCAATTCTCCCTTCGGAAAACCGGAAAATTGTATGCTTACGGCTGTTGCGTATCTCACAGAGTGCCTCGCATGCGAGCAGGAATACAATGGAGAGATCTCTCGACTGCTACGTGTTAAAGGAGCACCCTGGTGGGCTAAACAGACCCAATGCCGCCACCCCCTGGGAAACTCGCAGGCAAACAGCTGGTTCCGGGGTCGCAGCCGCCATCCTAGCGCGTGAACCCGATATCTCGGCGCAGTTAACCCTAGAATCGCTTTGGATTGCGGCCAGGTCACCTGGAGTCAATAGGAAGGATTAGTGTGTAGCAGTAACACAGCTGCTGGCACCATTCGTCGACATTTGCTGGTTTTGTCCTACGGGGCCATGGCGCAGGACGTCCCCTAGGCAGGTAATTCCTAAGGCTTTGGCTTCAGTCACCCAGCTGCGGGTGGCCAGTGCACGTCACCAGTCCACTTGCCAAGAGTTAGTCATCCTGGTCTCTAATCTACCGTTTCATTGGTCTTATGGTCTTCTCAAAGGATTTCTGTAAAATGAAATGGCCTGTGGGGGAGATTGATTTCATTTCCTTCTAGGCTCTGAAGGAAGCGAGCACGCTGAAATGTTGGCCTGAGTGCTGTCTATTTAACCACTCTTGGAGTGGCTTAAGCTAAAAATTATCTCTCATTGTCGTAAAAGAGCTTTGCATAATTGTTTGGTGAAGATTAGGCAGATGGCCCAGTCTTCACAGTGAAAGAAGTAGCATGCTCCCATAGAGTGGTCTGTTGACGTTTTTTACCAACAACGTAGTCAGGAACAAGCTATAGCAGGCTCAAGCGTAAGGTGCGAGAATCGCAGGGGGCCTTACTTTGGTTCAAGTTGGAGGGCTGTCGTACTTCGATTCGGTTCCTATGACAAAATTCCTCGGATGGATCGTTCCTTCGCAAGTATTGTAAGCAGAGGTCTGTAAATAATAATTTAATATTATTATTATATTATTAATATTGTTCAATCAATAAAACTTTAGCGCAAATAAATCAATTCAACGAAGATTTTTAGGCATAGTTACTCCTACCATACTAAGTGGCGATGTCCGTTCCTCCACGTGGTGCCACTGGAAACTGCTCGCTCTGCGAGCTAAGCTAGTCACGGACATTCGAATGCAGGCGACAGGCCCTTGTGACAGGCCGGCCTACGAAGACCCATGTCACATCACATGGTGTATGACAGTTCAAGTTTCTCGAGATAGTGCTACGGCGTCCGGGGGAGCCGACGCGCACTCGCAGAGCTCGGCGAGTGTGGAAAGTATGCGAGGGTCCCTGATGCGAGAACGGCATCGGGGGGAAACTGAGCTAGTCCGAAAGTCCCGTAACGTAAGCAGGACTCGCGTGGCTACGCTGAATGTGGGCACGTTGACGGGCCGCTCGTGCGAGTTGGTTGAAGCACTGGAGCGTAGAAGAGTTGATCTCTGTGCGGTGCAGGAGACGAGGTGGTCCTGCCGCAAGTCAAGGGACATAGGACGAGGCTTCAAGGCCGTTCTATGTGGAAGTCCCAGGACCACCAGTGGAGTTGGAGTCATCGTCTCCGAACGATTTCGTGACTCGATTGTAAGCATCGAGCGCTTTGACGATCGATGAGTTTTGGAACCTGCTTGATGAGAAGACAGCGGAGGTACCGTCGAAAGATGTCATCATGGTCGCTGGTTACCTTAATGGGCACGTAGGTACTGCGAGGGACGGGTACAGCTGTCATGGTGGTTTCGGATACGGGTCCCATAACCCCGATGGTGAGCGTATTCTTGAGTATGCGGAATCGCATAGCCTCACCATTGTGAACACCGTCTTCCGAAAACGCGACTCCCACCTCATCTCATATTATAGTGGGAGCTCCAAGTCTCAGATAGACTTTGTGCTTGTGAAGGATCGTGACCGGAGTCTTGTCACAGACGCGAAGGTCGTGCCGTATGAGACGATCGGGGCGACCCACAGCATCGACCGCTGATCTGTACTTTGAAGATCGCCCCTCCGAGGCAGAAGCAGGTCGAGCGATGCGGTGCTGCAAGAATCAAGTGGTGTCGAATGAAAGAGAAGGAAGCAACTGTGATTTCTCGCGTGCGGTTACCGACAGTTACGACTGTCGATGAAACTTGGAAGAGAGCAACCGACGCGATACGCCAAGCTGCAAGATTGGAACTCGGCACTACGAAGCCTGGACGACGCAAAGTCGACATGCAGACATGGCTGTGGACGGACGATGTGAAAGCGAAGGTTCGAGAGAAGAAGTCGCTGTATCATGTATTTCTCGGCGGCAGAACAGCCGACAACTGGCAGGATTATCAGAAGGCGAAGAAGGCTGCAAAGAAAGCCGTGGCTGTTGCGAAAGCCACTCATTATGGTGATGCTACCGAAAGCTCGAGTCGCGCGATGGTGAGTGGTATTCGTACCGATTCGCTAAGACCCGCCATCGCCAAACCGAGGATATTGAAAAGTTCGTTGGCATCAATGATGAAAGCGGCCATCTTCTGACAGACCGCAAAAAGGCGCTGAAGCGATGGCGTGACTACTTTGAGGAAATTTCCACTATGAAATTTCCTCATCCGGCCATCCCTTCTGTGGCTTCTGTTCACGGCCCCGTTCACATGATTACCGTGGAGGAAACAGAAGCGGCTCTGAAGAAGATGAAACCCGGTAAGGCGACAGGGCCGGATGATCTGGCAGTCGATGTCTGGAAGTCGAAGCTCTGGTATCCTGCTGAGTGGTTGGCTGAGTTCTTCAACCAGGTAGTAAAGGAGAAGAAAGTACCGAAGTGTTGGCACAACAGTACGACGATTTCGATTTGAAAGAAGAAGGGCAGTCATGCAGATTGCTGCAACTATCGTCCGATTCGCTTGCTTTCGCACAGCATGAAGATCTTCGAGCGAATCCTCGATAGACGAATCCGTGAAATCGTCAAGCTCTCCGACAACCAGTGCGGTTTTGTGTCTGGTTGTGGGACCATTGATGCTATACACGCCGCCCGCCTTCTGGTAGAGAAGGATCGCGAGAGACAGAAGCCAGTGCATATCGCCTTTCTCGACTTGGAGAAGGCCTTCGACCGCGTACCGCGTGAGGTTATATGGTACGCCTTGCGACAACACAACGTACCTGAGGAACTAATAGAGTGGGTGCGGATGCTCTACTCTTGCTCGAAGAGTAGAGTGCAAGCTGCAGCTGGAACCTCAATGGAGTTTCCCATCTCTGTTGGGGTGCACCAGGGTTCTGCGCTTTCTCCACTCCTCTTTGTTGTCGTCATGGATGCCATTACGCGAGATCTTCAGCAGCCTGTTCCATGGACGCTGCTTTATGCTGGTGACGTGATGCTCGCTTGCGAAGACAAAGACGATCTCGAGCGGCAGGTGCAAGCTTGGTGCGACCGTCTGGCGAGATTCGGACTCAAATTGAACGTCAAGAAGACCGAGTACCTAGCGACTGACGTGAACGAGTCCGGCTCCATTGAAATTAACGGTACTGAACTTGCACGCACATCGGTGTTTAAATACCTTGGATCAGCAATAGCGTCTGACGGCGGTCTGATGGTTGAAGTGAACTCACGCGTGAGTGCAGCTTGGTCCAAGTGGCGTTCGCTGACTGGCGTGCTCTGCGATAAGAAGATACCAGAGCACCTGAAGTCGAAGATTTACAGAGCCGTCGTGCGGCCAGTAGCGATGTACGGCGCTGAGTGTTGGCCTGCGACTAAGGAAGTTGAAACGCGCCTCAGCGTCATGGAGACGAAGATGCTGCGCTGGACGGCCGGAGTCACCCGCATGGACCGCATCAGAAATGATGGCATTCGGCAGAAGTTCGGTATCGCCCCGATAGCTGACAAGATGCGCGAAGCTCGCTTGCGATGGTACGACCACGTTCTGCGTGGGAAAGAAGACGGCGTCCGCAAGATAGGTCTTGAGTTGGAAGTATCTGGAAAGCGGCCTAGAGGACGCCCGAAGCAGCGATGGTCCGATACGTTACACACGGACATGAAAATAGCTGGTGTCCACCCTGATCTAGCTCAGGATCGGGAAAGATGGCGTCGTAACACCAGAAGAGCGGACCCCGCGACGAAGCGGGACAAACGCTGAAGAAGAAGAAGTTACTCCTACTATATTAGAACCAAACTGGAAGAAATCAACGTTACACTCGATATTAATAAAACTTGCGAAGCTCGCACTTCCATTATCAGATTCTTTTACGAGTACGTATTTTCAAACACCATGGCTTGCAAAACCGGAAATTCTTTCTCTGCAAATCGGCACCATACCCTTCATGCCTACCCAGATCAGAGGCAATCCAAGCTCCGTGTATGGTTAACCTCTTCCCTCTAATCTACAAACGTCCGGCTTAACTCGTTTGACGCTGACATAAGCTGCTCACCCATCCCGATTCATGGGAGGCAGTTCCGCATCACGAGTGGTGATATTTATGGCATTCCACAGCATTTCGCTTTTCTACGTGCCGGCTAGAAGTGGATGAGAGGCGCGGGGGAGGCACATCGACCAGCGTTAGGGGAATGAGGGGCGACAGGATGGAGGCAACGGACATTGCGCTGGGGCTTACACGTCCTCTGCCCCGTTCGTCACCATTCGAGCTCAACAGCGACGGCGAAATTGCCCTCAGCGCAAATTGCCGTCGAGTCGCTCACTCCGGAGGTGCTCTCGTTATGAGGATTCAGCACTGACGAGTTTCAACTGCTGGTCGCTCGGAGCTCCAGAAGACTTGCAAAACGAAGACAGAGAGATACATAGGCATCTCTCCAACTCTTCTGAAGTGTGTCAGCAGCAGCTTTCGTGTCAAGCAGATGCGGTACCCGTTCGGGTGCCAGAAGAAACTGGCCGCTTTGTGAGCCGAGCTGAGCACGAACACTCGAGTGCTGGTGGCAGTACCTTGTGGCTGGCCTGCCTATCAGTATTACATGCCACATCGCATGGATGATTGTGCTGCGTGTTTCGCGACATAATTGCTTCGCAGGAGCCCCGCAAAGCTCGGCGAGTGTGAAAGTATGCGAGGGCCACTGATGCAAAGGATGGCGTCAAGGGAAGACTGTGTTATTCCAGAAGTGCACATAAGCGATGCACTGCTGACTTTGGGTACGTTGTTGTGCCGCTCCTGCGAATAAGCACTAGAACTAACAAGGAAAGGCTATATGTTGTTACAGGATGTTTTGTTGCGATCAAAACTCTTACGCCAGGCGGGACTCGAACCCGCATCTTCTGCTTTCCGGGCAGCGATGTTCGCCTTACACCACCGGCGCCGTTTGACAGCACGTAACATCCGCGATATCCTCGAGGCCTGTCAGCACCCACCTGTGATACGGCATGGGCCGGTCGCTGATATCAGCATGGAGCCGGTTAAGCTGAAGACCTTACTAGTAACAATGTTCTAACACATTTGCTCAAGCCTGGAGCGGCTGGTAGAGAGGCTATATGTTGCTACAGGATGTTTTGTTGCGATTCTAGTTGCTGGTCAAACAGCGCCGGTGGTGTAAGGCGAACATCGCTGCCCGACAGGAAGAAGATGCGGGTTCGAGTTCCGCCTGGCGTAAGAGTTTTGATCGCAACAAAATATCCTGTAACAACATATAGCCTCTCTACCAGCCGCTCCATGCTTAAGCAAATGTGTTAGAACATTGTAACAAGGAAAGGTTCCCAACTCATGGTGAGCTTTTGCGATGCTATTTTGACAGGAAGTAGAGCCCTGCGAGTGCAGTCCAAAACGACAGCCAGTTTTTGTTGAACGCTTTTTTAAAGACCTGAAAAGGAGGTGTGAAGGCGTGTGCGCAGCACTCATCAACCTCTACGACACCCCATGAGACATGTCTCGGCGGCGTAGTCGGTAAGAGTGCCACAGCGTAGGAGGGCTTTTCAGTTCGAGTCCGAGCGCTGCCAAAATTTTTGCACGTTTTATTTTTTTGTTATTACGCTTTTACATGATCACAGGAGGCAATTTACGACCATCAGTGCTTACAACAAACCAAGGCTGTCTAATTGCGCCTTCATATGAGCTAGTTTTTCAACTATTCATATCTGCGCTATATTATTTCTCTGGGAATAAAACGTCTTATATATTATTAAATTAAAAGTCTTTTATTATTGTTTTCCTTTTGGTCAACAGCTATGGTACAAAACTATGAAACAAGTAAACATAAGCGCTTGTCATCAGCAGCATCTACCAAATGTCAGTGAGGAAGAATGTTCTCCCTGGCAAGGATTGACCACTTCTTCTTCATTGAACGCGTAATCTGTGGGTATAGAGAGGGTCTTGGGTGAACATTAACGTAAGCAGCTGCCACCCACGCGTATGACAAACACGGCCAAAACACCGGAGCGCAGAACTGTGATTAGGTCTGGCTTATTTATAATCTGCAATCGCATCCATCTCCTCATCGAAACGCACCTATGAAACCAACTAGATGATACGTGTGGAAAGGTCCCATTTTCATTATACTACCTCTAGCCTGTTCCGCGTCTTCTTCCTGACAGTCGACATCTCCATAAGTGGCGTCCAGGAGGAGTCCTTTTATGGCATCCGCAACCGCAATCTCTCTCCTGTCGGAGAAGTCAAATCCAGTGTGAAGGTGGAAAGTAGTCGGCCGACAACACGTTCAGGTGAGAACGGCATTTTTAGTGCATTGTACCGATTGGCCCGTGTTCATAATGTTCAACCGTACGAACCGTACCGTATGAGTGTATTTGAGTGCAATTACGATTACGGTATCATTGGTGATATGGTGTGATATGGTGGTGGTGCAGATGTGAACTAGCACATATGAAGGCGCAAATAGACAGCCTTGATTTGTTATAAGCATTGATGGTCTAAAATTAACTCCTGTGCTCATGAGAAGGCGTAATAACAACAAACTAATATGTGCAAAACATCGGCAGCACGCGGACTCGAACCGAGAACCACCCTGGTGTGTTCCTATGAGGCGTCCCTCCTACCAACTGCGCCGCCGAGGCACATCTCGTCGGGTGTCGTAGGGGTTGATGATAGTTGCGCGCACGCCTTCAGACCTCCTTTTCAGGTCTTTAAAAAGGCGTTCAGCAAAAACTAACTGTGGTTCTGGACTCCGCTCGCAGGGCACTACATCCCATCAAAATAGCATACAAAAGTTCACCATGAGTTGGGAACCTTTCTTGTAAGAAAGACTGTCTTCTGCGCGAGAGACGAGGTGGTGCTGTGGGAAGGCCGCGGCCATAAGGCTTTCCTTGCAAAAGGCGGTCTAGAATAAGCAGTCTAAAGTGCGACAAGGATATTTTAGAAGAGGTCAGCCTTGTATCTCACTGGCGTCAAAGATTCTATGGGGAGATTCAGGGCCACCGGCGGTGTTAGCATGGACGTCTCGGTCCCAAGATGCGATGGCTAGCGTGGAACGTTTCAGAGATTGCTTGAAGAAGGTCGTTGTTGTTGCTGAATGGCGGCGATATGATCCAGGTCCTTTTAACATTGTGCGATGCTGTGGCCAAGAGTTGCCACCGACGCGAAAGTCATCCCGCTCCCACAACCCCGAGCGCCCATCTGCACTGTAAAAATCACACCTACGAAGCCCGACCCTTTCGTGGAAATGTCCGTCAATGATGTACCATGATCCTTTGCCGCACTGAATGATTTCATGCGATGTCGGAAGAAAGTGTAACAATTTTTCCTCGGCATTTCTTTCAGCTTCGATTACTATACATTAGAGGTGTGCGCAATTACTATTTACAATTTACGGCGATATTTTGGGATTTTTCTACGATTTACGATTTACGACATTTTGGGACTTTTAGCAATCTAATCAACCAACTGACGTCAAAATGACGGGATGCAGCGGTGTTAGAAAGATGTACCCACTCTCCTTCCTGTAACAGCTCATTCCCACTTAGATTCAGCATCGTTTTTTTTAATGTTCTAATGTGGCACCATGACAGATGACACCGTGTCGTGCGCCAACTTTTCGACTCTAACTTAACTTTTCTGACCTTTGGGACGAGGCATCTTTGCAACATGTGGCCGTGCATTGTTGTGAAGAAAGTAAATTGGACAGCGTAAATGTAGACTCGTGGTAGAGCACCCCTTGCTGTTTCATGAGCAGCTGAATGTTACCCTCTTGTGACGGAGGTCGGACTTAAATTGCTTCAGAGGTGGTCCCTTGGGGGCCTTCTGTGTACGGTTGACGTAGAATAAAATGGAATAAATAGAATAGAATAGAAATAGAAATAGAAATAGAAATAGAAATAGAATAAATGCGGCATCATAGCCAACTGATGGGGTATTTGCAGGTTAGGATTGTGAGCTGAGTAGGTAACAATACTGAAGACAGTTCCTCCTTAAATTTCCTTGGCACACTATTATTTTTAAAAAATCTGCGCCCAATGACTTAGGAACACTTTACGCTATTTATTGTTGCCTTTTCACTATACGTACCGCTTCTTCCTATGTTTCTTGTTGAGCACGCCTTTGTTGAGTGTATGAAATAAATAAATAAATAAATAAATACTCTGAACTCGTCTCCCTTCACCGCGTTCCCCCGGAAAGTTCAGAATACGAAAGCGGAGGAGAGACTGAGCGATGCTGTCAGTATGACCGCTCCGAGTCACAGAGATCGTGGGCCACTCGAGACCATAATTCTATTCTAGAATATTATAGAATGTTCGGGCTATGAGCTTGCGGCACTGAGCCAGGTTGTAACTGGTTTTGTTATATTTTGAAGGATGATTGAAAACTTTGTTGCAGGACTTCCCCGAGAACATAAGTTGAAAATCTGAGACCTTTTGGTGCGTCACAGGACAGAGTTGCGCCACGCATCAGCTCAGTACGCGATGGGTGTTGAAGTGAATGCACAGTTACTGGCTTCCCCTAGTTAATTAGCGGTGAAACGATATTTAAAAGTGTTTGTTCCAATAATGAATTTTTACTATCGCTTCTGCCAAATCCTAGATTAATACGAATCTAAGGAGCTGCTAAGAAATTGGAAATTTAATGAACATTAAATCGATGAATGCGTTTTGTTGAGATGCCTGCGTAGGCTAAGGTAAGATTCTTTTACAAATTTTTTCGATTTTCTTAAAACGTGTAAAGTTTGATTTGAAAGGTGTCTTACCAGAAAAAATGATAAATTAAAAAGGAAAAAACGTTTGGCAACACAACTGCCCCGCTCGGATTGAAAATAACACGATACGTAAAAACCGGATCGCCTTGTATTAACATTAGCAGAAGTATCTATAAAAATCCAGTTGCACTTCACTACACGTCAGGTAATTGTTACGAGTTACGATTTAGGACGATTCTTTCGTAACTGCGATCTATGATTTACGAAATTTCGAACTCCACTTATGCACACACCTGCTATGCATTGAATGACTATCAGGTGATGTTGTTTATTGCATTAGTTTTATCCACAAAGATATTTACTGGAAACAATGTCGAGTTCGAGGGTAAGTTGAAAAATAGCGTTCAGGGGTGTGCGTAAATGAAATTCGAAATACATCGTAAATTTTTCTTTTCTTTTCCTTCTGGTCAGACACCTTTCAAATCAAACTCTAGTGTATTTTCTTGTTGTATCCTTAAACCAAACTCTACTTTTTAACAAAGTCGAAAAAGTTGTTGATTCAAAAACGTTACCTTGACCTGTGGGTGGTATTTCAACAAAAAGCTTCATCGTTTGAGTGAGCGTTAAATTTCCAAGCCCTTTGCAGTTCTTTAGATGCGTACAAATCTAGGATTTAGCAGAAGCGACCTAAGCGTGGACTGCCAGTTCGTAGCCAGACCGACGCACTGCGTGAGTGGCTTTCAATCTGCATGAACTAGAAGATGTTTTGGAAGCGCCGGAGAGCGCCGCAACTGCGACGCACTCCACGGCCTTTAGTAGGAGAACAGTTAAACAGCCGTTACCAGGACTATAAGCATGACAGGCCATGCTAGACTTGAAGCAACACACAACTGCCAACTCATTCATAGGCGCACATCTAGCGCTACATATCGCAGCTCATATGGAGCTACTCGCTGGGCTAAAAACGAGTAGAGGGACTTCAGACAGAAGCGCTAGTATGGAGTTCTCCGCACTCCGCAAACAGCGCGCCTAAGAGCGCCCAGGTGCACCCAGGAGGAGGCAGAGCGTTGTGCAAGGAGGAATCGGCGAGAGGCACTCGCGAGTCAATCACAAGGAACAGAGTCGATGCCAGTAGTCGCAGGGCGAAGCGCCGGGCATCAGTGCTCCGCGACGAGGCGAACGTGCTCGCCGTCGCCGACGGATTCTATTAATTGGAGCAAATGCGCCGTCGACGGCTCGGTCGCGAGCGCGACGTCGTCGTTCGCCGTCGTGTCCGTCGCGGGCGTGCCGTAGAAGGTAGCCGACGAGCGGACGACGAGGATCGATATCCGCCAGAGTGGCTGGACTTGCGACTCGAATGCTGCTGCTCATTTCGGTGCTTGAGGCGCGTGACCCTCGTCAGCGTCTTCAGCACGCCGTCGGCTAGGTAGTGTCCTGCGCTCTGACCGACCTCTGCAACCGTTGAACGCCACCACCCTTCCGTTCCCTGCACTACAGCTGCACATAACACTTCTCACTGGAATGCCACGTGAGGCTCCCATGTTTTTCCTAGCAGAACATTTTGACACCTACCCGTTAGGGCCCGTTTATACTTCGATGCAAAGCGACGCGGCTCCACGTGTGGTGGCCACATTGATCGGCGACACGATCGGTCAACTTGGCCACTACCCATGCCATCGCGTCGCTCGGCGTCGGAAGTATAAACGGGACCTTAGAACGGGTCATGTGCTTCACTTAATACTCAGCAGTCACCCGTGAGTCGCTGAAGGTATTGTCTTTAGGCCGCCAAAAGGATCTAGTGATCGTCTGAGCGCCACATTCAGGCTTGAACGCCTTGTAAGCGAAACATAATAGTGACTAAGCAGAGCACTTAAACGAAGCCAATTACGACCTTACCGATCAATATCCACCGTGTCTAGGTTGGAGAACACTAGCTGAGAAACATTCAGCGTCAGTGACAGATACGAATTCTTTTCATCTGTTCTTAACGAATGCATTGATTTCGTTTCTATTGAAAAAGTTCCCTTGAACTTCGGCAACTTTCCTTCCCATCTTGGTTAGGATTTTTGATCAAAAACAAAAAGCGGAGCTGATTTACCAAACCCACCGATCATTACATGATTTCCACAGTTTCAAAAGGTTAAACGAAGATTTTGATCAAGTTTGGATAGGTATTGCAGATGTGTTGAAAGAAGAATTCTTGAATGTTCTAACCGAACATCATTTTATAAATTGTTACATTTCGTACTGAAGCGGGCTGAGAGAACACCCTCTTCAAAAGACGATACAGGAAACTCAGCATTAACGGACCTAGCGAAGGCCTGCATGCTAGCTGAGCACTTTTGGAAATCTTCCACGGATTGCCCGGCTACTGTCGGCTATCCCATCGTAGTTGTTACTTCTCCCAGTATGGGAGACACGACTTGGTTCTATAGAGATTTATGACGCATTGTGTGCTTTACCTAGCTCGTATGGATCAGGATGAAATATTGGCATATTTTACCCGGATCGTTGTCACTGCACCTTGCACTCATAATTAATGCTAGCTATAGTACCGCCGCTAAACATCATATCATGGTAACTTTTTTCATACTGAACCTTTCCGCACAAAAGCGCCTTTTAGCATTGCCATCCTACATTCACATAGCATGCGATTGTCATTTCAGAGCGGGCAGAAACATGAAAACCAGTATTGAAACTAGGGAACCTTTTAATTACTTTGACCTGCCCCACTAGCGCCATCGAGCCTCGCTTAGTTACATTCTATGGCACAATTAGCTTTTTCCAGTTGATTTTTAGAAGCTTTAAATTCAAACGACAAGGCATTCTACCAGGTTCCCTAGCTTCCCCGTGTTATGAAGGCCCATATGACACCAAATTTGCCTAGTAAAACATCCACTTCACGATGCTGGCTAAGTTAGGATGGGCAGTTTCTCCCACTTGTGAGGCTAATTTCCGCGGTTACGCTTCTACAAAGGTAGAGGTGATTGTACTCGTTGCCATCGTTGATGCTTACTTTGCAGTTTGAGATAGACATCTCACAATGGCTAACGACCCTCGTTTACCAGTGACCGAACTTTGAGTCCTTGGCCCGTCGCTATGATACGAACTAGCAAAATAAGACGCGGAAATTAGAAGTGATCCTTTATCCAGGACCCGAACAGAGGAGGGACCCAGCTCGTTCGCTTTCCCGTGAAGTCGAAATCGAAGCGGAATGTAGTCGCTGCTCAGCGCGAGATTCTGTATGCAACTCCACCGACACCAAGCCTATGCTTCCGATCAGTTGGCGCTCAACTCATAAGTACCCTCGATGGCTAGCCGCTGAGCCATTGCTGTGTTCAAGCACGTCAACTGATGTGGCGTTTTGTCTGTGGAAGAAGCACAAAATTAGATATGAAGCTAGCGCTTCTATCCTCTTGAAACAATAGCAAGGCATCAGAAAGGCATGTGAAAGTGCTGTCATTTTTTCGATCTGCAGCGAAACGACGAGTTTGCTAATACAGACCTGAGACAATCGGCATTCCGGTGGCGTTTTAATTTATATGTTCAGACATCAAATCGTGTTAAGGAAGCATATCCAATTAGGTCAACACTTCTTCAATTCCTGCATTCAGAAATGCGTCCGTCCCTATTTGCCAGATCGTTTCTTGTGCTGTTCTTGACAACTTCCAGTTCACTGAGATCTCAAACATCTTACGACCTGTACTGGTATTTCGGACTGCTCATCATATTTTACGTTTTTTGTTGTTCTTTTGTAAATTGAAAAAAATGAAATAATTAAAAATGTGTTTTGGGACTATAATTCTCCGAGAAGTAAACAGTTCCAGTCAGGGCAGTTCATACTAATGCCTGCCTTGACTTGCTAACAATGAAGAATTCGTGTGACTTCAAGCATAAGGCAATCTCCACAGCTTAATGAAGCTGGCAGAACCAGTAAAGCTGCTATGTCAGAACCGAGGTGGCAGTAGTATTAGGGTATTATAGTGGCCGGACTAAGCCAGAATGATCTAAGCAGTTGGATAGAACGCGTCAGCTCAGGCCTCCTGAGCAGTAATTGGCATTCGTCGCGATCATGGCCCGCGCGACGAGCTCAACGCGTCGACCGGCGTGGGCGTGACCGGCCTCTGTCGCCGCGCCGCCGCGAACGGATCGTTTCAATAGCTACACACCCGTCAGCGGACGCACGTTCGCGTTTCGGCGCCGCGACGTCGCGTTGGAGTAATGGCGCGGAGAACAGGAAAACATAGGAATGGAAGAACAGCTCAGCAGAAAAGCACATTCAGTCGGACATATGTAGTCCGCCTCTATGTCTACATTTTCAATATCGACCTTGCCTTGAAATATGTGTCAATAAACATAGTTTTACCCACGGACTGCCATCTGAGATGAAAATCATGTGTTCTGCATTGGGACGTGTTTCAATCTAAGATTTGTTGAGCTGGACCGATTTCAGTAATTCAGAGATCAAGAACAGTAATTGAATTGTTGAATTTGTTTTGTTTTGAATTTTTTTAAAATTCAATTGCAAAAGAATTTGTTTTTTTTTTTCAGTATCAAAAACCCATTGCATTAGTATTGGTCCTCTCGCAACTTCTCTTTAGGCCTGCATCATACACGCAACCACGTTCTCACCATCTTGAAGGGCTAGACAAACACTTAACAGCACCTGCACTAATATTGGGCGTTTCGGGGAGACAGCACGGTGCCTCTGCAACCTCTGCCACCCAATTATAAAGAAAATGCCACCCAATAAACAGCGACTCCTGATTGTGCCGGTTAGCAGTCTCCGTATTCTTGAAGGAGGCAAGTGAGAGACCCTCAAAGTTGGAATGGTTAAGGATTATGGCCCCACCAAATCGTCTGACGATTTCGCGCTCCGCGGCAAAACCTCGTGTGGCCTGATCGTTCCGGGACCCATCTCAGCCATGACGAGAGCGCATGTCCGTATTTTACCGATGTCGAATATAGCGCGCGACGTCTCGTTGAAGTAATGTCCTGGAGCCCTTGTAGGCGAACACTAAATTTGTAGGAGATTTAGTGCGTAGACATTTGGATATACTGCGCACGCCAGCTTTTTTGCTATAAATTCACAGTGCCTCCGGGGCTAAACAAAGCTCAAGAAATTTTAGATTGAAAAATAGAAACACGTTCTAAGGCAGAACACATGCTATTCATCTCATATGGTAACTCATGGGCAAACTAGGTTTATTGACACATAGTCTTTGGAAACGTGGATGCTGAAAATTTGGGCGTGGAAACAGACTATATATGTTCGCCTGAATATGCTCTTCAGCCGAACTGTTTTTCCATTCCTATGTGTCCGTGGCTTAATTAGTTGAAGAATCTACACTATGGGCTTGGGCGTACCACAGTGCTGTCACCGTCACAATTTGGAGGCGAAATGCTGCTAAGCCAATTTCTCGGAGAGCGCCCCCAGCATCGCCACGTCACGCGATCGTCGTCTCCACTGTAAGATCTGGACAACTCGCCAGTTTCTTCGCACACACTGCGCGGCGCCCTGCGGATTTGTGCGCGGCTGGAGTAATGTCTGCGCCCTTTCTTAGTCGATATTACTAGTTAAGGGGTATCTCCAAGAGGATTCCTAATATCCATTTATCTGAGGACGTGGGCGAGCCACGCCTTGGCAATAAAACTGGCAAACATTCTGAACAATTACGAAATACGATATCGGTTATACAGCGAGAACTGGTAGAAAACATTGAGGTAATAGACACTAAAATGGAACAAAGAGAAAATAGGGAGGTAAAAGGAGAAAGAAACGTAACTGCCGGTCCCATTTGAACGCACGCTTCATCCTTTGGTTAAGATAGCATCTGAATCTACTCGTTGGCATGCCAGTACACTAGATATTGGATCCGACGCCGATTTTCCGGATCATCGGATGATTCGGATAGCCCATTTTTTCAAGCCCCGGATCTTCGGATGACTCAGATGAGGGCAATTTCGAAAACCCCAGATCTTCGGATGATTCAGATAGCGTCATTTTCGGCCGAGCCGGATTTCGGATATCCGATTCGCATACAACCGGACAAGTGATATAATAGAGGCACGCAACCTCGTAAAAACGGAACACATCAGTAACTACGCGTTTATTTCATTGACCAGTAGAAGTCACGGGCGCGCAAAGCAGCTTGTAGTGTGTCGCCTTGAATTAAGTGGTTATATGCCCTGGTAGGAAGACACATGAATTGCCCAATTATATCATTACTGGCCTAGCTCAATCACCTCTGGAGTAGAACACACCAGTTCTACGTAAAAGATGTCGTGTTTGGCTGCCTTACAAGGGGAGCCCTCCCCAGAACTACTTTGCACCCCCAGAACAAACAAAAAAGAGCATTAAAACCCATCGAGCCACTATCCACTGATAGTGAGTTGGCAATGCACAGCGAAGCAAAAAAAGGACAAAGAAACTATTAAGAGACGTCTCGCAGGAAATTTCTTGAACTCTGTAAAATGAAGGGTCTGAAGCGTATGTCTGAACGGGGAGAGCGAGTCATGTTGGAAGAATCATCACCCCTCAATTATTATAAAGATGTGTTTATTTTTGGGAAGTCGTTAAACCCAAGGAGTTGGGGGACCCTGAATTTACAATGAAATCGGCGCCTCACGAGTTCAGAGGTCCTGTACGCTCGCGATGCCGCAGGCGAATAGGGGCTCGAAGTGCAGTGGATAGCGACATTGCTCCACGAGGGGGAGGCCGCGAGTTCGACTTTTCTGTGCTGCTGCATTTTTGCATTTCAATTGATTGGTTGAGATTTGAGGAATTCTGACGTCTTTACCATTTAAGATGTTTTATGCGCAATTTTTCCAGATGCATGTCGTGGAGAGTAGCTTTGTTTATTGCTGACCGGTTCTTTAACCAAAAGGCAATGAGAAAGCTGATCAACATTATGATGTATAAACGTTTAACATCAGTGATACACAGGCACAAAGTGCATGAAACAGAAGCAGTGGTCACAATACAGATAGCGTATAAAGGGTACAGGCTCCTCACAGTTTGCTTCCGTGCATGGACCAATGACATCGGCTCCATAGACGAAATCGAACTGAAGACGTACCCTTTCCTCCGAAGCAAGAGTTCCATCTGAAAACGGTGTCATATGTCCACTGCTTGCTTGCCTTTCCACGTCTATCAGTTCATCTTGGGAATCCCAACCCTCTTCTTGTTTTCCACCACTTCCAGCTGTTCGCCTACGTCAATTTCAAGTTGACGTGCTTCGAAGTCCTTGGGTATGCTGGCTATCCGTTCGGCCAGCTTGCTTTCTTCCCTCGAAGGTTTCTTGTCTAAAGGTGGGCCACTGGGCCACCCTTCAGCGTGAGCAGGTGGATCACCACTCGAGCATCGGCGGAAATTGCTGGTGTTAGGTTTAAGAAAATTTTCAGCAGACCTCTGATTTCCAGATGACAGGCAAAGATGAGAGAAAGAGTGTATCGATGCCGTTTAGGTCAATTTGCGGGATCCACAGACTCTCTCGTTTTAACCACATGTAACGTCACATCATGATCTCCTTTGAAAATGCGAGCAGGATGGTTTTACCCGAGGTCATTGGCCGATGTATAGAAACAGACTGAGAGGAGCCTGTGTGTCCAGTGCTACTTTATGCACGTTTACCTGTGTATCACTGGTGTTGAATATTTATGCATCATCATGTTGTGTACCACAGCAAGCAGCTGGAAAATGAGCGGAAACGTTTGAAAATGATATAGACGTCAGAATCAAAAATAAATCCCTCAAATCTCAACCAATCAGTTGAAATGCAACAATATGTACAGCAGCGCATGAGAATCGCACACCCGACCTCTCTCCCATGAAGCAACGTCACTACCCATTGCACTACGAGCTGCTTGCCCCCAAAGGTATCGCGGGCGTACAAGACCAGCGAGTTCGTCAGGCGCTGATTCCTTTATAATTCAAGGACTCCCCTACTTCTCGAGTTTAACGACTTGGCAAAAAGAAGCATTTTTATTAGGTTGAGTCATAAATTTTGCAACATTTCTGTTTTTCCAAGAATTTAAAGTAGACTTACTAAATTGCTATATTTTGTTTGAAAGCGTGTTTCCTAGCGATTATTTTGAGTTATGAATCGTTAATTTTGCTTGCATTGTTAAAAAGTTTAATTCTCTAGAACGATGACCACTCAAAGTGAAAAAAGTGGGTGATTTCATTTCCAATTAGTTCAAGCTCGGCAGCAACACTGCGACCGGGGTCAAGTACATTCATGAAGTCACCCCGGCAATTTCAATCCTAACCGAATAAATTATTGGAGATGGTATCAGAAGTTCCTTTCCGCCCCGAACGGCAACAAAGACGAACTACTCCCGGGAATACCAACTGCTGTAAGCAAAGGGCGCCTGCGCCAACCCATCGTCCAATTCTTCCCAAACCAGACTAGAACTGACCGCTGACCTCTGATCTCCACACCTCCCAGCGAACCATCGGTCGTCAGCTGAAGAAGATTGGAAAGTCGCCGAAATCCCCTTCCTCACTGCCTCATGTCTTGACGGAAACCCAAGTAAATCGCTGTGCTTCCGACTGCCCAGAGCTCCGGCACCGGTTCAGGCGAGGATGCCTGGATCGAATGTTTGCTAGCGATGAAAAGGCAATGCTTTGCGGCAACGGTGAAACCGGAAAGCAATGGCTGGAACGCAACGAGCTGGAGGTTCTGACGTCAAAACCGGAGCTCCACCGAAAGAAGGTCTGCTGTGCGTTTGGTGGATGAGTAGTGGTCCAGGGCACCGGGAGCTGCTCCACGTAGTCAAACCATCTTCGACGCTCGCATTTGCCAACAACTCGTCTAGCTCCAGCAAATATTAGTGGAGAAAGAAGCCGATACAAGGCAGTGTTTCATCCACCAGAACAACAGCCGACCGCTTACAGCACTTCAAACGCTGGAGAAAAACGTAGGAATTGGGCTGAACCGAAATCAAGCAACCACCATACACCACAGACATTGCTCGTCCGACTGCCGTTTGCTTCGGTCGATGGAGCACTTCCTCCATGTTAGGCGCTTTGCCGAAGTCGATGAGGTTACATGAGTTCGTGGTACATGAATTCATTAAGTCTCACCTTCATTTCACCAAATTCTTCAGAGATGTAATTCACTCACTGCATGAAAAGCGGAAGAAACTTATTGGAAATAACGGTAATTATTTTGTTTAAGTCAATCATTCTTCTTTTTTGTTATAGTATTGCTTTTGCTGGAAGACAAGTTTTGTTTCAAAATTTATGACTCAACCTAATATAAAAATTGAGGGGTGGGGATTATTCATATAGGTTGACTCTCTCTCCCCTCAAACATACGCTACAGATCCTTCCCTTGTGAGAGAATTCCCGCCAAATGATTGTAAAATCTTTCCGAAAACGTCAGGTTATCAACGGCGCAGAGTTCGGCAGCAAGGCTCGCTAACCTCCTATTATCCGATTTCTATCCGATTTTATCCGAATCATTGCGTTTTTCAAAACTCCGGATCTTCGGATGATTCAGATGAGGGCAATTTTAAAAACCCCGGATTTTCGGATGATTCAGATACCTCCATTTTCAACCGAGCCGGATTTCGGATCATCCGAAACCGGATAAATCCGGCCGGATATCCGAAAATGCATGATTCGGATCCCATGTCTACAGTACACCTTCTTTTTGACATTGGAAAGAACACACTTATGGACCTATGTGAAAAGAATATTAACCTGATCTGGCTTTTTGCTACAGAGTCCGCTAGCCTCAATCCCTCACTCCTCGTTCTAGTAGAAACAAACACAAAGAGCTCATCTGGATCGATGTAGATTTTTCTTGTAAGAATGTAAAAGTGTAAGAATGTAAGAATTATATGCATCATAAGTAGGTCATTTCTGACTCTTCTCGCCTTTAAAGTGGGCAGTCAACTAATCTGGCTCTGTCAACCCCGCTCGGAATGGAAAGGTAATTTGTGCCATAACATCTAATCATTAATTTAGGAGTAATGTTGTTTTGCAATCCTTCCAACAAATGTGCGTCTTTTTGCTTGTAAGGGTTGAACACGATGGCGCTACACTCAAGAATTGGCCGAGCCTAAATCTTATAAGGGCGGATAAAGACATTGGGAATCCGTCTTCTCAATATTCGAAAAAGTTTGTAAATGTGAATGCAAGCTTTATTGACCAGCATTCTACAATGAGGTTCAAAATCCAGTCTGTCGTTCACAACATACATAGCCTAGATCTCGAACCTCTTCAATTTTGTCCAGATGTTGCCCTTCAATATGGTACTCTGCATTAACAGCACACTTTCCTATAGTCAGCAAATGAGTTTTGTCGACAGCAAGAGCTGATATTGTGGAATATGCCCCGCCAACCCTTACCTGAAAAGTTCTTTCGGAAAGGAAACTTTCAATCCAAGAAACAATCCTAGACTGAACACCGACCATCCTTAGTTTCATAAGTTAAGCAAACATAAGTTTCAGTTTAGTAAACGGAACCTTATCAAATGATTTAGCGAAATCAAAATAGACTACATCGAACCCCTTTTTAGCCTAAAGGGCCTTAGTCCAATTATTTAAGGAAGTAAGACGCACCATCTCGACGGATCTACCTTTCAAAAACCTGAACTGGCTTTCGTGAATGACTTTGTGGTCTTTTGCTTCAAACTATGCTTTTCTTGATTTTTTCGAATGTTCTAGCAAGCAAAACCGAGGTGATGCTAACTGGCTGTAATTTTTTGGGTCACTTAAAGGACCTTTCTTAGGAATAGGTGTGACCAGCACGTGTTTCCAGTGGGAAAAAACTCAATTCTCATGAAACCCAGGTTAAACACGTATTCCAAAGATAGAAAATAAATCAATCATCTTCTTGATGAAACAAAGGGGAATGCCATCCGGCATTGTTGAGAGCGAGCTTTGCCATTTCTCTATGAGTTCTTCTATTTCTCACGATAGAACCAGAGGGAGAAAGTCATGGTAGGAAAGAGCTGATCAACTTAGGAAAATGAGAGATTGGGAAGATCCGTCTGAGATTTATTGAAAAAACTTTAGAAAACATTAGCCAAAGTGTCGGCCTTACGCTCTCCATCAGTTACAGGTTTTCCATTCTCATCTAATAATGCGTGCCTTTATTTCCTGCCCATAGTTCGATGTATCTAAAGAACTTTGTGCGATCTCTACTTTCGACCAACCTTTTTTCCACATGAGCACTGTTTAGCGATTTTCACTTTTCGTAGTAGAACAAACACTTCAACAGTGTCACTTTTAACAGCCATAATCATTTCATACATTTCGTTCACTGCTTTGGTAACTGTGAGTGAACCTATCCAGTCGATCGTAGCTAAATAATCAAAAATCGCTTCGTAGTCCGCACATTTGAAATCGCTTTTCCATCTAACGATTTCTGGTAAATTTTCAAAACTAATGTTAAACGTTACTGTTGCAAGATCGCTGCTACCAATAGGTGCCCAAACTTGAATGTTATAGAACAATGATTCGTCGTTGCAGTAAACTAGGTCTCAAAATGAGCTGCCTCTTGTAGACGAGTTTATAAGCTTTACGAGTTTAAACCGTGATTTGCAACCATTTCAAGAAAATCTTGCAAAATTTTGGATTGAGTATGGACTCTATCATCAGAGTGTAATTCTGGTAAGTTGACGTCTCCAAGAAGAATACAAAGATGCTCAACAATGGAAAAGTTACTGATCGCCTTAATGAGTCTATCTGAACTAGCTGTAATACAACTGGTGCTCTATACACCACAATGAACCTAACACACCGGATTTTAGCAAAAATGTCACATATCAACACCTCGTAGAAGTCTTTCACGGTACCTTCGAACACCACCCTACAGGCGAAAGGGTTTCTCAAAAGCAGGAGAATGCCGCCGATACCTTCATATTTGCTCTTGAGTACACCTGGTATAGGAGCAAGATCAGTTTTTGAATTGAGCCAAAATATGGTAAGAAAAACTACATCGCATTTTAGTCCACAAACAGCACCAATCAGAAAATCTGCATTCTTAACCAACGATCTGATGTTAGACAGTAAGCAGCGGAGTTGCTCATTAGAATTGCTAGAAGTTCTCAAGAGGTTCCCGAAGGATGATGCGTGGAATCTCCTTCCGGAGAGGTGGAGGACGCAGAAAGTTGACTTAAGAGAGCCGGCTGTTGAGAACAACTACCGAAACTATTTCTAGAAGAGCACTTTACATTCCTATTATACTCATCCATCACACCATGTCTCTCTTCTCATGTGAGAGATCTACGGAGGCGTAAATTACTACATGAAGAGGAAGATAAACGAGACTCACGCTGAAGAACCTGCTATTGAAAACGGCTAAAAGGCAGGACTACTTTTAAACTCTTCTCCCCATGTGAAAACAGTAGAGACATTGCACACTGAGGAAACCAAGAATACTAGCAATAGAGCTTAGGTCATGAACTACGTTATCGACGGAACGGGCACACCGAGGTTCTGGAAGATTTTTGATTACAATTGATCTCTTTAGATCCGGGTCTTCATTCGGTTTAAGCACTAAAACAGGAGGAGTAAGAGACTGCGAAACAACAGCGGAAGGCGGAGTACCAACTCTAGATTCCAGCAAAGCACTAACTTAGATTTGAGCTCTGCATTCTCTTTCCTAAGCTTGATTACCTCCTCCAGAAGTTCGGAGTTTCGGATGTTCGCCAGTTTGATCTCCTGTCTTGCCTCGATGATGTAATCGATCACGAATTTCATGTAGCTGGGCACCTCGGCGTCTGGCATGATGACGTAGAGCTTCCACGATCGCTCTCAGGCACGTCTTGGCTAACGGGTCAGACTGGAACAGATGGAGAATCGACAGTCGATAACTCCATATCCGGTCGTGGAACTAAATCGATTCTTCACTCAACGAGAAGCGGATTCACCTGAACTGCTGGCAACGTAAAGAACTAAAAGTTGTGTTCCTTGCCAGAAGAGAAAGCGCAGGAAATGTGCAGAGACGGAAGGCAGTGAAATCGAAGCATCGGAGTACAATAGCGAATCTCGGAATACTTGGACAGGCGATCACGTTCGTGGCAGCGGACCCGACCACTCGCGGCCATTGCAGACGCAAGATAATTTACTGCGTTTTGAGACTTGTTGATTTCTGTGCGTTGTTTGAAGTATTGAATCTTCTGAGATCATTTACTGTACATAGCTTTAGTTGGCTTGTAATTGTAAATATTTGTTTCTTTTCACCTGCGTTGTACAAATAAATAAATAAATAACCGTGATCAGGGCCTTACTTACAAGGAAGACCCATGAACTTCCCCAAAGATTCTCAATGGGGCCTATATGCTCTTGTAGGTCATCCGACGAGGATCACAGAACTGTGCTTCGTTTTTGCTAAGGGCTACTGGGTGGTCCGAAAATGACAAAAGCGGTATCACTTCAGGACGGGCTGATAAGGCATAAGTGCCACCCGAAACGGCCTGTTGTGCACAGAACTTAACCTACAGAAACTTTGGAGCCCGAATTAAAGTTCGATTATACGAATGTGATAATTTAGGCGTTTCCTAGACGATGCTGTAGGGTACATTCAGTGATTCACTCGCATCGAAGGTGGTACCGACTGGATAGCCGAGTGGGTAGCGATGCGGAGTGGAGTTGCTAGGTGAAGAAGAAAAGTACATTTAGGCTTCGGTACCGTATTCCCTTCCTAAACCTACTTTCAACCTGTTATCAGATGTGGAAGAAGCTGGTTTTGTTGTGTGGAGTGATGTCGCGCATCCATTAAGTCACAGTTGCCTCACTGAGGAAGGTTCCGTTAGATGTTGTCCCATATGCCACTCTTTGAAATGTTCTCAATTAGTTTTGGAAGTGTTTATCGCTGTCACTTCATTTGCGCACACGATCGACAAGTATTGATTTGACCGATCATCAAGATGTGCTCATTGTTCTTCGGATTTTTGTACAGACTGCTTTTGCTCCTTTCACAGCTTTCGCTATTACAGCTACCTTTACCAAGCACAGCATATTTTATCCACCTCGTGCGTTTGGTCGCCTTGATGTGTATTTCTTCCTCATCACTCTCGTATACACTTACGTAAGACCGGTCGGGGGCATTGCAGATAGGAGCACTTGTACTCACTTCCTCAACTCTAGAGGTCGAAAAAATAAATTCAAAATTCATCTATAGGGTTAATTGGGAGGCAGATCACCAATCTGGCAACCAATTTCGGTGAAGCGATAGACTGCAGAAGGTTACGATGGGTATGTGTAAGTAAAGGAGTGCACGCAGAATAACCGGCACTGTTGCCTTTCATGGCTCCAAAGGTCGAGGAGGGGTCGAAGGAAAACATTTCGCTCAAACATCACCCAGGGGTTATTTGAGGTGCTGATCACGGATATGATATCTATTTTCAAAAGTTCGGTCGATTTCAGTAGTTTGCGGTCTAGATGGGTGACTGAAGCTGTCTACGTTAATAGAATCGATTTCTTCTCCAATGTTAATCGGTAGTCGTGACCTCGTCATCCTTATTCACTGCTACCCATTAATGCGGTACCCTACCGAAGCCAAAATGTAGCCTTCTTTTGTAAAAATGGGAACAGACAACCTAGCAAATATCCTAACCTCCTCCGGAATCGAACCCTCGACTCCCTCCCTTAAGTCCGTATCGCTGTCCACCCAGCAATCCACTCGCTGCCAACGTCGAAGCGAATGAATTACTTGAATGTATCCTGCAACTTCACCTAGGAAACGTCGTAACTTTTATCATTCGTATAACCAAACTTTAATTTGAGCTCTAAACATTTTGTGTGTCAAGTTCTGAGCACCACAGGGCCATTCCGTGTGTCACTTGTCTTATCAGCCCGCTCCGAAGTGATACCATTTTTTGCCATTTTCGGACCACCCAGTGGCCCTTAGCAAGAACGAAACACAGTTCTGTGATCCTCGTACGATGCCGTACAACACTATATAGGTTTCGTTGAGAATCTATGGAGGAAGTGCATGGGCTTCCATTGTTAGATCTAAGCGATTGCAGCGCCCGCAAGCGGATCGTAGGGCAGTGGATAGTAGCGTTGCTTCATGCGAAGGACGTCTGAGGTTCGGCTCCTGCATTGCGGGATTTTTGCATTTCAACTGAGTGGTGAAGATTTTAGGTGTTTTGACGTCGATATAATTCGATGGCGTTTTCTATTTTTCCAGCTGTATGCGTTTCTGCCCTCGAAGAGCGCGGAACCCAGCTGCAGACTCCCCTTGAGGAATGAGGGCAGTTTCCACACGAGCAGCTTGGATGGCACACAACCAGGAGTCTCTTGCGCGCTCAATGACAAAAACGAGCTCCAATGACAATGGTTTGGGTGATGTGCAGGTCTGGGGATACTGTAGCAGAGCGGGCACATTCGCGGCAGCAGGTGGTTAGTTCTGATGGCTATCCGCGAGCACCAACTGCAGTAACCTCGCTCGACGAAGATTGGCGAACATTTGTAGACCTCTGAATCGTGGACGTGCAGATTGTGCCAATGAACTTCGTCTCCTTCGTGGCGAGGGTTTCGTCGTTATCTGTATTTAACATGGGGAACTTCGATTGATCTTTTCGGGTCTTTTCGAGAAGTACGGAAAACCTGCCTTACCAGGGAGGCGTTCCACCAAAACCCTACCTCACACCACAACTCTTCCCTATCCAGTGCGTCACCGCTCCCTGGCCGGCGGCGGTGTTTGTGGTTGGCCTTCGCGGGGCGCAACTAATGCAAAGTGAAGATGCTCCGCCACTCCGCTCCCCAATGTCCGTTACGGATATGGAACACATACAATCAGCGTTCGAAGATCAATCCATGGTCACACCTAATCTCAAAGTGCCACTGCGACCTGATATCCTACCCTTGTAAAAGTGAGAAGGGTTATAAGGGTAGGATATCAGGTCGCAGTGGCACTTTGAGATTAGGTGTGTACCATGGATTGATCTTCGAACGCTGATTGTAAGTATGTGTTCCATATTCGTAACGGACATTGGGGAGCGGAATGGCGGAGCATTTTCACTGTCTTCGTTGCCACGGTGAAGGGCCTTTTCCAGTGACTCGACGACCAGTCTTCACTTTTGCCAGTATAGCATGCTTTTTCCTGCAGCACGAACGGTGTTCGCTAGCTCGCAACGGACCTGGAATAATCCGTCGCGAGCACTACTAACATATTAGAAGTACAGAAAAGGTTGCTACCAGATAACCACAATTCCACCATAGACAACGTCTCCGCCCCCCCCCCCCCCCCCCCCCGCTAATTCCGCTTGTTTGCGTTCAATACGCTGCATCTCTTAACAGTGTAGACCTCTGTATTAAACGAACAGCGCAGCACATCACTGCGGATAGGCATAGCCAGACAAAACATCCATCTTTGAAATCGTTTCTAAACTTTTCTCGTTTGCAGTTCCCGGATCCGAAGCGAATCCTTTTCTATCTGTTTGGCAGTTTATATGTTTATATTTTTTTATGTTTATGTTTTCATTCCTATCCGTCTTGACAGTTTCCACATGGTGGTCGCTTCAATTTTCGAAAAAATGGGAACCCTGATCCCACATAGAGACCGTGGCTTCTGTGGTCCTGGGCTCCATTACATTTCTGTTGTTACGAATTACGCGGAATGTCTAGGTCCTAGAATTTCTGATCATACTGCTCAGCGAACTGGGCACACCACTCTCCTTGCCCACAAAACGTCATCCGACGTATGTTAAACGCAGCAACGGATAAGTCCTGAGAAGCTTCCAACTGTTGCAGAACTCTGCAACCTTCCTCAACTCTATGACATGTCCACTAGTCATGTTTGGAAGCAGGAGATGATGCTGACAGATCATGCTGGAAACCAACTCGATCAGAGAGACTTTCCCATCTCCAGCGTGTTGGAAGAAATCATCAAATCGTCTTCTTCGCCAATGAGCGGCGGCATCTTTGATAGCGGGTTTCTGGCTAAGCTTTTCTTCAATTATTTTTGTTTTTTCCTACACGTCCCTTGCGTTTTTGAATCCTGTTTCTAAGAACTTATAGTTAGGGTTCTTTTTGTGCTCTGGTGCGTCACTCAGTGCAACTGTCACTCTTAACAGAGTGGATTTCACTCTTATATTAATTGAGTCGTTTGCATTGAACCTTGGTCATGTCTCAGCGCACTAAGATCACAAAAAGAGCATCTGATGTATCGGCCCATCTCGGCGATAAGGGTCAAGGGGTCACCGATACTAGCAAGAATTGCCCGCTCAGGTTGACTATTCTAGCTTGTCGGTTAGTGAGATCATCAATGCTGTTTTATGGTAGAAAGAAATAAGGATCCCATTATTGAGCGTATGATGTTTGCTCTCATCTCCAAGTTACCGCAGGAGATGGTGGATCGCATCGAATATGAAAAGAAGGAGAGAAGCATTGTAATTGGATGGTTGCCTGAGCCACCCACCGACCTCTCTCCTTCAGCCAAGCAGAGGGATCTCGAAGAAAAGGTTAGTGGAATGTTTGATGCTCTTAACCTTGAGTGCCGCCCTCTGGAACTATACAGAATGGGCAGACAGGAACGCGGGCGCGTTCACAAGGTAAAGGTGGTGCTGCCCTCGAAGTCGCACTGGGCAACGGCCCTCTCGAACTCATGACGGCTTCGAGGGTCCGCTGCATTTGTCAAGGCTCGTGTCCGCCGCAGTATGACCCAGGAAGAGCGGAAACATGAGTTCGAATTGAGGCAGGAGTGTAGGGAACGGAACAAACATTTAAATTACCGGGTGTGGGTGGTGTACCGTGGAGAGCTAAGACGGGTTGAAGACCTTCCGAAACCTAGAGCTTCGAGAAACGTCTAGCTGGACACTGCACATCACACACATCCATCAGATCCACAGCCATTAATTTTTTTTTTGTTAAACTCGCGTAGCCTTGTAAACAAAATACATCATCTCCACCTATTCTTGTCCGTCTACGAGCCAGATTTACTCTTTGTAACCGAAACGTGGCTTACAGACATAATACCAGATGCTGAGATCCTTGCAAACTTTCCATACAGTCTTCAGAGCAGATCGTGGAAATCGAAAGGGTGGCGGTGTATGCTGCACTGCCAAATTTCGATTAGCCTAACTGCTGTTCACGTTCCCGCCTGCCTCAAATCGGACCTTCTCTGCTTAGATGTCTTCGATATAACATGCTCCTTAGCGTTCAGGGTTGTCCTAGTATATCGCCCACCCAACTCGAACGCTCATGAAGATGATGCCTTCATTGATGCAATGTTGGAACTATGCTTTGCGTACAAGCATTTAATCGTGCTTGGCGACTTTAATTTTAACATCGATTGGGTTGCCAAGTGCGTACACAAAAACGGATACTTAGGACAATTTATAGAACTTTTTGATTGCTGCAATTTGACACAACAAGTGATGAAACCGACCCGAGGCGATGCAATTCTTGATATAATTTTAACCACTTCACCTATCGTTAACAATATTCCCATCCTTCCTCCGTTTTCATCTGCCGATCACAACATAATTAGCTTTGATGTTCATATGCCTTTGATAAAACAAGGTGAATTTCCCTTACCAAATTTTAGGAAAGCTGATTATCCAAGCTTGATGTCGTACTTCAGTTCCATAGATTGGTGGAAAGTTTTTGATGGATATCGAAGCCCTGATGATTTGCACAGAAGATTTTGCAAGGTGGTATATTATGGGTTATCCCTTCATGTTCCCTTTAACTTAGCAAAAGCACCAGTTCTGCACTACCCAAAACACATTTCAAATTTGATAGCGCAGAAATCACGCCTTTTACAATCGTTATTAAATCCACTTTCGCATCCGCACTATAAGAAGTTATGTCAAGAATTGGATCGCCACTTGAAAAGGTTTCCAGCTCATAAGGAAAAAATGTCTTCAAAAACGAGGAATAGTAAAGCCCTTTTTTCTCTTATTCGATATAGGCTGAAATCGCATTCTGAGCTGCCATTGCTTAAAGATGATGCTGGTGTCTTTTGCAGAACTGATCTCCAAAAAGCTGAAGCATTAGCTCGATTTTTTGCTTCCGTTTTCAACTCGGATTCGGAAGACGTTCGCTGAATCAGAAGACATGTTTACGCAAGCGAATAATGATCAAATTGGGACCATAGGTGAATCTATTATACATCCAAATGTGTTAAAGGTAATGAAGCGGCTTAAGGGCTCAACGTCAGCGTGTTTTGATGGAATTCCTCAAATTGTTTTCAAAAAATGCGCTCGTTCCCTTTGCAAACCTCTGTCAATGATTTTTAATGTTTCTTTAATTTACAGTGAAGTTCCTAAAACTTGAAAACAATCGATTATCACGGCTATTCCTAAAGCTCAAAATTCAGCATTAGCGTCGTCTTTACGACCTATAAGCATAAATCCTGCTCCAAAGCACCAAATGCGTGTGTTTTTAGAAAAGGTTTAAAGAGAATAGACTTGCTTTCAACACTGCATATTCCTGATATCGCCTAAGTGAAAAAAGATTCTGCTATTTTTCACTTTCCTAAAGCCAGGAGATCCTTTGCTTTGGGTGTTTTTATTTTTTCATTTTTTCACTTCAGAGCATTTTTGTTTATTTCTTTCTGCTCTTCTTTTTTGCACTTTTCTGACGTTTGTTCGTTTCTTGTTTGTTTCTAATTTTCTTTGAATTTTAGAACTTCTCTGCTTCGTTTCTGATTAGCCAGTGTTACCGTCTTACGTTTCCCCAAGCAGCCATCTTCGATGTGTTCTGATGGAGTTGACGGACCTACTAAGTTGGTATCTGGAGCCGATTTCTCCCACGACTTGCAGTGTTGGCGGGCCACTGCTTTTCTTCATCAGTTACCCATCATCCTCTATCACATCCTCTATCCCATCATTCTTATCCGGCATCCTTACCCTTATTCACCTAGAACTCTATCTCTTCTAATTGACTTGTATTTGCCGCTTAAGAGTTATGCTAACATAAAAACGTAACAATGATGGCTAGTTTTGATTTGTTGAATTTTTTTAACACCACGTACTTTCTAATATTATATATTTATTACACGAAAAATATCGTGTGGACAACCAACTATCGTAGAGACACAAATTAAGGGAACGACCATAAATTATCAATTAATAACGCAAACTAAACAGTAGAAGAAGCAACTACAAGCGAACCTAAAAAAGAAAGGAGAATAAAGATGAGCGACCGAGTTGATGGACGACATTAAAGGCTGCGACGGTATCATAGCCTGAGATGAAATTTGAGGAATGTAATTGAGGAAATGTGCTGTGTCCTTTTTAAATGTACTATCTTTGTGCGCACGACATTGTGCAAATAAATAAATAAAATCGGAACTCTCTGTTCGCTTATACTTGGGCTGCCGCACCTTCGAGTGTTTGTCTAGCGCAGCGCTACCCCATGGATTTTGATGGGGTTGCACCGGCGACGACGAGTACATCAACGGCCAACTTATCACTGGCCGGCCGAGCCAAGTAATTCAGCGCCTTCAGTATTCTTTATCACACTGCGTCTTCGATAAACTAATATTTATTCCAGTGTATCTGTGTCAGGTATCAGATGTCAAGAGCAGGACAATATCATGAGAGAATACAGGTGGAGCAGGAGCCGGAGCTCCGGACAGATCACAGACAAACCGCAACAACTAGACAGAAGCGACATTGTGTTATTGGGTGACAGCCAATCAGCTACATTGGGAGGGAGGGCGAGGCGCAGCCACTTCGCACCTTCACAGTGATGCGCAAACGGTTAGACCTTGACTGCGAAATGTGTCGAGTATTCGCACGACGACGACTTCGATCCAGCACCACGACCGATGTCGAACAATGAAACCACGAACAAACCGCAAACTATACCAGTTTTCGACGTGACGAACTAACGCTATAAGTGGAGCTAAACGGGCTAACAATAGAAACTCTGTGGACCCTTCGCGGAATAATAAGTTCGTATACATAATACCAGTTATCTACAGATGCAGAACGCGCAGCAAAACGCTAGACAGAACTACAGCAGAGAAGAAACGGCAGGGTAGGCACAGCAGACGGCCTTATTTCCTGCCCTCGTCTAGAATGTGGATGTGAACCAGCGGATTGTGGTGGCGGTTCTCGTTGCTCCTCTGCACCGCCGCGGGAGATGGACGCTTAACACTTAACGATTGTTCTTCTGCACGGAAAGCAACTGCTAGTTCAGCATATAAGTTCTCGGGCATTCACGACTGTTTGCCTATACGATGGATTTCCCGTCAACACGCAGCATTTATGCTGCGTAACCCTGCAGTTCGATCTTTCAAAATGTGAACCAGTTTCGTGAGTAATTTTTGCAGCGCTCTTATACATTGTAAGTGCATGAAGCTCAAACAGTCGCGGAAAACAAATAATTTTGTTATGTTCGAGATGGGCGCCTGTAGCGCAGTCGGAGGAGGCGCGACTGTCGCGTGCACCCGATACCAGGTTCCTGGTTCGGATTTCCCGCCCAGGCCAACCAAGCCTTCCATCCCTCCGGGGTCGGTGAATTGGTACCAGACTTGTCTGGGAAGGATAGGGCGCTGACTTGTTCATCGGCTGGCCACCGCAAGTCATTGCATGGCCAAATACGCATTCATGTCGCCTCCACGACATCCCGTAGAAGTAGAATGCGCTGGCGCATCCCAGGAGGGATTGAATAACGCCGTCCTTTATCCTTTATCCTTTATGTTCGAGATAGAAGTAAGGGAACGATCTAGTTGTACTAACATCACGCCAGACGAAAGATTCCAAGCATGTGTTCCACATCCGCAAAAGGCATCTGGAATTGGGTTATGGGCCATCCACAGTCTGGCTTGTTAGTGCGAGCTCAAGTTGGCAAGAAACAGCGCTTAGGGCCGAGAGGTGGTAGCGCGGAGGACAAGTGAGCGCCGAAGTCTGGAGGGATTTGTGGTTCGACTCCGCACTGAGGCATCATTTTGCACCTCCTAAAAAGATCCGCGTCAATGAACCAAACTTCTCTACGCAAAACCGCAACGAAAAAAGTCACTAGAAAGACAACCAGATTGATTGCTATTGTGTGTTCACGATCCCAGAGACGAAAATGTTTTTGCTCAAACATATATATGAGAGTTTATGGGAGAAGAGATTTTTTGTGGAGAGTTTAAGAGCTGAACACCTATTTGAGGTTCGTTTTTGAATTTTCTTCCGACTACGGTAGGTTACTGAAGGTATTGGTGACTAAGGGTTGTGCTGTCAGGATTAATGATTTTGGCATTGGCAAAACGGACACTTCTAGCCGAAGTTTGGGCGAAATATATGACCATGATCCCGCCACCTGCACATATTGTGGGTAATCGGTGCCTTAAATAACAACACCTTAGGTGAAAATTTTTTCGATCTCGTGTTTTAGCACATTGACGACATCGCGCGTATCGCAGTGGTGCTCGCGTGAGACAGTTGATTTTTAAGCTAGCTGCCGCGTACGCATCATTTATACTGTGTGTTGTATCCGACAGCATTCTGCAGAATCGCTCTTTTTGCTGCCTCACTTTGAAGAAAAATCGAGTTGAAAGTTCCCCATCAAAAATAATTTGCGTCGTCCCACGCGAGTGCAATTACACAGCATAAATACTGCGTATTGTCGTCAATGTGTCAAGAGGACAATACTGCCGATTTATCTTCCAAATTATGTTCTCACCAGCTGTTGTCTTGGCGCGCCTTTGGTATCTTGCCGAATGCACAAAACGGGAGGTAGGCGATGCAGAAGGTAACAATGTGGAATCAGAAAATGAGGGTCCTACAAGGTCAGAGGAGGGACTCAATGAGTAAAACAGTAACTAGTCAGCAGTGTAAAAGTATCGTCTCGATGAAGTTTAGATCTCGTCGCAGAAGATAAATTTTGCAATCCTGTCTTGCTTCGAAATTCGCCTAAATTCACAACCTTGCCTAGGTGGATGAGGTAAATTGCACACCGCTCTACAGAAAGCGGCAGCCGCCCACTCGCAGCTATTTGATTTATTTCGTCTTCAAACATTTTCGCCTAAGAGGTTATTTAAGGCATTGATTCCATACGTAAGCGTAGGTGGTGGGGTCATGATCATCGATTTCGCGCAAAATTCGCCTACAGAGGACATTCAAGGCGCTGATCACTTGCTTTTTTCGAAATTTCCGTTGATAACGGTGGATTACGGTGGTATGAGTGACTAAGTCCTAGCTTATTCCTAGATTATACTTGCGCCGTCACGCGGCGCGGCTCCACGACCGTAATAGATATCGATCATTCGCGCCGCCCGATCGATATCTATTCCGACAATTGTGCCGTGCCGCGCTGCGGCGCAAGTATAAACTACGGCTAAACCTTCATACTTTCATTGCGGTGCAGAACTGGTTTTACTATATAGAGTACAGCCGTCAGAGCGGCCTTTCGGCCGCACTGACGGCTTCTCAACGGCTTCGCCGTAATGATAACTTCTCATCATCAATTTTAGCTGCAACCTATGTCACGGTTTCCTCAGGAAGAACATCTTAACTACGTCGATTGGGGCAAGTTAGAAAAAAGAGAAAAATGAACGACATCCACAAAAAACGATTACTTGACCAACATCGATTGACGGCGATCGATAGTTCAAAAACGAATTTCAGATTTGTGTTCAGCGACCTCGATTACCCCTAGCGCTGAAGTTTCGTGCCGCTTGAACATCATCCTCAAAAAATCGATAATATCGATCGATATCGATCGGTCGACTTCAGATTCGTGTTCAGCTACCCCGATTAATGCCGCTTGAACGCCATCCTCAAAAAATCGATAATATCGTTCGATATCGATTGCCTCCCCTGCTGTGAACGCCAAAAAACAGTGCTACCATATTCTAGTATAGGCCTAACGTATGATTTGTAAGCTAACACCAAATGCACAACTGAGTTTGTTCGCAGTGATTTAAATAAGCTGTGCACTACTCGTTCAGCAAGCCGCGCAAACTAGCAGTGCTGCTAAGCTGAAGGGCTCCAAGATGGTACTTGTTCCTGTTATCTTGTTGCCCAAGATGAAGTACTTGTGACTTTTGCGCAGATAACGGCAATTCCCAGTTTGCTGACCAATCCGCAATAGCGTTTATTGCGGATTGAAGAGCAATGTGGTCATTAGCACCATGCACGTTCTTGTAAATCTTTATATCATCAACAAACATTTTACATGTGACAGCAAATTGAGTGACCAAGGAAAGAACTTCTGGAGTATACACAGAGAAAAGGATTGGAGATAAAACACCTTCCTGAGGAACCCCACTGGTCATCGGAAGAGATTCTGAGAATGATTCATTAATCCTGACCTGGAACGATCTGCCAGTTATAAAATTTTTTATCCAATTGTTACCCTGGGATGAACACCTAGCTCTATAAGTTTAGCAACAAGTCTTTTGGAAGAAACTTTGTCAAAAGCTTTCATGAAATCAAAATATATCACGTCGACATCAATTTTATGCTCAAGTGTTTGTGTCCAGTCATTCAGTGTTGACAACATCAACGTTTCAGTAGATTTGCCGGTTGGAAAACCATGTTGATCATAGGGGATTAGCTCGTTTGACTCAAGAAAAGACACAAGAGAAGATTTGACTTTTCTTTCAAACAATCTGGAGAAAACTGACGTAATACTAATAGGACGGTAATTAGACACAAGGTTATGGGTTTTTTTTAGGCATCGGTGTAACAAATGCATGTTTCCAACGTGATGGCACCTCACCTGACATATAACTGGCGTTAAATATATGTTCGAGAGGGTAAGAAATTGCCACCGCAACCTTACGGATAAAGTACGGTGGTACTTGATCTGGAGTAATAGTATACGTTGCTGGTAAGGTACATACTTCATTAAAAATTTCTTCTTTATAAAACCAAACTGTGGGCTCCATGCGGAAAGAGGAGATAGTAATATTGCATGAATTATAATCGCTAGTATTTTCCGAAAACGATTTCTGAAAATATTGGCTCAACAACAAAGCCTTACCATTAGACAAGTCAGTTAGAGCAGAACTGCCAGCCTCATCCCTCAAAGCAGGAACTCTCTCAGGTCTCTTAAGGATGGAGTGTAATAATCTATGAAGTGGCGATTTATTAGGACCTTTAAGGATTTTGCTCTCAACGTATTTATTGTAGCGATCCAACAGACAATCGAATCTTTTATTCACAGCCTCAAAGCGATCAAAATTGTCCGAACAAGGATAATTCTGATAATCCAGCCAGATTTTTGCCTACGTTCAAAAAGCCTTACCAAGTCAGTGGGAAGCTTGCTAAATTTTGACGGAACCTTTTGTATGGGAACGAGTTGTTCAATGCAGTTATGAAGAGTGGATATAAAGAACTCATATTTGTGATCTCCAATCGAGATTTAACAAAAATTCACAAATGAGGTCATAATTAGCTTTACAAAACGCCCTTATTCGGCGGAATTCAGTATTCTTTACAAAAGATTCAAGGTGGAATGTGAAGCAGGAATGATCACTAGAACCAACTGGTGGTCCAACGGCAACGTTTCGAACCAGATGAGGATGACTGGTAAGCACTAGATCAAGCACTTTACCATACCTGGTCGGTGCATGGATGTTTTGATGATGATTGCATGATTTGCACATTTCTACAAAACACTTAGACTCCACGGCGCCGCTTAAGGAAATCTGATTAAACCAGTCTATGTTTGGCAGGTTGAAGTCACCTAGGATTATACACTGCGCCCTGCAAGAGCACATATCACTTATAACCTTGAAGAGTTGAATAGTGTTGTTAAGTGAAGCGCTTGGTGTCCTGTAAACAGCAATTAGCCTTATGGAAGCCTGAGCTGTATGTAATTCACAACATAATTACTTCAAAACCATAAGGAACTGATTCACTCCAGATTGTTTCAAAAAGATGACTTGACCTGACAAGAATGAGTACACCACCTCCTCTTTTGTGAATTCTATCACATCTTACATAGCTAAAAGCATCACCTAGATTTCTAAGGATTGGTACTAGATCGATGGCATCGCTTAGCCACGATTCTGTAATAATTACAGTGTCACAGTTTAACTTCGTAACCGTAAATTTAAGGGGATGTATGTTTTTCGGTATAGATCGAATATTGCAGTAAAGACAAATTAGGTCAACGGCAGGTATCCGAGGAAAGCTTTTCAGTTTACCGCAGACCTATTCAGCTGACTGCCTTGACTGTTCAGGTAAGCCACATCATGGGAATTACGACGGGCTAACCTAGCCTCCCGGTTCCATTCCCTCTCCTGCTTAGTTAGGGAGGGGCGTATGTAAACAAATCTACAAGAGAATGAACGTAATCTGGAAGCCCTCCTAAGAACCAAGGACTGATAATATGAGTTCGGAAGGACTACCTTTAAAAGGCGAGGTCTGCCTTCTTGAGGCTTCCGAAGCCTATAAGTAATCTGGCGTATACATTCAACCTCTAGATGATTCAAAATATCCTTTACAAAGTTGGAGTCGTGAATGGCTCTTTCGGTCGACTTAGCGTCAGTGGATTCAGCGACTCCAGAAACGACGATGGAGCGTAAGCGCACCTTTTCATCAATATAAGATAAAATGCTGGCAGGAGTAACTTCAAGCGGTGCGGGTGCTCCACTCTTTCCACTCTTTCCTGTAGCCAGCGCAAGTGCAGCTTTCAAAGCAGAATTTTCCTCGCGGAGAGCAGCCACTTGCTGCTGCAGCTCTTGATTTTGAGTCAAAACGACCAGGATTCCTGTATAAACTGTCGCTGATCGTCCCATTGAAACCACATTCATATATCATCTCCAAGAAACGTTGAATTGAGGCAAAGGTTTGCCGCATGTCCCTGTAGGAAGTGTTTCTAGCCGTCGGAAGCCTCGGACCGCGACAACTCGTCCAATTTCGTCGCGCACCGTGCGCGACGCCAGGGGGGTTCGCGTCAGGGATGGGCGGAATTTCTGTTTTCTGTTTTCTGATTTTCTGGCCATTTTTGACAAATTTTTTCTGTTTTCTGTTTTCTGGGAAAATGGCCAAAAATTGGCCAGAAAACAGAAAATAGAGTTACGAACAAAATGTTATCACAGAAATCTAATGAAAGGAATCCAAAAAGTATTATAGAATAGTGAGCTTCATTCCACAATAGTATTTCTAGAGCATCTTAAATGGAAAGCATGTGGCGTTTTTGGATGTGCTCGTGTAGTAATTGCGCCGCATACTCATGAACTATCACTAAAAATTTTATATTAAAACTTTAAAACTAGTATTCTGAGGGCATTAAATTATGTACTAACTAACCACTTGCCCTAGAGTTACTGTGGGTAGGGTTATTCTCCACCTCCGGTTTAAAAATTGATCACTGTTAGTCGGTCATCCCCAATATCGCTTTCTGCGGAGCCTTCGTCGAAGCTGCTTTTCTAACTATGAAGATTCCTCCTTGGTGTCACAAATTAGTAAGAGACAGAAAAGTTTTAGTTACCTTCGATTTCGCTGCTGTAATGATACAGAACTGATACACGAAATTTCTCATTTATCACTTATATCATCTGTCGTCCCATTGATCATCGAGTTGTTCAAGCGGACACCAGCAGCGCCTCAACACGTCCATGCCACGTGCCAGGGTATCTAAAGAATCCTTTTCGCACGAGGGACACGAAGAGCGTCATATTGTTTATTCAGGGCTTTGACAAGTCCGACCAACGCGTAGGTGGGCATCCTGCTGTTCTCTTGACATCCCGTGGAGTCTAGTCGGTGATGGCTCTCGTCCACTCGGTGTCTGCAAAGCGCATTACGTGGCCCGCCTAATTTTCGACGACTTGGCCTATGCGACAGCGTCCCTGATCTTCGAACGTCGGCGAAGCTCGGAAGTCTCGAGGCCTTCTCTCACTTGCGTGAGTCGTGTCACTCCGAGCATTGTCCTCTCGATTCCCCGCTACGCGACACTGATCGCTTGTTCATCCTGCTTTCGTAGAGCCCAGGTCTCTGATGCGTCTTTTAGGGCAGGAAGAACAGTGAAGTGGAAAAGGTGGGTACGGAACCCGACGTTCTGCGTCTTCTCCACGACTCTCTTGACAGCTCCTCAAGCCGCTCGCATCCTCCTTCCCAGCTCCGGCGCTAGTTAGTTGGTCATGTTGACTTCACGTCCCAGATACACGTATCTGGAGCATTCGAAAATGTTCGTTCCGTTGAGCGAGAATGGGGCATCAGAAACCCATCCGTTCTTCATGAACATCGTCTTCGTAAGATTCAGTTGCAGTCCAACGTTCCCACATACACAGTCGAAGCCAGCAAGCATTTTCTCTGCCTGGCTAGCGCTCGGTGTTAGATGGTGTAGGTGCAGTCTGTCGTCTTTCACTCTCATGTCTTCCCATTCTAGTTGTCGAATGACGTTTTGAAGGGTGGCGCAGAAGAGAACCGGGGATATAGTACCCTTTCATCAAACCTCTCTGTTCACTTTGGCAACGACGTTGTTGTAGAATGGCGAGACCTTTGTCGGGAATCCACTCTGCAGCTCTCGAAGGACTCTGATGTACACAGTAGGAACGCCCTGAACGAGCAGGACTTCGACGACCGCTTCAGTTTCGACAGAGTCGAATGCCTTCTTCAGGTGAACGTGCAGCGGCAGCTTGTCCTCTCGCGACACTTCGATAAGCTTCGTAATGATGTGTATGTGGTCGATCGTACTGAATCCTCTCTGAAATCCTGCTTGTTCGCAGGACTGTACTTCATCTAGCGTTCTGCCGATCCTATTCAGGAGGACTCGAGTTAACAGCTTATAGACTACGTACATCAGGCAGACCAGGTGATTGTTGCTAATGTCGTGCACTCCCCTGTACAGCAAGGCGGTTCTGCTGGTCTTCCACTAAGATGTAATATGATATATAGATATGAGATGAAATAATAATGTGATAAAGAGGGTATATGCTCGGTCTTCATTATATGGTCTCTACGCATTCAAAAAAGCATCTTCACCTAAGATCTGTTGTGCTGACAGCCCCTTCAGTCAAAATCTCGTACTGTACTGTAAGGCACCAAGCCAGTGCACATCATCTATAGTCGGCTAAGCAGTAACTAGGTGCTGTAAAGAGCATTGGTAAGTTGGCCTGAGAACTTTCAGTTACGCGGAAACTAGGCTACTTACAATGAAAGGTATAACCAAGAACGAAACGAACTAGGAATACAGATTCTAGCGGAGCCAGTAATACTCAACGAATCTCTGCACAGCTTTAGAGTATGTTGCGAGAGTGCGTCTACAAACTCAAGCAATTGAGTTGAAATATGGAAACAGTGATCACTGATTCATCGTGTTCAGTACTCTAAAAGTTTCTTACTAGTGGGACCATTATCTGATTGAGGCGTTCGCGGTGAAACGGGGCTGATGAGTAATGTTGTGTACTTCACTGTCGAGATTCCTAGGATCTATCAGTCCAGATTTACAACTTGCTCATTGCAGTAGACTGGAATGTAGTAGAAATTTTTATAAACGCTTACAAAATAAAACGCTGGTCTGCGACTACATTTCTAGTCATACAAAAGCATTTGCTACTGGAAAAATGAATCTTTGGGTAAAATAATTAGATCGTGTGATAATTTCCAAATTTTCTGTTTTCTGATTTCTGTTTTCTGATTTTTCTGGCGTTTTTGGCTTTTCTGTTTTCTGGTTTCTGTTTTCTGACGAAAGCGATTTTCTGTTTTCTGTTTTCTGGGAAAATTTTCAAAATTTCCGCCCATCCCTGGTTCGCGTGGCGTTGGAGTTATCTCAGCCCCCGCCATCCCCGTGACGGACACGTGACATTAGCAGATTATATATGGTAGGATACTCCAATGCCTCACAACACCACATTTGACGGAATTTCGGGTTACGGTATTCGGCGAACCGGCCGCTGGAAGGAAGGGGGCGGCACGATCAGCTGCGGCAGATTCGGTGTGGAGTGGGAGATTTCACACCGGAATGAATCATTTTGCTATGCCTGTTTTGCTTTGGTTTCCCAACCAACAGAACAAAAAGAGCGTAGCAAAATGATGGCACTATTGTACTTTCAGGACTCCAGAGCTCGAGGAGAGGTCGAAAAAAACTTTTCGACCCAACATCGCAAAGGGTGGGAGGGGGGGGGGGGGGGTTTAGGATGCTGATCACGAATCCGGCATCCGTTCGAGAGTGCCATTTTCATTGCAGGGGATTCGTCTCAATACCGCACTCACCAGTTTCAACCGTAGGTTGAGCGGACGACTTCGACCCGAGTCTTAAGAGAGGATTCGTCGTCCTCCACAGGAATCCCACCACTAACACCGGCAAGATGCACACTGCTGATTAGCCAGGCGAATCCTTTCTGTTTTGTCCTCCAATGAATCAACCGTCTTGTCCGTCATCCGTCATGGAGCACGGACCGTATGCGGAAAAGCTCGTGGCCGCGCGTCGCTGACGCTCCCCTTTCTGATTGCAATCGCGCGTCAAAGGCCTATGTTGTACTTCGGCGACGCGTCGCCGACGCTGCGACCCGTCACTGACGTCGCCGATGACGTCGACGTGTCTGTGGCGACGTCGTCGACAGGAGACCATCGGAGCGCATTTTTGGCATCGCAGCGCGTTTTCAATGTCACCATTTGGTAACCAGGTTGCGGACAGAAACGCTAGGTGATCACATCTGCATCGAATTTGCTTACATTGTGCGCCTTTGATTGATTGATTGATTGTAGACAAAATATATAATAATAATAGAAGTGTGGGGCAGTATTGAACATTTAGCGACTACTGATTTATCGATTTAGCGATTTTACCAGCACTTCCGCTAAAAAAATTTTATTGGAGTTTAGCAAAGGCCTTTTTCGTTAAATCGCATTGAAATTAAATTTGCGCGGAATTTTCGAAATTCAAAGGAAAATTTAACTCATAATTAATATGGATTGTATTTCGAAAAAGCTCCTTGTAGGGGTTTGCAGTATCATTTCAGAAAGCAAGGAAACACTGCTTATTTTCTTCACAGTTTTGTTTTGTGTTACTTGTTCTGCAAGAAAGCGAAAAGGCCTAGAAAACGCGAATAGAACGGGTGAGAATGCAGGGTGAAGAGGTGAAAAGGGTGAAAAGCGAAGAAAGGGGACAAAGTGAAGGAAAGGTGAGGTTTAGGCTCCCACTCCCTCCCCAAACACTGTGTTCTAGCGAATGACACTATTGGTGTACGCAAAACGGTTGTCTTTTGCACTTCTCGATTTCGTAATTCGAAGTCCGGTGGGGATGATGACAGTGCCGGGAACGAAAAACCAAACCACAATCAAACACTCCATCGAAGCGCATTTTCTGCCATTTTTGGATAACGTCGGCGACGCGTCTGTGGCAACGGAAGTACAACACCCTCTGCGGAGCTCTCGGCGACATGTCGCCGAAGTATAACATAGGCCAAATTCGAAGCGCGGCGCGACCAAGCTACGCGCAGCGGCGAGAGTATAAAAGGCGCCTAAGGGTGGCAAGTTATGGTCCCATTGCGCTCATACCTCGCCTAGAGCTGTCCGTTTCTGCTATTGATCCTGGCTCACCAACACCTACAGTAGTCTACCGTAGTCGAAAGTAAATTTTAAAAAGGAACTCATACAGTGATCAACGCCTTAAATAACCTCTCTAGGCTATGTTTGAGCGAGATACATTTCCGCCTCTGTAATCGTAAAAGTCTGGTTCTGGTTCTGGTTTGCCTTTAGGAAATCGTCTTCGTTGCGATTTCACATAGAAAGCTTTGATTGATCGTGGTGGATCCATTTTAGGAGGTGCAGAAATGGTTTATCAATGGGGAGTCGCACCACAAACCCCTTCTCACCATGTCGCTGCTCCCCCGTGCCACCACCTCTCGACTGCTCGCGCTGTTTATGGCCTACTTGAGCACGACCCAACAAGGCAAACTGAAAATAGTCCAGAACATCGCTTCCAGATATCTGTTGCAGGTACGCAACACGTATCTGGAATCAGCGTTGGAAGCTGCATCCCGCGGCAGTGTGCCACTGCGACCTGATATCCTTCACTTGTAAGTATACACCTTTTTCGAGAACAAATTATTTCAATTCTGCAATTGGTATTAAACAAGTGCAACAACTGAAAGACAAAAGCACGTTAATAAAACCATAATTGGTAGTCATTTTAGAGTAACGAAGAAAAAATCGTTTTTCATAGTTCAAGCGAACATAGCAGTCTGATGCAAGCATGCGGACACATTCCTGTTAAAATTTTCGCTTCCATGCACTTTCAACTTGATGCACCACGCTGTCTAAATCTATTAGAAGATATGCTGTATAGAGCAGGAGTTTCATGATTGCTCAGAAAGTTTCGAATCAAAGTCGTTTTGTAGGCATTCGATCAATGTAACTGCTGAGGTGTCTTGCACTCACAGCTAGCGAGTTAGTTGTTGTACCTAGCATCCAGCATATCTTCTATAACAACATTGCGAACCCTGCTTCAAGGGAAGACAGGGAATTTGTGAATCTCAGCAAGACATACGTGCACTTTCCTTTCACAGGTGAACTCCAGCAGAAACTACTTTGCTAGGTATTTTGCTGGCAAGGTGAGCAGTCACTCTTCCTGTTGTCTCCTGCTGGAATTCAAGAGACGAATCTTGTTCGCAGTAAGGGGCAATCAGTTTGCGTTCATCACTCCTTTCCCCCCGTTTTCTGCGTTCCGTTCCAAAGTCCGAAAACAAAACATGAAAGCGAAGGACTCAAAATAACCGAAAATTGGAAGCCCGATAAAGGAAACGCAAATTCCACGAATCGCTGATTAACAGCCTTCGAAGGCTGTTGTCGTCGATGAATCCTATACTGAAAGCAACTGTCCAATTTTCCAATTTGTAAGGACTGGACGCTGAGTAAGTGTCTTGAAAATCCAGTTAACATTTTTGGGCAAAAAAGCCGTCCGACAATACGCAGCATAAATAGTGCGCACGCGCCTGCTAACTCAAAGGTCGATTGACCAACGCGCCCAGTACTGCAAAACGCGCGCTGTCGCCAATGTGTGAAACTGCCAGTCGCATTGTCAGCTACTTCGCTGTTACCATAGCAGGTGCAGTTCGAAAAACTCGATTCATTCCCGTCCTACATGGATCGGAGGGCCGACGCTGCAATTCCTCCCCTCATATTCAAATGAGCCCAGGACTGGTACGCCGATCTAACGATACGCACAGCAGACAAGAATTTGCTGCCATGTCTCAACTATTACCGGCTTGCCCAGTGGTTCTACCGAACAGAGGATGAAGAATTGTTCGAAAACCCGAAGTTACCCTTAAAAATTGATGCTTTACAAGTTGACACCAAAACAATTTGTCTTTCCAGCAAGACAACGCTGCACCACACCCACACACATCGTAAGGTCGAAGGCTGAGCTGGCGAAGATCGGGACCACCCTTCTCCATCCGCCATACTCATCCAGAGCTCGCTTCTCCCTTTTTACTACCCTTTCTCTAGTCTCGCATGCCCATTCGATGGTCCTTCTTCACAACTCGCGACGACAACCAATTCACTCAAGGTGTTTTTGAAGGCATGGCTTCTAGCTTCCATAGCAAAGGCATCCGTAACCTGCTAGCACGTTGGCAGAGGTCAATTGGCGTCGATGGTACCTACGTCAAACGGCTGGCTAATGCTGTTTCAATATTGTAAAACAAAATATTTGCGTCTCAAAGTCCCAGAACTTGTGTAACGACGCAATAGTATTCAGCAAAAGCTGAAGGCTTTACAAAGACAGCGCTCACCTTGATACTCTTCCCAGCGATCACACGTCTCACCTCGTCCGCTGACAAAGTTTCGTACTCCAGCAACGCCTCTGCCAGCAGCTGGTGTTCCTTCTAAACGAGTCTTGGGCAAAAAACGAATGCGAAAGAAACGAAATAACTGTGTGAAACGGCTGATCGAGGAACCACCAACACTAATGCCGCTGATTCGCCAAGGATCTACAGCGTGCGTGCTGCAGTAAAGTTATTTACTCAGCTAGCGTAATCTTCCTGTCGAGCTTTCCGAACAAGGGATTGGTCGGTGACATGTCCCTTCCAAATGGGCGAAGAGCGTGAATTCCACTAACACTTCTTCGGAGGTCATTAAATTGTGGCTCAAATGTTTTGTTTGCTACGAACGACAAACTACTTATGAACGAGTCGTTGTTCTTCACCCACAGATCTCACTGCGAGCTTTACGGAATCAGTAACTTTGAGAATCTCTCAGCGATTACTCCTACTCCCTACGGCTAAAGGCCTTGCAAAAAAAGGCATTTTGTAGAATGCGTGCCATACAGAGCCATCAGGAGTAGGAAGTACCTCGTTGAGGACGTTACCAGTACTTGATTGCTCTATCGCACGACGGTTCTCACAAAACACATGAAGTGACTGATCCAACTCATTTCCAACGTGCTCTTGAACACTGGGGATTTCCCGGGATTACGGCGCATCAGACGCGTTCCGTTGCTTGAACGTAACACCGACCAGTGTCCAGATTTCTTTTTCTGCGATAACTATAATATATTGTGCTCATCTTGCTTTCCCATATCCCTGACTTGCTACAGTGGAAGAACAGCGAAGTACAGTCGGTTTGCAAGCCATACTTCGATACTCCTGAATTCCATAATGTTCCTTGAGTTCATCTACGGCACTAAGTCGCCGACCATATTAACTTCGCAGCTTAGATGCTGCTGCCTTCGAAGAAGCTCACTCCGTTAAGAGCAGAGGAGGAACTCTTCTGCTCTTCTTGGGCATTGCCCTTGCAAGATCCAGCTGGATCCAGTTCAGCGGTCCAACATAAACCTGAAGCCGGACAGGACCTACAACGCTTACCTAATGCTTCACATTTCCAGCACCACTTCATCAGTAAAGACAGTTGTTGTGCTCGATCTGCCTTCCACTTCAGGACTCGTGTTTTCGTGAAGTCAGCCCCGTTCGGCGGCGCTTATGCAATAATCCCGTCTAATCCACCACCCCTCGCGACTCGTATGAAGTCGTTGAAGACTGGTGTCTAGCGAAGCAGCGACGAGGGGGAGGAGTGATGGTCGGCCACACCGATTACATCGACAACCGAATAACGGCGAAATAGCCCTAATGTTTGTCCCTGAATGCTGCTATTTCTCCCAATTCAACATTTCCCAGATTCCCGATTCGACAGTGGATACCACTGCCACGCCAAGAGAGCGTTTCAAAGCGAATCATCCAAGTAATGAAAAATCCTCGTTAGAAGACAAGATGGCATCAACATACTCGGTGTTTAACAAGGATGTCCTTAGCGCGCTGGTAGCTGTCTTGCAAGACCTGGTTGATCTCCTTGTCGATGGCTTCCGCAGTTTGCGGACTCAGGTCACTCATTTTTATCAGCGCAGAAGAAGAGTCGTCAGCAGTGAAGTCTCGCAATCCAACCTATAAAATTCATTTTTGGCAGCTAACGTTTTCACTTCCTCGCAGTTTTATTTGTGGCTAATATATCGAAATGGATCTGCATGAATGACTTAAGCACCACAGTGGAGAAAACAAAAGCTTCAAGGTGGACTCTAAAAGAAACCTTGTCGCTCATTCCAAACACTTTGACCATTTGTACAGCCAGCTGTGATGCTTTCTTCAAATCATCAGCCGCTCCTGTTGTAACCTGAGAACCGAGCCATAGAACAGTGCCGCGGATTCGCAAATGATTTGCTAGTTACCATGTCATCCCCAAAAATCAGCTCCTCTGCTACTCTTCCTCCCATCATCACGTCTAGTGCCGCCAGAAGCTGGCCCTTTGTCAATTGATATTCATCCTTCTCGGGTAGCATAGCAGTATGTCCCAAGGAAGTGCCGCGAGGGATGATCGTTACCTGCAAACCAGCAGTAGAATCTTGAGTAAACTCAGCAACAAGCTCTATTCAGCACTCCATTCATCTGTCTTTATACTAAACCTTGTGCAGAGGGGTGGCCTGTTTTGTGTACAGGGAGACCAGCGTGTGTCCAGCCTCGTGATACGCTGTATTCTTGTTCGCTTCCTCGTCTGGTATACGTCCCCCTGTACGCGCGGGGCCCATCAGCACTCTAAACAAGAACGATGGGCGAAGGAAACCACATAACCCGCACAACTCCAGAAAACGTTACCTGTCTCTGGCCTCATCCAAGTGCGCCATCGTGACTTCAGGCGCTGACTCTGTAGCAGCTTTCAGTGCTGCCTGGTTCACCATGTTCTCTATATCCGCTCCAGTGAATCCCGTCGATCCCTAGGACAGCGAATTCCTCTCCCACAGCAAGCACATGAGTCATCATAAATTACCTTAGCCAATATCCTAGGATCAACGCACGGAGCATGCACTATTCGCTGAAGATAGAAGTTGAAGATATCAGTACGACCTGCCAAATCTGGCTTCGGCACTGTGACACGAACGTCGAAACGCCCAGGACGAAGAAGAGCCTAAACCACACGCGTCATTTACAAACGCAGGAAAGCGTTCCGGGTCCGACGAGTTTACCCGTTCGCGACGACGCGCTTTTTTGCCTGCCCGTCGCACCCGCAAGCGTTAATGGCGAATTTTCTTTGTGGACAAAACTAAACGAAGAAACTACATCACCATTACTTACAATTGGGCAGCGTACAGTAATGGAAAGTAAAAGAACTGTTCTAGGACAAACTGTCGCGCTCTCGACCAGCATTGGTGAACCTCGACCAACGATATAACGAAAGCTGATTTTTTCCGACCCAAAACTAAATGAAAGAAAACAAGCAAGGGTATGGAAACAAGTAAGAGAATATAAGATCAAAATAGGGAATAAACGAAATTATATAGAACCTATACAAGAGGAGACGAGAATGCTATAAAAAGGAAAAGGAACAGAAAAGCCTCGTTTCGCCACTATGTCCTCCGTCTTGGTCTTAGTTGTACGTTGTTCCTGTGGCTTATCCGAGAAGAGGAAGACCATATAATACTAAGCTACGGATTTAGATGAGAAAAAGTGTAAAGAAAGATTTGGATTTGTTGTCATAAGACCGGTGTTTTGGAAATTGAACTGGCAGTACGAGGCTACTACATGCATCCGGCTTGGGAATGCGGATGCCGGTTTTCTTGGCCCGAACACCGCCCACCTCCGTTTGAGTTCTCGCAGAATCTAACAAATAAAACAGGTCATCTCTGAAGACCCTACGTCGTCGCTTACTACGCTTCTACATCGTTTAAAAGTCTGTCACTTAAATTGAAGATTTCACCGTTTGCACTGTCAATTAGTCACAGAAAGATGGCAATGTCCGTTCCTCCACGTGGTGCCACTTGAAACTGCCGCTTTAGCGAGCCGAGCCGAACACGTACACTCGATTGCAGGCGACAGGCCCTTGTGATAGGCCGGCCTACGAAGATCCATGTCACATCACATGGTGTATGACAGTTCAAGTATTTCGAGATAGTGCTACGGCGTCCGCGGGAGTCGACTCGCACTCGCAGAGCCCGGCGAGGTGACAAGTAGGTAAGGGTCCCTGATGCGAAATCGAATTTGCCCATCCTGTTATTCCTGCTTCGTCTCCGAACGACTTCGTGACTCGATTGTAAGCGTTGAACGCTTTGACGATTGATTGATGAAGATCGTTGCCGCCGCTAAGGCGCGACTCTATCACTTCATCTCTGCGTATGCTCCGCAGACCGGCTGCTCAGAACAAGCCAAGGATGAGTGTTGGAGCCTGCTTGATGAGAAGACACCAGAGGTACCGTCGAAAGATGACATCGTAGTCGCTGGTGACCCTAATGGGCACGTAGGTGCTACGAAGAACGGTTACAGCAGTCAAGGTGGTTTCGGGTACGAGACATGTAACGCCGATGGTGAGCGCATTCTTGGTTATGCGGAACCACATAACCTCACCATAATGAACACCGTCTTCCGAAAACGCGACTCCTACCTCATCTCATACTATAGTGGGAGCTCCAAGTCTCACAAGGGAGGTCAATGAACTTCCCGTGGCAATTTTAAAAGTGACCTATATAGGGTTGTAGAGCGTTGCCTGAGAAGCACCGCAGTGGTTTCCAAATTTCCTGCGGACATCTGGGTAGGTCAAAAATTGCAAAAAACCATTTCACTTCAATACGGGTCGATAAAGCAGAACTGACGCCTGGAACTGCCATGCTGTGGTTAGAATCTAACCTGCAAGAGGTTTGGGGTTGGAACAATAGCGGAATTACAGCGATTTCACAAGTTGCTTGTTAACCGTACAGTGACCGAAATGAAACATTGAGGTGCGACGCTCACCAACAACGGCCTAGCGACAGGATGGCCGAGTGGCTGTGGGGGGCGGGCTTGCGGGAAAAGCGTCGGGGGTTCGAATACGGAGGTGCTGGTCCTGAATTGCTGCTGTTCCTCCATCAATTTTTGTCGATATAAAGTGTATCTTAACCGCGGTAGTGTACCATACTGACATTATAACTTTATTTTAACCTCGATATAAACACAAAAATAAACACCCAAAGCAGCAGCGTTCATAATACCTAATTCGATTGGGCATTGAGGAGAAGCAGGCGAATTTTCTTTGCCTACAAAATAAATAACTTCAGAACTCCAAAGATCGAGGAAAAAATATTATTTTATTTATTTATTATTATTTATTATTTATCTTCTTATTTTAATTAATTAATTAACTATATTTATGTTTGATTTTTTTTCGACCCCTCTTCGATTTTTGGAGAGAAAGTATAACAGTACCAATCTGTCTTCTTCATCCTCAACCAACCATAGTGCTTGTGATTTCACGGTCGTCACATACAGCAACCTTCTCACTACTACAGGAAGGCTTAATACCACCCATATCATTGTCATCGTCCGGCGACCAGTCTACATCCTGCGCTTCCCTCACGTCCTCACGTCAAGCTAACATCACGAACGAGAGAACGTCAATACAATAAACATCAAACAAAAAAGAACTACCCGGACTGTTTCCTCCTCATCAGCACAATCAGTATCCCCATACATAGCATTTTGAATTATGCCCTGAAAGGCATCTGTTACGGCGATCTCCCTACGAATAGGGGCAGAGTAGTCGGAGGAAGGCAGTTAGCAAGACAACCAATAACTCGGCGCGGAGAAAACATTGAATTATACAGTTGATATCAATTCGGGAGGGGGGGGGGGGTGTCGTATAGTGTGTCGAAGGACGATCACAATCGATCAAATATAAATAATATATACATCAATTAATTAATTGAAAATATAAATATAAATAAAAATCAATACTACGTAATTAATACATAATAAATAAATAAATAAATAAATAAATAAATAAATAATGAAAAATAGAGATAAATCTTTTTTATCTCTCTTCCACTTTTGGAGTCATAAAGTAGTGCTAACAGACCCACTGTCAATGCCTAACGAAGACGGTCAAGATAAAGAATATTATCTATTCTGTAGTTGAGATAGACCCTCGCATGCTACCGAGGAACTGCGAAGAAAAGTCGCCTGTTCTCTCGTTCGTGATGTTAGCTTAACTTGAACGAAGCGCAAGATGTAGACTGGTCGCCGGATGATGACGATAATGTGAGTAGTATTACGCCTTCCTGTAGTAGTGAGGAGGTTGCTGTATGTGACGGATGTGAAATCATTAGCAATATGGTTGGTTGAGGATGGAGAGGAAAGATTGATACTGTTATACTTTCTCTCCAAAAGTCGAAGAGATGTCGAAAAAAAAAATCAAACATAAATATAGTTAATTAATTAATCAAAATAAGAATATAATAAATAATAAATAATAATAAATTTTAAAAAAATATTATTTTTTCCTCGGTCTTTGGAGTTCTGAAGTTATCTATTTCGTAGGCAAAGAAAAGTCGCCTGCTCCTCCTCAATGGCCAATCGAATTAGGTATTATGAACGCTGTTGCTTTGGGTGTTTATTTTTGTGTTTATATCGAGGTTAAAATAAAGTTATAATGTCAGTATGGTACACTACCGCGGTTAAGATACACTTTATATCGACAAAAATTGATGGAACAAGACCAGCAAACCAGGAGCAGCACCTCCGGTTTCGAACTCCCGACGCTTTTCCCGCAAGCCCGCCCCCCACAGCCACGGGGCCATCCGGTCGCTACGCCGTTGGTGGTGAGCGGCACACCTCAATGTTCCATTTCGGTCACTGTACGGTTAACAAGCAACTTGTGAAATCGCTGTAATTCCGCTATTGTTCCAGCCCCAAACCTTTTGCAGGATAGATTCTAACCACGATATGGCAGTTCCAGGCGTCAGTTCTGCTTTATCGGCCTGTATTGAAGTGAAATGGTTTTTTGCAATTTTTGACCTACCCAGATGTCCGCAGGAAATTTGGAAACCACTGCGGTGCTTCTCAAACAACGCCCTACAACCCTATATAGGTCACTTTTAAAATTGCCACGGGAAGTTCATTGACCTCCCTTGTCAGATACCTGACTTTGTGCTAGTGAAGGATCGCGACCGAAGTCTTGTCACAGATGCGAAGGTCGTGCCGTATGAGACGGTCGCCCCACAGCATCCGCCGCTAATCTGCACTTTGAAGATCGCCCCTCCAAGGCAGAAGCAGGTCGAGCAATGCGGTGCACCGAGAATAAAATGGTGGCGAATGAGAGAGAAGGAAGCAGCTGTAATTTCTCGCGTGCGGTTACCGACGGTCACAACTGTCCACGAAACTTGGAAGATGGCGACCGACGCGATACGTTAAGCTGCACAGTCGGAACTCGGCGTTACGAAGCCTAGGCGACGAAAGGTCGACAAGCAGGCATGGTTGTGGACAAACGACGCGAAGGCAAAGGTTCGGGAGAAGAAGTCGCTCTATCACGTGTTTCTCGGCGAAAAGACCGCCGATAACTGGCGGAAGTACCAAGAAGCGAGGAAGGCTGCAAAGAAGGCCGTAGCTGTTGCAAAAGCCACTCATTATGGAGATGTCAAAGAGAAGCTCGAGTCACGCAATGGCGAGCGGTATCTGTACCGACTTGCTAAGAATCGCGGACCGAGGATATTGAGAAGTTTTTCGGCATCAACGATGGGAATGGCCGTCTTCTTATAGACCGCAAGAAAGCATTGAAGCGATGGCGCGATTACTTTGAGGAGATCTCTACGTAGGATTTCCCCGTCCAGCCATCCCTACAACGGCTCCAACCCACGATCTCGCTCAGAAGATCCCGTGGAGGAGACAGAACCGGTTCTGAAGGAGATGAGGCTAGGCAAAGCGACTGGGCCCGACGACGTGGCGGCTGACCTGTGGAAGTCAAATTTTTGGTATCCGGCTGAGTGGTCGGCGAAGTTCTTTAATCAGGTTGTAGCAGAGAAGAAAGTACCTGACTGTTGGAGCCAAAGTACGACAATTCCGATTTGGAAGAAGAAAGGCAATCTGTAGACTGCTCCAATTACCGTCCGATTCGCTTGCTTTCGCACAGCATGAAGATCTTTGAGCGAATTGTCGACGAACGAATTCGTCCAGCTTTCCAGCAATCAGTGCGGCTTCGTGGCAGGCTGTGGCACCGTTCATGCCATTCACGCTGCCCGCCTTCTGATAGAGAAGCACCGCGAGAAACAGAAGCCGGTGCATAGCGCCTTCCTCGACTTGGAGAGGGCCTTTGATCGCGTACCGCGTGAAGTGATATGGTATGCCCTGCGACGACATAAAGTTCCTGAAGAGCTCATAGAGTGGGTGCGAATCCTCTACTCTTGTCCATAGAGTCGAGTTCAAGCTGCAGAGGGAACCTCGATGGAGTTCCCCATCTCTGTCGGGGTACACCAGGGTTCTGCGCTTTCCCCACTCCTCTTTGTTGTCGTAATGGACATCATTACACGAGATCTTCAGAAGCCCGCCCCCTGGACACTGCTTTATGCTGTGACGTAACACTTGCGAACATAAAGGTGAACTCGAGCGAGAGGTGCAAGCTTTGTGTGATCGCTTGAAGCGGTCTGGACTCAGATTAGAAGTGAAGAAGACCGACTACCTAACGACGGGCGTTAATGAGTCCAGCTCCATGAAGGTTAAGGGCATCGAGCTCCCACGCACTTCAGTTTTTAAGTACTTGGGATCAGCAGTAGCATCTGATGGCAACCTGATGATTGAAGTGAACTCACGCGTGAGTGCAGCTTGGTCCAAGCGGCGCTCGTTGACTGGCGTACTCTGCGATGGGAAGATGCCAGAGCGCTTGAAGTCAAAAATATATAGAACCGTTGTCCGGCCGATAGCGATGTACGGTGCTGAGCGTTGGCCTGCGACCAAGGAGGTTGAAGCGCGCCTCAGCGTCATGGAGACGAAGATTCTGCGCTGGACGGTTGGAGTCACGCGCCTGGACCGCATCCGAAACGATGTCATTCGGCAGAAGTTTGGTGTCGCGCCGATAGCTGACAAGATGCGCGAAGCTCGCTTGCGATGGTAGGCCACGTTCTGCGTGGGAAAGAAAACAGCGTCCGCAAGATAGGCCTTAACTTCGAGGTGGTAGGAAAGCGGCCTAGAGGGCGTCCGAAGCAGCGCTGCTCTGACACGTTACATATGGACATGAACGTTGCTGGTTTCCACCCTGATCTAGTGCTGGAGCGGTAGAGGTGGCGTCATGACACCAGAATAGCGGACCCCGCTACGAAGCGGGACAGACGCTGAAGAAGAAGAAGAAGAAGAAGAAGAAGAAGAAGAAGAAGAAGAAGAAGAAGAAGAAGAAGAAGAAGAAGTTAGTTACAGAAACCTGCTCTAAAAGCAATGTTAGATACACTCAACGCCTATGTTCCTGCCGATTGAATCAAAGAAACCGAAACAATGATAATCCTCCAACACGCAAAATGTCCATAGGATCAGGCTGCCCTAAAAATTACACATGTCTCAAATATAATCAGCCACTCACTTTTGGGATTAGGCTGCCTTCTATTAGCAATACGGTGGGTCTATACTGACATTCATCAAATCAAATCACATCGGAATCGGATCAAACCTAGTCGGTCTAGAAAAGCGCAACGACGTTAGGAAGGCTATCGAGGTGCCCGCCTCAGTTATGAATGGCAGCGCCTGGGCATATTCTGGTTGGTCGACGTCCAAATAAATCTAGTCCGTTATTTCCTTCTTCTACTCCTGTTTCCTTGTATTTGATAAATGATGCTGCCGCGGTCTCCAACTGTCCGCGAAATGGTCAATAAACCGTTCTATCAGCATGGAAAGCAAAAGCAAACGGAGTCGATTCAAATGCTCGGAATTCTATATTAGAGCTATAGGCATAGCCAATCGACAACCACTCAAGCGTGGCTAACGAGTTAGTTGGTTAGGTCAAAGCAACTCCGTCCATGTTCTAGAACCATGATCGGCGCCGAGATTTGCTATAGTATCAGTTCTATTCGTCGTCCTAATAAACTCTCCAGCCTGCTGTATTCGAGCCACTACACTGGCGATCAGGATTCGTCTGGACCACGAAGCAATCGATTTCAACGGCCCAAGGACACTCCATCGACTCCGGAGACTCCAGCTGGCCTCGCCGAGATTCTGACATGCAGTCGCAACAGCTGCAGCTTCTACAGCAACTCGTCACGTGACTGATTGAGCAGAAGGCCCCCACGTCCACGCATGCTATGCAGCAACTTCCAGCCATCTACCCGCACGGCGACCTCGTCCGCGACCTCGCGGCATTTGTCTACGACAAGGACGATGACACCACATTCGATGCCTGGTACAAACGCTATGGACCCGTCATCGAAGACTGTGGAGCAGCATAACCGAGGAGCGGAAACGGAATCTGGTGATCGACAAACTCGACAATACCGACATACAACCGCCGAGCACGTCTTACCGCTCAAGCCACGGGACACCGACTTCGCGACTACGATTCAGAAACTGAACTTATTCGGACCGAAACGGACGCTGATCCGCAGACTATTCGAGTTTCTTCAATCGATATGTCACCCTCTCACCAGCTCGTTTGTGCACTACCGAGAGTTCGACAATATGATGAAGAAAAAGTTCGAGGATACAGTGGATGGAGGACGGTGACGGTGACTCGTTGTAGTTCTTGGTATTCATAGCTGGCCTCACCGACTCATTGCATTCTGAGATGCGCCTACGTCTGCTAAACCACCTAAACCGGATGAAGGAAGACTAGCCATCCCCAATCCTCGACGACTTCATTAACGTAACTCTTCGTTCGGACAATCGACTCATGGAAGGAAGTCAATGAGGCATATCGCGAAGGGAACAAAGAAGAAAGGCCAAACTTCGCGGAAGCCACGAAATCCGAACTTAGGACACCGTTCCGCATCACGAGAACGCCAACCGTACCGGCACTCCAGCAGCGAAAAGGAAGACTGTCCTCAGCACAGGACAGGATCGAGGCGGAGCAGGGGCAACTTCCGTTGCAAGAACGTCTCAACGACAACTTAGGATACCCGTACGTATCTGAAAGTGCACATCAATGGACGACCGGCTCGCCTACAGCTCGACACTGATGCTGACATAACGATGATATCGCGCCGGACCTGGAAGGCTATTGGATCTCCAGCGGTCGAACGTGCCACCGTACCAGTAAAAGCTGCAAACGGTTCAGAAATGGAAATTCTTGGACGTTTCGAAGCCGACTTCGCTATCTACGATCGACATCGATGATCCACTCCTGGACACGGAAACTGCTACCTCACCGAATCCACCGACCTTCTGGGACTCGAATGGTACATCCAGATGTCCGACTATTGCCAGCTGAAAAATCAGTACCACTGAGGATTGGCGACTTATGCCCTGGAACACACACGCAACGATACTGTTTCTTTTTTGAGAGCCAAATTTGCCGACGTTTTCGCACCCGGCCAAGGACGCTGCACGAAAACCAAGGCAAAGCTGTTTCTTCAGCTTGACGCCCGCCCAGTCTACAAACAGAAGAGACCTATGTCGTTCGCCTCACAGCCGACCGTCAATGCCGAAATCGACCGCCTAGTACGTGAAAACGTCCTAGTGGCCGTCGAGTATTCTCATTGGGCAGCTCCAATCGTCGTTGTCAAGAAAAGCAATGGCACAGTAAGAATCTGTACTGATTTCTCCACAGTACTCAATGACGCCCTTGATACGTTGCACGTGGACTTAAAGGAAGCTGGTATCCACCCCGATCAAGCGTTTGATCGTGCGAAGTGGCGTCATCATACCAGAAGAGCGGACCCCGCTGCTAAGCGGGACAAACGCTGAAGAATAAGAAGAAGACTCAATGACGCCCTTATTCTTCATTAGTATCCACTTCCTACATTTGAGGACATATTCAAAACTGAATGGAGGACAATTCTTCTCTTAGGTGGCTCTCGCTGATGCCTACCTCCAAGTGGAAATGGATGACGATTCCAAGGAGCTGGTCACAATCAACAGACACCGTGGCCTATTTCACTACAGTCGTCTACCATTCGGAGTAAAATCCGCCCAGGCATTTTTCAACAGATCATCGACTCCACGATCGCTGGACTCCTTGGTGTCGCAACTGCCGCGATTGTCAGGAAACATCCAAAGCACCAATAAAGGCAGAACTCCATTCGTGGACTATTGAAGAGCAACCATGGTCCCGAATACACATCGACTATGCAGGACCCATACGGAAAGATGTATCTAGTTGTTGTGGACTCCTACTCCAAGTTGAGATGCTATCGACTACAAGCAAAGCTACAGCTACGTGAGCTCAGTTGACTCATTGCGCAGTTCGGCAACCCCGAAACTCTGTATCCGACAACGGGACTCAGTTTACCTCGTCTGAATTTTCCGATTTCTGCGTCAAAAACGCAATCGCTCACGTTCGCTCACCTCCCTACCACCCGCAATCGAACGGTCAAGCTGAAAGGTTCATCGACACGTTCAAACGAGGTTTACAGAAGCTCAAAAGCATGAAATCGACGATCAAAGCACTTCAAAAGTTCCTACTTACTTATCGCCGCACCCCGTGCCCTTCGTCTTCCCAAGGAAAGTCACCAGCCAAAAATTTACTTGGCAGACAAATTTGTACAACACTTGCGCTCCTCAACACTCCACAAGGTCAGCCTAGGACTCGAAACAACACCATGGAGAAACAGTTCATCCGTTACAACGGAGCACGCCCGAAAGAGTTTAAGCCGAACGAATTGATTTGGGTTCGAGAACTTCAACAAGGACGCAACAAATGGACCTCCGTGAAAGTTTTTGCTCGCGGAGGAAGCACCGTTTACGACGTCCTAGTGAATGGAAACGTCTAACGGCGCCATGCTAACCAAATGCGTCCGCATGGTGCAGTCCCTACTGACGAAGGACTTCTAGACCTGTTCGATCTTCCGACACAGCCGTAGAAATGCGACGAAGCAGTATCACCGCCTTCAGTCGTACAAACGATCGACTTTCCGACGACAACTTTGATCGACACTGCCACCCCTGCGATCGAAACATCGGATTCAAGTGCACCCGATTCAGTACAACGTCCGAAACGTCAACACCACCCACCACGACGCCTAGATGAATCTCATGGTCAAATCGCACACGTGATTATCAATTTCAGATGAATGTATGAGTTTTCACAAATGGTTGTATTTGTATCAAAAATTTTCTCCCTATCATTCATCTTAGGGGGAGGTTAACTGTGAGACATATCGGAGATCTGCATATGGATTGTACAGTATTTGATCACAACAACTCCCATGTTCTACAACCATAATCGGCGCCCATAAAAGGCCCGAGATTTGCTTTAGTATCAGATCTATTCGTCGTCCTAATAAACTCTCCAGCCTGCTGCATTCGAGCCACTACAACATCGCTCCTCCATTTCTCACGTCAGCGCTTATGAGCATTGGGCAGAAGACCAGTAGAAAACTGTCTATGCTGTCAGTGGCTTTGTAGCTGTAGTAGTCCACATACCTTGTCCAAATCATCGACCCTGTTGGTCGCCGCAATCACTATAACGCCCTCGTTCCTGTTGAATCCGTCCATCTCACTTAAAGACAGTTAAATTGAGTTGCAGACCTGATCGCCTCGTAAGACGGAGGCATCACCGCAGTTCAAACCTGAGTAATTGGTTGATCGTCTGGTTGGCGTATGGATGAATACTGTTCGACACTCGCTTCGATCCAACACTGTCTATTTCATCGATGAATATTATACATGGCGCCCTATAACGAAGGGCATCTAAAAATTGCGCTGACTAGTTGTGCGTTTAAAATACCTTGCTTTTGCTTTGTCAAAGAGGTCACGCACTCTGCGAGCACCTTGTCCAACCAGTACTTCGTCAAACTCTGAACCCGATGTGTGAAAGAATGGAACCTATAACATCAAGTTAACTCCAGCACACAAACCTGCGATCACTACCCATACGATATCACACATTCTGAATATTTTTGGTAACAAACCTGTGCTTCGCCAGCGATGGCTCTGGCAAGAAGGGTTTTGCCTGTTCCTGGGGGTCCAACAAGCAATACTCCTTTGGGAAGCCTGCCTCCAAGTCGCGAGTATTTCTCTGGATCGCGAAGGTAGGAAACAATCTCCTCAACCTCCTGCTTCGCTTCATCCATCTGAAATGCGACGATCATGAACCACTCAGTGCTCTTTTCGGTTTATTTGCACCACTGCCGCATATGTTAAGAGAAGAACTGGTGCCCAAACGCAGCGAGCTGACAAGTGCATAACCAGATCGCAGCACTGCAGCGTTTGATCTTACGATATTCAGTACTATGCATGTCGTGCACTTTTCCCCTCATGTGGCGATTCAGCGGCTGTTCCATGACATGCAAGAGCGCATTTCTAACACAGCACCTCCCCAAAGAACCCATGGCATTAAGCGCGAAACTTCAGATCGGTTGACTCGTATGGCATTTCATGCTATAAAGAGAAATATTCACTCTCTGAAGGTAACTGACATTAAATTATACCTGTAATATATACGGTGCGGCGTTTAAATCCGGACAAACTAAACTCTTTCCGAACAAATTCATTAGCACAAGATGCAAATGAAATAAAATATGATTTACACAGAAATAGAGCGATTTCCAAGAGTAAAACTACTCAATATATCCTATGTCATCCATGCTTACCCTGAAGCGCTCACACGCTCTCTTTAAAACAGTCCATATCTGTGAATCTGCTTTAATAGCAGTACGAAGAGATGCGACATTAGGGCGCCTCGTCTTGTTAGCAACCCTTCAGACTTATCTGCAAACACAATAGTCCACGGGATTCAAATCCAGGTTATTCGTGGACCAGAACTCCTTAGACCAAAACATGTCCAAATTATCGGACAGCCAGTTTTGGACTACACGGCTCATGCGCCGTCGTGCTGGAAGACGTATGGTCTCCCTGAGGCTACCATTCACGGTTTCGCTGCGGTCTGCAAAACTCGCAGCTAAACTCTAATTTCCTCAACGATTGCCCCCGCTCCTCCAAAAATAGCGCCCCATGACTGCCGCAGTTCTTCACGCGCGTTCCTGGTTCCTGCGAATGGGTTTTTCTTCGTGCGGAACGTCCCTCACACCTCTTAAAAGCACTACAATACCTGACTACAATACCGTAAACTGTTGATATCGGGTTCCCGAAGAATTGCAGTAATTCAGCTGGCGAACGCCCAGCATTAATATTTTCGATTATCGCGGCTCTTCGGTTGTCCTCGCACCTTTTTGCAACAATATCGAGGCCATTCTGAGGTTAAGACTGTTTATTAGAGAATTCTGGTTTTCAAGAATACAAATCGCGACTTCTAGCAGAACTACGCGCCGCGCCCTGTATTCCGCGGCTCAAAGTAAGTAAAGCTGCTGTTACGGGATGCAACAGCCACAATGTCACGGTCAAAGAAGGATCATTGATACTGGAAATTAATGTCACCGCCTGCCTGCTGATACATGAATATTTGAAAATGGATATTTAAATGAAAAGTTCCACTTACGCCTCGAACGTCGTCGAATGATACTTGAACATCTTCCGGTTTCACTTCTTGAGTATTGGAGAAGAACAGCGAACCAAACTGGCGATCGCCTATTCGAACACGAATAGCTAGATGAAGCTTTAACTGGGTAAGTGTAAGAAGGAAAGAAAAACAGTGATCATAGCAGTAAAAAAGACATTGGAGCGACATGAAGACATGATGTTTCAGAAACTGTACAATCCGCGTAGCTTAGGGTTTAAAGGGATGTTTTCCACCACTGGTTCGCCGCCATCTTTGTTGTGGCGCCTCCACACTGCCGCTTTCTCCACATTTGGCTAAGGCCATTTAAAAGTTACTCTTTTAGAGAATGCTGTATCGTACACATCACAACTCAGAAGGAAACAGCCAATTATTAGTTGTAATAATAGTTAATAATAGTTGCATTTATATTAATAGTTGGCGTTTTAGAAAGCTGTTAACGGTAGTGTTTATGATGCATGCTGAACTACCAGGCTGTCCAATAATTCATGTCCGAAAATTTTCAAAATTCTATAATTTTCCTTAGAAGCGTTATACTATCAGGCAAGTGAAAAGCTTCTAGAAGGTTCTCCAGAGCTCCACGCTAGGGGTGTATAAGGCGCAGTCGCCGCGTCTAGCTACCAGTACAAGCTAAAATGGACCAAGGTCGAATTAGTACGTTCGTGTACTACAAGTGGCTGCTGGGCAACGACACGGGCACCGCAGTCGCCAACATCTGCAGAGCGTGCAAGGAGGATGCAGTGTCCCAACGCACAGTCAGGCGCTGGTTCAATCGTTTCGAAAGCCGCGACACGAGCCCCGAGGATAGGGAACACCCGCTGAAGATCATGCTTTGCTGCTGGTGGGACGCCAAGGGCATGCTGTACTTCGAGCTGCTCCCGCAAGGCAGGACGGTCACCGCCTCCATCTACACCGATCAGCTCGAGAAACTAGCCGCCGCCATCCGAGAAAAGTGTCCCCGACGGGCCTCGGTCCACCTGCTGCACGACAACGCGCACCCCCACGTGGCGAAGGAGACCCAGCAGAAGTTGGCGACGCTCGGCTGGGAGACGGTTGCCCATCTGACGTATTCCCCGGACCTTGCCCCCTCCGACTACCACTTGTTCCGCCCGCTGAAGCACCATCTGGCCGGAAGAAAATTCACCAACTACGACAAGCTCAAATCCGACGTCGCGGACTTCTTCGAGTCGCAGCCCCGGAGTTCTGGGCGAAGGGCATCGGCGACCTGCCCAATCGATGGGCCACTGTTGTGGATAACTGTGGTGATTATATTGTTGATTAGACTTGTTTTTCAATAAAGTTGAAAAAAAATTAAAAACGGTGAAATTTTCGGACAAGAGTTATTGGACAGCCTGGTAGTTCACTGTTCATCTGGAAGTGAATATAAGCAAACTAACAGGTCTGAATTGTATGTCTAAACAGGGAAAGCGAGTCATACAGGAAAAAAGTGCATCCTTCAATCAATGTCGAAAATGCCTCTTTTTCTGCAAAGTGCTTAGACGAAACGAGTAGCAAGTTCTCAAAATTCACAATAGCAACGGCGCGGTGCCCTCATGACCGCTGTGGTGAGTGCTTATACACGGGCGGTGCAGTGCTGTTCGAAGCGCAGTGGATAGTGATAGGTTTCATGGGAATGATGTCAGAGGTCCGGTTTCAGTGTCGTGCGGCGTTTCTCGTTTTCCCTTTCTACTGTTTGGTTGAGGGGTCTGACTTCTGCACAGTTTTTGTTCTTCGCTTTTTCTATCACGCGTTTTCTGTACGTTTTTCCCTCTGTGTTTATAGGAAAAACAGAGTTTTGAGTTGCTTATTGTTAGCAGGATTTGAAGCAGGAGGCAATAGGAAGGATATTCCGCATAATGGTATGTGAATTTTTAGCACTAGTGTAAATAGGCACTCAGTGCTTGAAACAAAAGGACTGGTCAGAATACTCAACAAAGGCTCATCAAGGCTCGCTTACCCCTGGTTTAATGACTTCCAGAAAAACTGCTCGGATTTTCAAAGAAGCTATGATGCGAATTCGTATACCCATTTTTAAATCAGGAATCAGTAATTAGCTTTTCCAAGTGAAAATGGCAGCATTCCGTGCACCAGTAACACGATCTGCAATGTTATTACAACTGACTAGACGTCTTCAGCTGCCGGCATACCACCTGACTTTTGTCTTAAGATGTTGCTCTTTGTGCAGATCAGAAGGAAGGTCGTACACAACGACGGGGATTGAAATCGCTTCATGAGCGATTCTATGCAACTGGAGTACCCCAAGTCGGCTGGCTGGATCTTACCTGTGGAACCCAAAGGTATTGCCCGAACACGCAAGCCCGGAGCATGGTAGTTTGAATCGAAACGTATTCGAGAAGCCGAACAAGGAGCCGAGAATAAAAGTACAGGTAGGAAGCATCTGTGGGACCAAGAAATCCTTAAAGAGAGCGAGCACTGATCAAATCAAACAGATCATTACAGAGAAATTGAACGTAGTAGCCACAGCACACAATTGGAAATGTGGAGAAAACACTGGAAATTGTGAGTGAGGCGGACCCTCTCAAGACTATCGTAGAGCACAAAAGATGGCGAAAGTAACCTAACCGTGCGACATTGCATGCAAAAATTAATGACGATGTTATATTGGATAATACACCGGGAAACAACACCAAACAAGTGTTTCTTCGAAACTGGTTATATGGCTGTATTGTGTGATGAGGTGATCTGCGTGGTTGAGATAGGTAGGGACTGCGCCCAAAAAAGTGATGTTCACCAAATTCAGTGCATGAGCAATACGTAGGTGAGGCAGGAAGGATACTCAGTGTTACCAGCAAGGAACACCGAGCTGGTAAATAGAAACGAAGCTCGTCCATCCCACTGGGGAAACTCCAACAAGCAGCCACAGTTGAAATGACTTTGACATTAAATGCAGTGTTGCTGCGTGAAAGTGAAAACGGTATCAGGAAGACTCTTGAAACCTTCGGGAATCGGGAGCATATGTTGCAACTACGTTGCATAGACTTGCATACATAGTGAGTCTCAGTCGCTCAATGGTGGTCGCGTAGCTGAGCTCTTACTTGGCGCCTGTGGAACAACGATGAGTTTGGAACATACTGGAGGGGTATTCGTTAACACTCGTGGGAACCCAACTGGGGAGTTAGAGAACCCTTGCCTTTGACGAAACGAGTGCATGGAACAACGATTCGGAATACTTTCAGGCCGGGCTACAATAACTGGTTTTCTATAACAGGAAAATAATGGTGTTTCGCCCCATATTGGGAGGCATACATGGTGCTAGATAGAGGGAATAGTTTCGAAGCAAATTCTTTGACTCTTTCAGGTCACTATGAAAATGAGAACGAGAAAATCGAGTCTTAATAAAGATAGCGTAGGGGCGATCTGAAGCACCCCAAACTATGAAAGCTGAATATACAGGTTAATCTAAGAAAAAAAATTAAGCAAAAGAAAATGATTCGTAAGTCCAGCTAGTCTAGATTTTGATAAACAAAACCAACCACCAGATAAGTATCCGAGGAGAACACATGCCGCCAAGAATATGTAGAAACGAGTGAGCGTGCTCGACTTTTTGGGTGCAGCTGAGTTCGAGGTTTTCGAGGCCAAAAGCCCTTTTACGAACCCCTCCTGAAGAAGTTTTACACAGTGCGGTAAGGTTGTTAGTACGAGATCAAAATTCATCAGTTACGTACTGTGTATGTCTTCTGTTGAGTCTCGGGTAACTTCTTTAGTTCAGAATCGTACTGAGTCCATCCGTCAATGTTGTCATCCTTCGCCTTTTTCGTTGCCCCGAACATGTCAGCGAGCACATTCCATCTGAAGTAAAATTATGTTCGTTCATCATCAAAATAGTCAAGCATCTTCAATGGAAAGCTTTTCACCTCGTCTGCGTTTGCTCAGTTTTCGAGCTGATCCCACCGACGCCTAAGCTTCCTGCACGTCTAGTGCGAAATCCACGCTCTTGTATATCTGAAGCCCTCTCTCAGTTTATCATGCAAAACCTCAAATTAAGCATGAAACTGATAATATTTTGTCCAAGGAATTGACAGGATATTATAGACAAAGAGAGCGACCCTCTCGAATTCACCCACTCATGAATACTGAATCCGTAGATTCAAGAGGATGTACTTCGTACAGGAAAAAAAGATGAAAAAAGTCCAGAACTAGTGCGCCACGTGTTCCAGTAGGTCGATCGAATAGCCTTGCAACACTTTACAGGATTGGTAAACTTGTTAGAGCACGTACAGACGGCATCCTGAATGGGGACCTTACAGCACAGTCTCGAAGATTTTTCGAGCATACTAGAGCCTCACCAACCACAGGTACAGTAAGACGGCTTCATCAGGCAGTCGCGCTATACGGCCTATCGCCTATGAATTCCCACAGAGCCACACCACGAGGACTGCTGCCGTCAGTATCAGGCGCTGCGCTGGAGAATGTTATTCATCACCCCACAATGACTCGTTGGTAACCGCTTACGAGCCTGTACGGACATCCCTTTCGACGATCGACGTCGCTCTAGGCGCCTCTGTGCTACGGAAGAAGACACCCTGCGGGAGCCTTAAAGCCAAGCCTAACATGATTGAGTACCGCAAATCTTTGTGGTCTTGGGTACCACAAATGCAGCTGAACTGTTACCGCGTCACTCCTTCGCCCGCACGAAAAGGACTTTCTCGTGGACACTGACACTAATGGCGAAAGCTTGGTTCTCTACGTGAACTCACACACAAACGCTTATCGCACGACGCAGAGTCGGCAGCCGCAACCTGGACTACATTAACAGAAGGTTCTTCTCTCTGCTGGTGAGATTCGAAAGAGATTTACTGGAAATTTCTGTATAACGGAACCACGGTAACAGCACCGTGTTACACTGTCCAGTTTCAGACGTCGTGAACCAAAACACTGAGAACGAGAGCATCCGTATAGGGTGATTGCTCCTGTCGAAGTCTAGAAAAGAAGTATAATCAGCAGGAAAGTGCTTTAGGATCTGTTCAGACTTCGCGGCCGGAACTATTTGCCTAGCCGACCAACTGCTGTCGTCGCGAAGTATGAACAGTCCCTTAGGCCCGAATTTCAACGGTCTTTTCCCATAGGTTTCTGTGGCACAATTACGTACACCACGCTCCGCAGTCGCTCCCATCGCTGCAGTCGTTGCAGTCGCCTGTTCACATTCTACTGCCGTCACTCTCATCTTTGCGCTAGCGATGCTGTTGTTGCTGCCGTCGCGAGGTATGAACACTCCCTATCCCAACCGTACTCTCCAGACGTGGCTCCTACTGACTACCACTTATTTAAAGTGCCGAACAGCATTTCAGAGATAGAGTTTTAGAACCGACACCAATTGGAGATAGATGTTTAAGATTTTTCCTCGGTCTAAGGTTTTCTAGCGGAAAAGAATTGAAAACCCGCTCCCCCCAAGAAAAGAGAAAAAATCCCAGATTTGAATGGGGGCTATATAACGGACTGAGTTTGTAATTTATTGCAATCGTTTGACGTGTTGTTTGCAGTGTATATGTCACAAGACTTTCCAATCAACCGAATACTTCTGTGGAATATCGTGGAGGCGACTTGAATGCGTGTTTGGTCTATACAACGTTTTGCGGAAGTCAGTATTTTATCCTTCGCAGTCAGAACTGATACAAATTCAATAACCCCGGTGAGATGGAAACTTGGCTAGCAGAAGCAGGAGCAGAACCAAGAACCTTGAATCGGGGACATGGAACAGTCGGCTTCACCCTCAACTGTGCATCCTCTGCCTTTTAAAACAATTCATCCTATTAAAATTAAACTCAGTGAGTCAAGTCACGGCACAGTGCTGCCTACACCTCAATGTCGCTCATGAAAACAAAGCCAAAAGAAACGCAACGAATGAATAGCAAGTGTACAGAAGTTAAAATCAGAAAAAGAACAAGAATTCAGAATTCCTTCACAAAACTGGTTTATAAGGAGCTTATTCCCTGAGGTCGTGCGCGTCTCTTACTCTCTCCAGTCTTTAGCTTATTCGGAGTTTTCTCTTTGTCGTACTACTTTGCGATGTTGTTGTGATGTGTTTGGTTGTTGTTCTACTTTGAAATTGTTTTGTGCATAAGTTACGCTTATGTAATAAACATATATGCAATTCAGAAAACGAAAACTTACACACAGCTCCCGTACTCGGCATGATAGAAACAGTTATCTGTCCATTAAGGGTAATGAGAAAGCGATCGCGACGCTTTGCACGATGACAGATGAATGGAAATGGTTGACCTAAACGATGAAAACGTAGGAAGTTTGGCAATCATGCGATGCCCTGAAAACATTATAAACGCACCCTCAAGCATGCCTTTCAGTTGATCCTTTCCAACTTCACGGATTACTGCTGAATAAGAGTTCGAACGACATGACTGGTTTGCTGATCTTCTTACTGCTGTAACACGAACATACTTAGGTGATGAAAGTAAGAAGCAAAGTGATATTGAGCCAGCACTAATATGCAAAACATAGGCAGCTTCCTCTAACTCCTCAAAGTCTTACACCTTTTAGCGCAAATAGGGTCGGGGGAGGGGGGATCACTATAGAGGACAGCCCTACACGTTTTTTGTTGTACGAAACCAAAAATTTTATGCAGCACTAGTATGTTCTACACCTATGGTGAACTTTGCTACGCCATTTCTGATGTGAATGGACATGAGTGTGTCTTCCTACAAAGGCGAATACACTGAGTAGGGGGTGACCTCCCCCCCCCCCCCCCCCCTCCCGACCCTATTTGCGCCCACTTTTTTCTGGAATGGAAACACGAACTTATAGGTTCAACAATGAAGGGTATGCTGTACGGACAGTGGACTCCGTTAAGGATTTGGTTTTTTATTACACCACCAGACGTTCAGCGGCCACCAAGCGTCTGGTTGGGGGCTTCGCCCCAAACCCCGAGAATAGAACAACTGTAATTTCTCTCCTTTCTTCTTTAGGGCTTCTTACTTCTATTAAGTAGAAAACTGGTTTTACTATATATAATATATTAGTGCAGCGGGATATGGTAGGGCAGAATCTTCACTGCTCCTATGAAGCCCATCCACTCTCTATCGCACGTACGCGATTTGTTCTCCGAGGTGCCCATTCTCTAAGTGGCGAGAAGCAGATCATGAAAGTCCCAATCCGAAATGCTTAATCTGCAGGAGCATGATTGAAAATAATCTGTCTTGGTCGACAGGTCGAAACCGTTTACTGTGAGACGGCAATAATACTCCTCCGAATCCCATAGTCACTCTCCCTACCTCTTCCCCCCCCCCCCCCTCCCCCGATTATGCTTCCTTACCCTAAAATCCTTTACCCCTTCCTTACCTATGTGCTGGCAAAGAAACGGAGAGGGTCGAGCACACCAGCACACACGTGCCACGACTTCTGTGACCCATCTTCAGAAACCGGACCGCACATTGGACGATATTGAGGGAGAACATTGGTAGCCCCCGTTCCTCACCGCTCTAGTGGTCGCCCTTGTTGATCTCCTCCCCACTGGTCCCCCTCCTACTGATTTCTCATACTCGGAATTCCTACGCACGTTGGAGACGTCTTCAGCACGCCTTCTGAATCCCGCCACACGTTGAACGACGTCTGCGGCACATCTTCTGAATCCCTACACTCTGCACCTAATCCCCATTCCTACCCTAATGTGTTGGCCGCTGAATATATCGTAAACTAGGGTGATCCGGTGCTAAGGTTATAAGACTGCCAGCAATGGCACATGGTTAAGCTCATAGAGAGCCCGGCTGGCATACGCCGCACGGTCGTAGGCATCTCTTGGCTCCGCGCTCCCCGTGACTGACAACGTGGCCGACAGATTAAGCGAATTATATATAGTAAGATTGTCTAAGACTTCGGAAAGCATATTCGTGCTACACGTAATACGGCTATGCTAAGAAGGCCTCGACCACTAGCAATAAATCTGTTCTCCTTGAGGTGTACAAGACTTATATAACCGTTGTTGAACCACGTAATTGCCCATATAAGGTAAACATCTTTGTCATGGAGAAGGTACAGAACAACTTCATTAGGCCTTAGAACAGGTATTTTCTTATATTCACGTATGACATCTGGTATACCTCCAAGTCGCTCCAGCGATTGTCCGAATCGCTGCGCACTGCACAGCGACTGCAGTCGCTGCAGCTGTGCCGGTCGGCGGAAGGCGGGCGTAGCTGGGTCGGCGACTGGCCAGGTGAGGGATCCCGGCACGATTCCCGCTGCGCTCATATCGCTCCCTCGACACAATCGTTGGAGCGACTTGGAGGTATGCCAGATGTCTGCACCGAAAGCATGAAACAGAAATAGACATCCTGGAGCACTATCCCTAGAATTTCGCCGCAAAGTTTCCGACGTCTGCCTTGCAAGTCAGTTGTTATGCTTTACAATCGCTCCTGACTTGCAGTTTTCTTAAATTTATTTGATGAATACGTATAATAGAATTAGGTGAAAGCAGAATAAATAAATGAATAAATCACACAAGAAGTGGCTCATCTAAGCTAAGTGGTTCTTCTTCCTCGCCCAAGAACCAAATCGTGAGCAATGTCTTCCACTTATAGGGCAGCCAATTTTGTAATTATTAGGTTTGAAGTTGGTTGAATAATATAACTATCTGTATGAACTGCTTCATTGTTTATGTTTTAAGACTAAGATCTTCTTTTCTTTCCGTGATATACACGCGATTGTTACTGTTTGCTTTCTTGCGTGTTGCGTTATGCAAGCGTTAATGCAAATGATCATTAACATGTACGAACAATGCACAACTTCCGAGACTGTACTACTACTGCAATTGTAACTTACCACTGCGTCGATGTAGAGGCAGAAATTGCAGATTGGACCCGAAACTGCTCCACGCTCCCAGACCGTTTAACGACTGCATTCTACAACAACGGAGTCATGTGGTGGACAGCAGAGATTGAACGAAATATAACTGCGTACAGACGAGCAAACTTCACTACCAGTGTTTTTAGAAATGCAACATACTTTAAAAAGAAGTGCATGGGCTCATCTGAAGGAAGTAAAACGTCCACGATTATAAACATGCTGAAAACACAAAAGCTCCAGTTAGGGAGAAACTGACCAGGGAAGGGTCTCACAAGGGAAAGGTCTGAAGAGTATGTCTGAACGGGGAGAGCGAGTTATATAGGAAGATTCCCCACCCCTCAACTAGTATAAAAATGTGCTTGTTTTTTGCCAAGTCGTTAAACCCAAAGAGTAGGGGTCCTTGAAATCACAATGGAATACGGCGCATCACGAGTTTGGGGGTCTTGCACGCCCGCAATGCCTCTACCAGTGGGGGAAATGAATAGTAAGAATCTCCACCCTTCATCACCTGTATCACCTGTCGTCCCGTTGATCATCGATTTGCTCGAGCGGGCGCCAGCAGCGTCTCCATTCGTCCCTGTCGCGTGCCAGAGTGGTCCAATGGATCCTCTTCGCTCGAGGGACACGAAGAGCGTCATATCGGTCATTCAGGGCTTTCACGAAGAAGTCCGCCAACGCGTTGGTGGGCGGCCCGGTATTCTCTTGACATCCCGCGGAATCCAGTCGGTAACGGCTCTCGTCCAGCGGGTGTCTGCGAAGCGCATTACGTGGCCGGCCCACCTAATTTTCGACAACTTGGCCCACGCGACAGCGTCTCTGATCTTCGAACGTCGGCGAAGCTCGGAACTCCGGAGGCCTTCTCTCACTTGCGTGGGTCGTGTTACTCCGAGCATCGTCCTCTCGATTCCACTCTGCGCGACGCTGATCGCGCGTTACTCCTGCTTTCGTATAGCCCAGGTCTCTGAGGCGTATGTTAGGGCAGGAAGAACGGTAGAGCGAATAGGTGGGCACGGAGTCGGACGTTCTTCGTCTTCTTTGCGACTTCTTCGACGCTCCTGAAACCTCCCCAAGCCGCTCGTTTCCTCCTGCTCAGCTCTGGTGCTAGGTCGTTGGCCATATTGACTTCGCGACCCAGATACACGTAGCTGGAGCATTCGGAGATGTTCGTTCCGTTGAGCGAGAATGGGGGATCAGAAACTTGTCCGTTCCTCATGAACATCGTCTTCGTAAGATTCAGCTGCAGTCCAACATTCCCACATACACGATCGAAGTCGGCCAGCATTCGCTCCGCCTGGCTGATGCTCGGTGTTATGAGTACGATGTCGTCAGCGAAACGAAGATGGTGCAGCTGCTGGCCGTCGACCTTCACCCCCATGTCTTCCCATTCTAGTTCGCGCATGACGTTTTCGAGGGTGGCGCTGAAGAGCTTTGGGGATATGGTATCCCCTTGCCGAACCCCTCTCCTTACGTCAATGACGACGTCGTTGTAGAATGGTGAGATCTTGGTCGTGAATCCACTGTACAGCTCTCAAAGGACTCTGATGTACTGAGTAGGAACGCCGTGAGTGAGCAGGGCTTCGAGGACTTCGACTTCGCTTCAGTTTCGACAGAGTCGAATGCCTTCTTCAGGTCGATGAACGTAAGGCACAGCGGCAGCTTATACTCTCGCGACACTTCGATGAGCTTCGTAATGGTGTGTATGTTGTCGATCGTGCTGAATTCTCTCCGAAATCCTGCTTGTTCGCGTGCTGTCCTTCGTCCAGCGTTCTGCTGATCCTATTCAGGATGACTCGAGTGAACAGCTTGTAGACTACGGACTGCAGGCAGATCGGGCGATAGTTGCCAATGTCGTGCAGGTCTCCCTTCTTGTACAGCAAGACGGTTTTGTTGGTCTTCCACTGAGATGGAACCTTGCACTCCGACAGGTAGCGTGTGAAGAGCCGCGCCAAGGTGTTGATGAGCGTTGGCGGGAGATTCTTCAGGTGTTCAGGTCTGATCCTGTCGGGGCCGCGTGCTGTACGTTTCTTCACCGACGAGATGGCGTGTCGGATCTCGGAATGAAGAACAGAGGGAACGACGTGTCCATCCTGCGGAAAATGGCATGGGGGCAGATGGACGTGGCTATCGAAGAGATCGGAGTAGAAGTCGTGGATGACCTTCTCCATGGTCTTTCTGGAAGCGGTGACGGTTCCGTCAGGACGTCGGAGAGCGGTCATCTTGGTCTTGAAGTTGGCGAAGTTTCGGCGGGCATTGCGGATGCTCAACCCTGCCTCTGCTGCTTCAGCCAACACTTCTGCCCTTCTCTCCTTGAGATCTTCCTTTACTGCCGCTCTGCATAGCTTCGCAAAAAAGCGCTGGCGTATAAGCTCGAGAGTTTCCGGAGATCGGCGTCTCTTGGTCTACACGGGATCGGACCACCGCCTCCTTCGCGCGAGGTTCCGCTTTTCGCGTCAAGGAGAGGTCTTCAAGCTCTCGGCTCCCTTAGCGCTATCGTGGAGATGGTGCACGAAGCGGTCGTATTCCTCGTCGACGTTGTCCATGACGGCATCTTCCCAAAGACCGGCAAGAGAGGTGTAGAGGTCCCAGTTGATGGTCGTTCTGGGATTCCTCCTCTTGAACTTCGCGGCCTTCTCTCCTTGACGCGAAAAGCGGAACCTCGCGCGAAGGAGGCGGTGGTCCGATCCCGTGTAGAACTTGGGGACAACGGAGACATCGGTCAGGCAATACTTGCGATTAAAGATGATGTGGTCGATCTCGTTGTGGAACTGGCCACCGGGGAATTCCCAGGTCCATCGTAGGGAGGGAGGCTTCTGGAACTGTGAGTTTCCATGGATGGTCTTGGTCGACATGATAAACTTAGACAGCCTTTCACCTTGCTCGTTCCACTCCAAACCGTGGGTTCCGATGTGAAGTTCTTCCGGCGACCTTCGCGGTCCGATCTTCCGTTAAAGTCGCCGACGACCACCTTGTAGAAGGTGTGATCTTCCTTATAGAACTTCTCCAGCTCCACGTAGAAGGCCTCGACGTCTTCGTCGTCGTAGTCGGATGTTGGGGCATACGCGACGAACACAGTCAAGGCTGGCACGGAGCCACATCGCTTCAGTCGCAGACGTCCGATTCGGCTAGTCAGAGACTCGTACGAATCGATGTTCATGGCCAAGTGCGTGTTGACGAGGACACCAACGCCGCCTACTCCTCTGCTGTCGCATGTTCCGGAAACAGTTTTTCTCCGGAGTCGTAGGGGGCATGTAGGGGGTGGCGTCTTCTCGTCTCGGTCAGTCCGATGACGTCGTACTTGATTTTCCTGGCTTGCATCATCAGGTCCTCGACCGATGCTTCCGATGCAAGTGTGCGGGCGTTGTAAGTGCAGATCGTCATCCTAGTCCTTCTCAATTTGCGCAGCCTGGTTAGACCCTGAGATTTTAGCAGCCTCTCCGTACTCGTCATTCCCATAGCTGCAGAAATGGGGGCTCTTTCGGGGTCAGGGGAATGAGGCCCTTTAGTGCTGCTGTGTTTGACTTCCATACAACACGGGTAGCTAGTCAGGGTCTGTCGTGCGGGCGAAGAACTCCGGGCAGCCAGTCAGACTGCCTGAATGGACGGGGCGAGACTTTTGAGGCGGCCTCGAATCGCCTTACGATGTACTCCCAGTCTACCGAGTGCAAGCTTTTGGCCGAGCCGACACAGTTACAATCCGCACAGTCACGAACACATCCACGCACACTGTGCACGAACATGCCGCTCCCACGCACAAGGAACGCGTCGACCCGACACAGCAGGAGCAAGGAGTCCATCCCCTGCATCCCACCTGCGTCTCTGGGCAGTACACGGTCGCATTTGGTTCGCGTTTAATTCCCCTATCCACCACCCGGGAACGCGCCACGTGGCCCTGCGACAAGCCGCCCGAGATCCCTCTTAACAAGAGAGCCCGAAGGCTCTCTGTCGAGGGAGATCCGTGGCTCCACCCTTCATATAGTAGAAAAACATGTTGTGTTTTTATTGAGTGCTTGAACCAAAGGAGTTAACGGGCACTCGAATGCGGGGTACGGTAGCGCACCGACAGCACGTGTCCACGTGCATGCGTGGTGAGAGGCTCTGCGGCAAGTGAATCGGTGGCTCAGCAGGGTGCGACGCTGCTTCACATGTGCTAGGCCAGATGTTCGACTCCCGTACTGTGCACCAATTTTGCATTTTTTCATAACCGCTGCCTCCTTCACCAATTTGCTTCCTTCACATCCCCTACACATTTATTTCACTCTAAATTGTCAAAACGGTCAGGTTTGTGATCAACATCCCATGACCTCAACAGCCCTATCACCCGTACCTGCTGTAACCTACGTAGTCAGCCGAAATTTTAAAAACGAATGTCAGATTCATGATCAGCACCACAAATTAACTTCCTGAGAGAATTCTGGGCAAAATCAGTGATTATGCCCTCGACAGCCCTAGCCATCCGACCTGCCGCGAGGTCACTGTTTAACATTCGCTGAAAACACAATACGTTGTATGATACAAGAAGTGAGAGAAGGGAGTGAAGCACAGCTCAAAATAAACCCTTCTTTGAGAATTTAGAGTGAAATAAATGTGTAGGAGATGTGTATAAAGTAAGCTAATTTAAAGGCATTATTGTACTTTCACGACTCCAAAGGTGGAGGCGAGGTCGAAAAAAAAAATTCGCCCAAACCTCCCCAGGGAGGTTATTGGGGTGCCAATTACGAATTTTGCATCCGTTTTTGAATTTTCGGCCGACTACTGTAAATTACAGCAGGTACGGGTGACTAGGGCTGTTGAGGTCATGAGGTTTTAACCAGGAATCTGGGCTGCTGATCGCGAATCTGACCCTTTTGACAACTTAGAGTGAAATAAATGCGTAGATGTGTAGGGAGCAAATCGGTGAAGGAGGCAGCGGTTACGGAAAAATCCAAAAATAGTGCACAGCACGGGAGTCGAACATCTGGTGGAGCACCTTTGAAGAAGCCCCGCACCCTGCTGAGCCACCGACTCGCTTGCCGCAGAGCTTTTCGCTGCGTCCCATACAACAGCGCAGGCAAGTGCTGACGGGCCGCTACTGTACCCCGCCTTCGAGGGCTCCGTTGGGGCGACCGTTGTGGAGTCTCGCATGTAAAACGTGGCGAACATCTCTGGATATGACGTTGCATGCAGCAGCATGCAACGTGTGCAGGCGTATGTCAGTTTAATCAAGCTTTACGATCAACCGAGATGCCGCATGTCCCATTTTTCTGTTGGAAAGGACACTGAGAAGGACCCGATGCACTGTCCATGGCATGAGAAAGTTTGCCAAGGTCACTGCTTCTTGAAATCCTGCTACATGCATAATTCCGATCGGTGTGTGGGGTATCTTCACTGCGTGAAAGTTCTTATTTTTCTCCATGGGTTTAACGAGAAGTGCAAATCATCGACCACGGATCGATGGAAGGCTTGTTTGGTCTGGGCGGGAAATCCGAACCTTGAATCGGAGTTCACGCGACAGCTGGCAGCCCTATCGACTGCATACCCCGCGCCCAGAAAACACATTCCGTACACATAAGATTAGAATGGACTTCTGCGTATCGTGTCTCCGCAGCTCAACTGTGGTCATATAGCCGAACTTCCTCCAATCAGCACTGGAGGAACGGCTGTGACTTGTGCTGCGTTAGAGCAGTACTGCTTGACACGAGAAAACCCACTGCCACTGGTGAGCTGAAGATGTACATCCTCACCAGGGAATGCCTTCTCCTTCCCATGGAACTCCGTATAGAGACGTCATGTGAAAGAGCTCGAAACAGATGTGTAGACCAAATTTGCTAAATGCGTCTCTTATGCAGGATAGGCTGGCTAGTATAAGTGCGCGGTCTAAAGTACCGAAATACTGGATAGGTGGGCATCGCCAGAAAAGCGTAACAAGCCCAAACACTGTGACCTCTCTGTTAGAAAATTGCAAATAAAGATCATAGACTAGTTCAGCGTGGGTGTTCCCTATCATTCCATCAGGATAGATTCGAAATTCTTTCAATCCCTTGAAAAACAAGATTCTTCGAAATATTCAACCACAATAAACGCTGCATCATTATAGCAAATCTGCATGGAAGTCCGTCCTGACAACACACCCAGGTCTCCTGAACGCTAGACATGGAGACCACAGTGACCACGAAAAATGTTAGCAAGCGGTTCTGCATGGTGAAGATCAGAGCTACAGTGCGGAGTCACTGATCGGTCAAGAGGAGCAGTTCTCGAGTGAAGCACTAGATCGGTGTGGAAAGAATAGAACACTGGCTGTGATATCGGCTACACAAAAAGTCACTGTATAAGCCAAAACATCTTCATTAAAGGCTGTTCCACTTGGCGGCAGGATCCACTCCTCCGGTGTGGCGACGGCACTTTTCAAGCCCGAGCAAACTTTACCGAGATCAAATACTCATAAACTTAGAAACAAGGTTTCAACCCATGCTTTTTCGTATTTGCTCTGGACTATTTGCGGCTACCTCGAGGTTTAGATAAGGCTAATATTACGAACGGTCTCATCGTCGGAGCGCCAAACACCATCATTTCATCGTAGAAGAGCTTCCGGCAACTTACAAGCTACAAATTATGCTGCATACTGCAAGATTGAGGCCGCACACAAGAAACCAAACATTAGTACACCCCTTCCTCTTCTTCTCCAGCGCTTGGCACACTTAGCGCCGGGGTCCGCTCTTCTCGTGAGACGTTATTTCACGCTGCTTGGTCAAGGAGAACGCCAGCGACCTTGAGGTCCACAAGCAATGGATCACGCCAACGCTGCTTCGGCCGCTCTTTCCGGACATATCTACGTTAAAGCCAATCTTCGGAACAGTATCAGCAGCAACACGAAGAACGTGGCCGTACCACCCCAGGCGAGCCACATGTAACTTGTCGGCAACTGGAACGACACCATTTCTCTGACGTATTCTATCCTTGAATATGGTCCAGACGTGTAACACCAGCCGACCAGCTCAACTTCTTCTCCATTACCGCTGTTGCACTAATAGGTAACAAGCTATAACGGATATCTCCGATGAGCTAGAACAACAACATCGACACAAGCCACGCTTCAAACGCAGCTATATAGCTGGATAAAAAGGACACTGATGGTGAGACTAGCCACTACGAAGACTCTTCGCTGCACGGCTTGCCTGTGCAAGTTCACACCTCATGGTTAGATGAACGACAAAGGACGTTTAGCAGCAATGACAGCCCTCATTGATCGTATGCATTCACTCATTGAACAGCGAGAGGAGAGCGCCTCTCCAAACTCCGTTTGTGGCATTTCCTCGTTGTTCTAGCCCATAATATCAGCAGATATACGTTTCAGAGCCTCTCAAATGGGCGGAAATTCATCCGTCATATATCTATTTGTTGACCACCCCCTGCGAATGCATTAATAGGGAGAGCAGCGGCTGCGTGACAATGGCCACTTTCTCTTAATTCGGTTCATAGCACTTCAGCAGTCTAACACTGAGACACACAGCCTAATACACCTAACGTTGAAGCCAGTAGCGCCTGACAAAAGTACACTTCGTCCAATCTTGCATAGTTCCTTGTAAAGGCTAGTCTGATAGTAGATGGACAGAACCTGAATACAAATAAGCCTTCGATAGAGAAAACGCTTTATGTATATGTATATAACATAATTACAACGACATTAGAATTGGATCACCTGGAAAACAGCGCTCTTCTTAATATCATGACAACAGCACGTAATAACGGAAATGCATATGTAGCCTTCATAGGAGGAAATAGAACGTAGTAATGTCCGATCGACATTAAAGCAATAACAAGAATATATGGAAGCATTTCCGTGACAACTGAATCTATGATAAGGACTAAAGGGTAGTTTCAATGGCGAACACCGGCTACAGCGTTTCAGCGGAAGTGAGGTCAATTTTGGAGGATCTACTTGTCAAACGACATAATTATGACATCGAGCCGCGTCGATCCGCTTGCTTCAAGCAGCATGAGGAGTGTTACGCTTCCAAGGACATCAAGGAGTTAATAAAACGAGGATCAACTCCTAGAGATCTCCAAAGAGTATTTATAGTTCTACAGGTGGTCTAAAAATGATGTATGCGACACGTTCAACAACAACAACTGAAAACTATCGTGGTCTTTGTCCGGACTCTTTCCCGCTTTGGGACGGTCCCGATCGATCGTACTGGGCCCGTTCAGACTCCGTTAGTGAACACTCTAACAGCGAAGTCAGATCAGCTTCTCTCTCAGAAGTATCGTCTGACTCTATACTGGGCATCTCTCTGCGTTTTCCCTGGAAACAAAACATACAAAAACAACAAAACGGTAACCCTTCAACGAAGTAGATAAAAACGCCGAAACAGCTCATCCGAAAACAAAGGAAAGTCCATATGTGTTAGTAACAAGAAGAATATTGACGTAACCAATGCATTAAGATCTAGTGTTAGTACTGACTAGGCTATCAGCAAGAGCTATGACTTGGCCGAAGCAACAACAGAAAATCCTGGTAACGTGGATCCGTGCTGAAAAGTGGTACAAGACTTTACATTTCCCCCTATCCGACCAAACGCTTCCTCAACCCCTTCACCCTTTCGTATTACGTCTTAGGTGCCAAGACTAGAAACTCCAATCCAATGAAGAATAAAATTACCCACTGGTCCATCGCTGAAATGGAGTGACGTCGCTATCACCGTCGTTAGCAACCCAGCGGTGACTGTGCCATTGGGCACTGATCATTCTGAGCACACCAATATCATTCTCAAGCCCACGGATGTCACCACCGGTCGTTCTATAGCTCACAATGCGAAGGGAATGGCAAGTCTCCAGTCTGGTCGAGCGACACTCATTCCAACTATTCAGTGCTGGATTCCTTGAGGGAAATCAGGACGGTTCCTACGCTTTTCTAGACTAAATGTCGGTCTCATATGTAAGAATCAATTATCCTTTTTGGCACGTCTTCTAAACCCCTGCGCTCAGCACTTGATTCCCAACCGTTCAAATCATCGTAAAGATGAATGACCCGTCGCCAAGTTATAGGTTCGCCAGCAATCGCTCATGGATAGGCTGAAAGAAAGACCGGTTGGCACACGCCGCCCAGACGAAGGGAGCCTTGGCTTTGGTCCCTCTCCACATGACTGACAACGCGACCCATGGATTACTTGAACTATATGCAGTAAAGGCCTGTGTAGAGAGGTACAGGTCGTCGCGTGCATTCGATACAGGTTTCTGGTTAAGATTTTCCGCCAGGCCAACCAAGGTTTCCATCCCTCCGTGGTCGGTGAATTGGGGCTGTGGCCGTACTCGTCCGGGAAGGACAAACCCATGACCTCTTCATTGGCTTGTGTTGCTAAATACGTATTCAAATCGCCTCCACGACATCCCATAGAAGTAGAACGCGCGGCGCATTCCAAAAGTGATTGAGTAACGTTGTTATTTATCCTTCAGATGTAGCAAGATACCAATGTCGTTCTTAAGGATTGCGTCTAGCCAACGCTCGTTCTATAGCTCACAATGCAAAGAGAATGGCAAGAATTCTTTAGTGATCGAGGGATGCTGTTTTGCCTAATCGGCACTGGATTTCTTGCAAATTCATAAAGATTCCAACTTTTACGAACTCCAACTGTACGAAATATCGGTCTTATACGTATGAATCATGCAAATTTGCAATTAACGTCAAAGTCGGTTCCTCCATGCCCCCTAGCCATGTGCTTGCCTAACGGATTAGATAAAATACCATGCCTTTTATTAGCCAAGTTGTAGTTAGTATTAGTTCTTTAATGTGAACTGCCAGTACCCTTACAGTTTACCCGATGTATGTTTGACTGCAAGGTCCAAATTGAAGATGGACACTGCGCCAAATATGGCGCAATCTATCAACTTATTGCCTCTCTGCAGCGCAATATACCAGGTCGAGATCGTACACCTCTTTCTCCTCCTTTTATTTTCCAATTTCTGATAACATCACTTCTGCCATGCCGCGAGACATAGTTCGGGCTCAGCGAATAACAACATCAAGAAGCACCTAAACAGCGAAGAAAGGAAGGGTACTCCGTTAGGCAAGCGCAAGGTTGAGGGGCATCATGAAGTCTACTTTGACACTAAGTGCACGATACTAACGTATGAGACCGTCATTTCGTCTTTGGCATAGTTCTGGATTTCCGTGTGGTATCCCGTCGAAATGAGAATCCTCGACACTGTTTTCTAGCTATTCTCTTCGCATTGTGAGCTATAGAAGAACCGATGGTGACATCCGAGTCCTTGAGAATGACACTGGTATGTTCAGTGTGATCAGTGCGGAATGACACAGTATGCCTCAGCCACCACTGGGCTACTAACAGCCGCGATAGCAACCTCGCTCCGCTTCAAAGGTGGACCAGCGTTTCTTATTCCTTATACATTGAGGTTTCTCGTTTTGGTTCCTAACGAGCCTTTTATACCAGGCTGTCCAATAATTCTTGTCCGAAAATTTCACCATTTTAATTTTTATTGAAGAACAAGTCTAATCAACAACATAATCACCACAGTTACCCACAACAGTGGCCCATCGATTGGGCAGGTCGCGGATGCCCTTCGCCCAGAACTCCGGGAGCTGCGACTCGAAGAAGTCCGCGACGTGGGATTTGAGGTTGTCGTAATTGGTGAATTTTCTTCCGGCCAAATGGTGCTTCAGCAGGCGGAACAAGTGGTAGTCGGAGGGGGCGAGGTCCGGGGAATACGGCGGATGGGCAACCATCTCCCAGCCGAGCGTTGCCAACGTCTGCTGGGTCTCTTCATAGTTGTCTTCGCGAATTTTTTAATACTTATCCGAATTTTTTGGCATGGTTAACATGCAGAAGTTCCAGATAGAAGAGATGGGTTAAATTTATGTTACGCACATGAAGTGGTGAATGGATCACGTCGTTAGTCAGCATCTCCCTCAGCACATCGAAATTTTTGTATGAGCTACTTCATTTGCTAAACTATCGAGGGAAAAAACAAGTAGACACTATCAGCACGAGAACAAATCTAACAGAGCTACTTGCTCGCATTCGCAGGGGCTCGACTTAAACAAGAGTCATTCTGTTGCGCCCGTTTTACATAAACGCACCTCTCATTTTAGGAGCTTCAGCTTCAATAAAGAAATGAAACTCGTGAGCTCACCACAAAAATGAAACATGCATGCGATCTCTGCACAAACAATCACGCCCGCAATTCGGAATTTTGAACGTAAGAATGTATAGCGCGACCCCAATGTTTACAGCCCGTAGTGCTCTTTTATTTATTTTATTGCTCTTTTATAAGTCCTAGTTCTTACTAGCAGTACAGTCAGCACCAATTCTATTGTCAGTCGATCAATGCTAACATTTGAGAGTAATGAGAAGGTGAAATCGAATAAATCGTTTAGGAATCTCGCCAGAGAAAGTCCTTCCACCGAAATTTGTCAGTGATCGACTTGCTCACAGTAACTCACTGAAGTGAATTCTACCCGACTGATCGAGCACCTAATTTCCCACAAACTGTAGTACGATACCGCTTCGTTCTACGCTTTACGAAAGACATAGGACAGCGACATGGTCAGTTCACGGTCAGAGTGTAATAAGCATTTTTTTCATACACAAGCAAGCGAATATAAAATTTCGAGTGTTGCAGGATCGTGCCTGTTTTCTTGCGCTTTCATATACCAGCCTTGCTTAATAGCTTCGCTACCACTAATGGCGCTAACGTTTAAACAGTACTGAATTTCTTCAGACACCCTGTATAGAATTCAGCAAGACCTTTGTTGTTGAAAATTCTGCTAGCGCATTTCCAAGTGAGATTAGATTCCTTTCAAACCGAACTGCACACCTCTCAAAGCTAGCTGGACATTTCTGAAACCAAACTGAAAACCTTCCAAATTAAAACGAGCGACATCTAGATTAAATCGACACTTTCTAAGAAGGTTAAAACAATCTCTGTATTAGGAAAATTTACATTCAGTTTCATAGAAACTTCTTAACTCGCCGCTCCACGAAATTTAAAAAAATTGAAAATTAATTTTTTTTATCAACATATAATTTAAAGATGGTGAAAACCCTGTTTGCATGGAATTATGTACATACGGTCAACGATGTAACAAAAAAATTATTTCAAGTACGCACCCTTTACAATCAAATGAAAGTCGCGACGAGCTTGACGGATGCAAAGCTCTATGTCTTCTTTTAATATACTAAAGGACAGATGATTGAAGGATAAAAAATTGCCGCCTTATTGCAGCTTAGGATAAGTTTAGAAGCATTACTTTTCTTTCAAAAAATTTCAAAGGGTGTGACTATCTTTTGGGACAGACTAATGTTCAAAGAAATCCACGTAGTAATTAATGTTCAAAGAAATCCACGTAGTATCCTTAATGAAAAATTAAACTTTTCAGAAAGTGGTACACTCGTTTTGATTTGCAGTATGCTAGTTCCGTTTCCACGGTTTCCAATTTGCTTTTAAAAGTTAACTCGGAAAGTTCTAAAGTCCATAGTTTGACTTGAAAGAAGCATTAGCTGCCTTATTGAATGTCGTCGATTTGCTATTAACGGTAGTGTTGTAAGCGGATAAATTGTTCTCAAGAGGTAGCGTTGCCAACCCCAAAACCTAGCACCGAAGTTGCTCGCTTCTTTGGCTCCCTTTAAGGTGCTTATCCTTCAAAGCGCTCCATCTCTAGAGTACAGCATTAGTACCAGTACTAAATGTTGTTATATCCCATCTGCTCTGTATGCTTGCAAAATATTCCAACATGCACAATGTGAAATGGAGGAAGAGCCATAATTGCATGCACTGTATTCTACGGTCGTCGCAGCCAACATGCACAAACTACGTTATGAAATGCGCAAGCACAACTTGTTTCTAGTTCACGCTAAGGCAAGTGTTATACTTCGGCGACATCGCTGACAACAGCGTCGTCTAAGTATAACATACGCATAACTGGAACAAAATTTTAAGAAGAACAACTGCTAGCGCACCTCAAAGTACAGCCGCTCTTCCTTTGCAAGACGCAGGTGCCTTTTAGCGACTGAGACTTCTAGTCGATCCGAGCTACAGCAGTCAGCAGCATTGTGGTGGTGCTTGAAATCAGCGAGCTCCCCTTGAGACAGCTTCCGCCACTTCGGTACCTCGACATCCTGAGAAGAAATAATTTCAACAGAAAACATGCTCACCTAATTAAGCTATTACTCACCGAATACTTGGGCATTTCTAATTTAACCTTGAAGAACGGGTCTGGAACCTCATATGGATCAGAATCCGTCTCTGCCCCAAGTAAACGTCGCGTTCGTCGTCGACACTAAAGCAAATATGGCAAAGATGAGGTCTCTTCACTGCTAATCAACTCAGCCTACCTTCTTCCGATTCCTAGATCTACGCGATTCCTGTCTCCGTTTCTCCTTGCATTCGCCACCAATGTACGACTAAAATGAAATTGATTCGACACGAAGCTACCAGTGAACCAAAATTCGCATACGGAATACTATAAACGTAAAATTGACGCTGTTTAGCAATCTAGCAGACCATCAAGGTGATGTTGACAAAACCACCCCTCCCGACTAACCACAACAGTCGAAAGAGAGCACAGAGAAGAGGGAGTGGCCCCAGGAGTGTTCGTCGCCGAGGCCGCTGTGTAATCTCCACATTCCGGGGTCAGCTCAGACCGGAAAGTATCCTTTTCAACACTCATTCCATAGCCCTTTGAAACGCTCAATGGATATAATGGACCATGAGGAAAACATACAATTTAATAAACTAAACGTCTCCATACACAACAAGGATTGATGCTCCTGATGATCCGTAACACCCTTTTGTTGAAAATGAACAATTTTCTTCAAAATCAAAATTGGAAATATTTTTTCCACTTTCACTTGGTCGATTAACATGTTAACATAACCACCGCTACCTTTCTCGCTTTCTTGCGATCACTAAAGTAATTGAAAGCATTGAATTTGATATTTACCGCTTTTCAAATCCCAAAGCGGTACGAATCCTTTCAGTTCGAGCGACTTCTCGAAGAAGAAAAAAGCACTCAACCCAGAACTGAAGTTTTCGGAGCCTTCATATCATAATCAGAACGAAAACGTAGTTGGTCGCTCAAACAAAGAAAAATGCGCCGTACATCTAGAAAAAGCCCCAGCACTCGTCGTCTCAAAGGAGTATCTTATAGCCTCCAGGACGTAACTCCAACGCCATCTCGCGACGTTGAAACACGGACGTGCGCTCGGAGATGCTCGGTTGGGCATATGTTATACTTCGGCGACAGTGTTAGGGCCTCTACAGAGTCTCGCGGCAGCACCGTGAGAACTCGTCCAAATCGCTCCCGCCGCAGTGGGACCCGCGCTGCCACTGTGGTGGAAGCCGCGGCGCGGACGAGTTGTCGCGTAGCCGCCGCACGCAAGGGTCCTCGAGGGCTACCGCGGTTCACGGCGGCTCTCACCCGCAGCGCCAGGAGCTGCGGGTGAGACCCGCTGGAGGGCGTGACCAGATAGGAAGCATGGAGGGAGGGGAGTTTTCTATTGTTCCCGACCGTTGGAAGCTTCATTAAATGGGATACAATGAAGTGTCAACTTGAATTCGTATCTGGCTCATGCAAGACACGCTGGGGTCAGTCGATGGAGCAATCAGTGCTCTATCATTCCCAGACAAATCCGGCGCCTATTTACCGGTCCCTGTGGGGTGAAAGGCTTGGCTAGCCTCGGCGGGACCCGAACTAATAGGTCTGATTTGAGGTGCACACGAGAGTTAGTGCCTTCTCCAATCGACTACGTGGCATGTGCAAATTTAATTAATTAAAAATAATTTAATTAATTATTTAATTTTATTTTTCTCTGATGTCTACCTTATGTAGCGTATTGAATAAATAAATAAATACACGAAGTAACGTTTAACACAAACCATTTGCCTAGATCAATGACAGCCGGCACCTCCTCCGACTGCGCTAATGGGGATCCTAACACGTCGCGAACATAAAAGTTAGACACAGAATCTAAAAGGAGCGTGAAAGATGGACGGAAAGAAGGCCAAGGCTCAGCGTCATAGTGCAAATATCGTCAATTCTAAGCAGGATACATTGGATCCGAATCAATCATTTTCGGATACCCCGTTCCGAATCTCCAAAAACTCATGGCCCGCGAAATTGCTCGTTTCTGAAATATTAAAAAGACCGGGCCCACGGAATTTCCGTTGTCAAATTCAACCAGAAATCCGTGGTTCGAGGAATTTGCGTTATCCGAAATTTTCGATCGGATGCAATGTATACTAACGAATCATAATCGTAAGCCGTTGACGTACAAATGTTAGGGGCAACAACAGCACTCAGCTTGCTACTTACAACCCTCCCCCTTCCCTCTAGTCTTACCCTGAAAAATGCATTTCTTCGTTTCTTTAACCATTTCTTCGTCCCTCCCGGCAAAAGTACGCAGTATTGCGTCGCGGGGCTGCACCACCCGCCGTTGTCATGGCGGGCCCGCGGCACCCGCAAGACTCTGCTGCTGGCCTTAGGCGGACTGCGTAACAGCCCGCCTAACACTGTCGCCGACGTCGCCAACAACAGCGTCGCCGAAGCATAACATAGGTGTTAGCCGCGGGGCACGAAATTTTGCCACTGTTAAAGCAGCAATTGAACTATGACAAGTGATTTAGAGAAAGGTGACGGTCTAGTGTGGACAAAATTAGAAATAAGGAAAAAGCTATGGATTAGTGCGCCTTTGACATGTCTTTGAATCCTAGCAAAGCAAGGCTCAGCAATACCTTAAAACTTCAAACGCTTGATACAAGGACAACTGATCAAAGGAAATTTGTGAAAAGTTTCGGAAACTTACAGGCACTTGCTTCCGAATCTTCTACTTAATAATACCGGTCAGTTCTGGTCTCGAATTTTCCTCACCACGTCCTTGGCCGTTTCCCTTCACTCTTTCGAAATAGATTGGGTCTCATTCCATCCGCAATTTGTTAACAAACGCTCCCACTTCAAGAAGGAATCTTCAGGAAGATCCTTACCAGTATGCATAGAATTCCCATCCAGGATACATCAGAAGTGTCTCACCCAACCGCTTTCCTCCTTCTACGCGAAAAACGCGGTCGACAGTCGCCGGCACACGCTTTCGCGCTCTAGCGCGGGTCACCAGCAGCCCCTGTCGAAAGGTTACTAGCCGTTCCTCTCGGAAACAGTGGACCGTGACAACTCGTCCAATTTCGTCGCGCACGGTCTACAGAGAAACTGCCCGAATCTCACGGCGCGCGGAGAAAATGCCCGCAACCAGCGGAGAAAATGACCACGATCAAGGGAGGGAATGCCCACAACCAATACGAGCAATCGCTACAGAAGATGCCCGGATCCACGAGGTTAACGTGTAGCACACCAGGGGCCGGATCCATTAACGGCTTACAGCAATTTAACAAAACAAAAAAAAACAGCCGAAATCCCTGATAGCGCGGCGAAACGTTTTACCGTATCGCTTGATAAACCGCGATATCAGGGATTTCAGGTGTGTGTTTCTCTGTTAAATTTCTGTAAGTCGTTGATGAATCCGACCCCAGAACGCGCTATCATGCGGTAACTGCAGAGGAGCCGTAACAAAGAAAACAACTTTCGCCGGTAAATAAAATTAAGGAAATCAGGAATAAGCTTATTTATTGTTATTTGTTCATTCTGAGGAGCGAGTTATCGCGCGGTGTTACAATCTGTATCTACACTGTGAAACTAAATAAAAGAGCCAAACAATGAAATACCAAATGTAATGAGATTAATACTACGTGAAATAAAAAGGAGATGCAGAAATCAACAATAGTCAAGAGGAACACACCACATATTTAGAGCTCCTCAACCCGCTGACCGATAAGCTGTTTAAACCTACTGAGAGATACCTGAAGAGTTTACCGAGAAGAATTCAGAAGCATCAATTTTAACCGCTCCCGTCAGAATTTTAAACATCATTACCAAGTCGAATATTGTTTTTCTGCGTTTTAATGACGGCAAACCCAGCCGTTTTTAAGTTAGTTCGAAAGTAACCAAGGCTATTTTTGCTTGCGTATGAACACTGGAACACTTCTTAACAACCTCGAGTTCCATAGAAAGCTTAGGGAGCTCCCGTGCTGACAGTAGTGATCAAGAAGGGATCAGTTATGAAGTAAACATTTCTTATCTAAGATGCCTGCTTACTCCGTCAGAGTGCAAAAATACGCGAAATCTTTACACCGGCAGGGGCTCCATATCTTGCTGGGTCAGATATTTTCATGCATCGGAAACCATTGCATTCATAGACGGAAACATCATTCTCGTTTTTCCTCTTCAAAGTATATTCGTAGCACTGCATTTAGTCATATGATGAGGTGCAATTATGGCAATAGATGTTCACCCTTTTTAAGAAGGGCTAAACTTTGCTGGTGTGGGTTTCTACGACATTTCGTGAAATTTAGGTGACTAAAAACGACCTTCCCCCCCCCCCTTTTTTTGAGCAAACGGATGAGATACCCTCACGGCTCCAGTTGCCAGGCCCTATTTCTTTCTCATGTCCTGTCCATGACGAAATGGGAAAATACCGTATCCTTGCTCACGATTACCACGTGTTTTGTTGAACGGGTTTGATCGCGCGTACGGCAATATACGCGGATATTCCCCGTCCCTGATCGCGGGCATTTTCTCCCTAGTTTCGGGCATTTTTTCGCTCCGAAACAGACGCGGCGCGGTTCGGGCATTTTCTCTCGTAATCGTACGTACGCGAAAAGATGCAGCTGTGAAATATAGTTCCTATATCTCCATATATCTCTATGTAGTCTCTCGTGCAGGCTACACCAATAAAAAGTATGCACTACGCACATCTCAAGCTGCAGAGACCACAGCCTTGCGCAGACGGGAACATTTGCATTATGAATGCATAAGGCAACGGTACTGCACAAGACAAACATCAATTGAAATTCCTTTTCAGTGGTGTACTAGTGGTCTAAATCTCTTCATCTAGCGAGCGCTGAAACTTGTTTCACCCTCCAAGATCTACAAAGTTCTTCCAAAGCTTTTAGCCACACCTAAGGGTGCATTCTACCCAGACCAATTTGTATTCAGCTACAGATTAAATATATCAAATACAAATAATCTTTTGAGCAAAGGAAGTACAATAATTTGGAATCACCACTCTTTCACATGGAGCTTCCGACTTAGGAGCGCTGAATATACTCGTCTCTATCACAACACCGGCTAATCGTACAGTAACCTAGATAGTTCTAACAATGGAACTGTCTGAACGGTACGCCGGAACGGCAGAAGCGAGTACTAAAGGGAGAATCTCCGTCCTCCAAATAGTAACAGTTTTGTTTTTGCCGAATCCTTGAGGCAAAGGAGTACGAGGGTGTAATGGTTAAGGGTCCGCAGAGCGAGCTCTTCACGGCAGCGCAAGATCCCGGTGTCGTGTACTGGGTGGCGCAGTGGTAAAGGGAACGCGTCATGTTTATGAGGTATAGGGTTCTGTTCCCACGCTACGTTTTTGCACTTTTACCATAGTATCAGATTTCCATAGAGATTTCCATATCTGAACTTGTTTTTGGAGTTTGTTACGGTAAGATGTTTTTATTACTTATTATTTGTCGACATCTCGTAATTCACCAGCTATGTCCGAAATATGCCAAATGCGATTATATATGAAATATTTATGTAATAACTTACCACCAATGATAGACAGGCACAAAGTGCATAAAACAGTAAGACTGATCACAGTAGGGGCAACGTATGAAGGCTATAGTTTCTTCACATCCTAACTCATCACATGAGCCGAGGTTTTCCGGGAATGCCATTCCACTTGGGTTTTCGAAGCAACCAAGACGCTGGTGATGATGATGTTGGTGGTGATGCTTCATTTTCATTTTTTCAAAGAAATCTAAAGCAGTGGCTAGTACTTTCTCTGGTGCGAGATTGCTTCACAGATCCTGCCCAGTGGTACTCCGCTACAAGCCTGTTCCACTTTCTCCAGTTCTCAAACTTGTATAGTATAACAATTCTAGTATAGCCAAACTATTTCCTCCGAAGCGACCTGTCCTCCCGAAAACGTGATAGTGCCTTCACTGGTTAGTGGCGTCGTGACTCCGGCACATTCCTCTTCTGGTTGAAATTCTTGGTCCTCTTCTTCCACTACCTCCAACTTCTCCGCTTCATCGATTTCCAGCTGTCGCAGTTCGAAATCCTGCAGGACACTACTTGCTATCCTTTCCGCCAGCTTCATCTCGTCTCTCGAAGGGACAGCATCCAGTGGAGGTCCGCACTTCAGGTGAATGACCACTCGAGGGTGAGCAGACATTGTAGAGTCACTGTTGGCGGAACAGCTTGTTATAACCGAGCGACTTTGTAAGCATGACAGAGGCGAGAATATTGATCGAGGTGGTAGGTCAAGTTGAAGGTCCCTTCCTACACTGTGAGTACACTGGTGACACTCACCTCACCACACTAATAAATTGCATTTGAAGCATTTTGTTGTTCCTGTGTTGAAATTTCTTACATTGACAATGAGAACAATTTATTGGAGTAAAAGCTTCACATGTAATCGCATTTGGCATATTTCGGGCATTGCTGGTGAATTACGAGATGTCGACAAATAATAAGTAATAAAAACATCTTACTCCAAAAACAAGTTCAGATATGGAAATCTCTGTGGAAATCCGATACTACGGTAAAAGTGCAAAAACCCGACGTAGCTTGGGAACCGAACCCTAGACCTCACGGACATGAGGCGTACCCCCTACCACTGCGCCACCCAGTCCGCGACATCGGGATCTTGCGCTGCCGTGAAGAGCTCGCTCTGCGGACCCTTAACCTTTACACTCTCGTAGTCCTTTGCCTCAAGGATTCGGCAAAAACAAAACATGGATGGAAATATGCAACCCTGGTTTATGATAAACCAAATGGTGCTCTACTCCATCACCCCTACTGTGAATTTGTTCAATAACGCAACGGCTTCTCTAGGGTGCTATGGTACGAGCGAGCGAGGAGGCGGCACAGGAAAGGCCTATGTCATACCTTCGCTCACCCCGAGCGAAGGCGACGAACAGAGCGATGAGCGAAGTCTCTTCGCTAGCGTGAAGCTAGCGAATAGGCGCGCAGTTAATAGCGTTGTGTGCAGCTGCGTCGTAGCATCGCTACCGATGCTGCCGGACGCTCTGCTCAGCTCAGCGACGCTGTCGCATCGGTAGCGATGCCGTATCGCTCGAAAGTATGACACCCCACTAGCGAGGCTTCGCTAGCGGTGGATCGGACAACTGCTACAGGCGTCTGCCCATCCACAACGTCTGATACCGACCCTTCCCCAATTATGTTAGTTGTCCATCGCCTTCGCTAGCGAAGAGCGATGGTATGACATAGCCCAAAACGTAGCAATTACCTCTATCGCCATTGGTCTCCCGAACTAGGACTGCAACATAGTGCGAAAACGATGCGTATCATTTGGCAGCCAGATTGGCTTCTGAGTACCTTCTTTTCTCAGTCAGTACTAGCTGATGATAAAGGTAGGGAAGGCCACAAAAGGGTCATATGTAGAGATCTTTTCAAGCAGAACAGAGAGAACATTTCAATAAAGGTAGTGACTGATCCGCTTTGAAAATAGTGCCCATTCGTGGGCTTCCCAAAGCCATTTTCCGTAATACGTGACGAATCTCTTGCTGCGAGAACACTCATAGGTTTAGACCCATTTTCTTTTTAAAAAAATGTAAAATCAAAATAGGAGAAATATGACATAAGGATGAACATTCCACGAAATGAATAAACTTGCTTCTAACATAGAGCATCAGGACGCGTTCGCCAAAACGGGATGCCACCCAAAACCCAGCATGCTTCTTGGCTAGAAACGATGGATTCTTTTTAATAAAAAAACTTACCTTGTCTTTTCGCTCATCTTCGCTTTCTTCCATTGAAGAGGTCTCAAATGACGACACAGAACTCCTTTCTGCTAGTTGCACTCTTTTTAATTTCGAAACTGGTGGTAATTGGTCAATATCGTCAGCATCACTGAAGTGTATTGCAGCACATCTACGTCGCTCCTCGCCAACAGAATCTCTGTTTAGCCAAATAGGGACGTCCACTCGAGATCGGATTGAAAACACCGGCGCCATTGATATAGTCCTTGCAAACGCCTCTAGTCGACGTAAAGCACTGCAGTTCACTAAAATAACCTGGATACACTTACTTTAACGGGTACAAAGAAAGAGGTACATATACACACCTTTATCTAAAGGTAATGATGGAGAACAGGCACTGCTATATGCCCCGCGCTTTCGAAGCTCGCAATCAGACCTCAAAATGAAACGCATTAGAACATTTGTCAACAATTATGAATGTGAATCCCAACCGGAAGTGATAGGACAGCTGCTGTCTGCGCCGGGACCTGTAACGCTCATCCACAGGCCGCACTCTGGAGCAACTAGCTGAATCCCTCGTACTCGCCTCAGAAGAACAAGACGGCACCTGATCGTCGATGCACAGAAAACCGTCCACATCTTCCACCTGAACGAATCAATGTCATTGTCTCACTCATTCACTTCAAGTTCTTGCAGATGGGAGTTAGATGCTCTCGTTAATCGTGAAGACCGGTCGAGGACTGCAGCGCCACAGGACTCCCATGCCTCAGCCCTACAAGATTATCTGAAGCATACGATGTACACAATGTACTGAGATGAGATAGGAGCGATTTTCAAATAATCGAGCTGCTTGGTACAAGAACCTACTGCGTTTCATGCATCACTTTCTCACCATGATGCCTCATAGTTGCATGATATATTATGACCGTACTCTAGCCTCAAATAAAGCTTAACTGTTCACCTACCTATGCTTACGATTGCTCATTCTTTTGTATGCTCAACTGCAGCCGAGAGGTTCAACATTTGGATATATATATATATATATATATATATATATATATATATATATATACCACGGATCTCCCTCGATAGAGAGCCTTCGGGCTCTCTTGTTAAGAGGGATCTCGGGCCGCTTGTCGCAGGGCCACGTGGCGCGTCCCCGGGTGGTGGATAAAAGGATAAAGGATAAAGGACGGCGTTACTCAATCCCTTCTGGGATGCGCCAGCGCATTTTACTTCTACGGGATGTCGTGGAGGCGACATGAATGCGTATTTGGCCATACAACGACTTGCGGTGGCCAGCCGATGAACAAGTCAGCGCTCTATCCTTCCCAGACAAGTCTGGTACCAATCCACCGACCCCGGAGGGATGGAAGGCTTGGTTGGCCTGGGCGGGAAATCCGAACCAGGAACCTGGTATCGGGTGCGACAGTCGCGCCTCCTCCGACTGCGCTACACACGCCCAGGGGGTGGTGGATAGGGGAACTAAATGCGAACCAAATGCGACCGTGTACTGCCCAGAGACGCAGGTGGGATGCAGGGGATGGACTCCTTGCTCCTGCTGTGTCGGGTCGACGCGTTCCTTGTGCGTGGATGTGTTCGTGACTGTGCGGATTGCAACTGTGTCGGCTCGGCCAAAAGCTTGCACTCGGTAGACTGGGAGTACATGTAAGGCGATTCGAGGCCGCCTTAAGTCTCGCCCCGTCCCTTCGGGCAGTCTGGCTGGCTGCCCGGAGTACCCCGCCCGCACGACAGAGCCTGACTAGCTACCCGTGTTGTATTCCAGTCAAACACAGCAGCACTAAAGGGCCTCATTCCCCTGACCCCGAAAGAGCCCCCATTTCTGCAGCGATGGGAAGGACGAGTACGGAGAGGCTGCTAAAATCTCAGGGCCTAACCAGTAGCCGTATTCATGAAACGGCGGGAGCGGGAAGGCCGGAGATGCCTTCCCGCTCCCGCCGCATCTCGCTCCCGGCTTCCCGCAACCCGGTCGCTATTCATGAACGACCGGGAAGCAGGAGCGTCGCGACGCGCGAGTTAGATTCGCAGCGGAGGCGGGAATTGCAAGATTTCAAAAACTAATTTCTCAAATTACAGGGTTTTCAACTGAATATTGAAGTATTTCTGGGTTTATCGGAATTCAAGGACACGGAATTGTGGCTCAGAAGCGCAGTGGACGGGAATAGGCTGCATTACAGTCAACACTAAGAACAACAACATTTCGAGATTTCCGTTTTTTTTTTTTGTAAATCGTAAATTTTCGTAAATGTGACCAGACGCTCACATCTAGCGCGCTCCAGTTTGTGTATTTTTTGCCTAATTTTGGACAATAGTAACCTGCTGCAGCCGTTCAGAATCTGTGTGTGGAGTGTTTGACGGTATTGCTTTATCAATTTTTTAGAGATTACATGTGTGGAACTGCAAATATATGCTCGAACAAGGTAGGGTTCAATTCCTTTGCCTCTACGAAGGTCTTCTTCAACGATCTCTAGGTAATTTAACGCCAGATTTGTGTACAACGAATAAAAGGCTAACATGATTTCGAGTGGTGCGAGAATGCACTACGCAGGCCGAAACGGCATTCAAATACCACCAGACTCAAATGCAGAAAAGTGAAAATTGCATAGTGTGTCTCGGGTAGACGATCGCTGCCTTGTGATGAATCCGTGAAATTCTTCAACAAAGTCAGCTCTGATCCGCTCCAAAATTTATTTGCGACTGGAAAGTATTACTCCATGATCAGCCAAGAATTCGCGTATAGCTTGCATAATTTCATCGTTCGTTACATAGATCGCTAATAATTTGTGATCCTTTACCGCGATCAAGCTCTGAGACGGCTTGAAAAAAACACGTTTCTATCAAAAAGTTGCAAATCTAGAGAATTTTTACTGTCTCATCAAAGCCCCATATGGTTTAACGTCTCGTAGCCAGCCATTGGAAGTTTGTTTTTTCTGCTTTTTAAAGTAGGCTATAAGACAATGACGACATTTTCTGGGATCTGCATTTCTAGGTTAGATTGCAGAGCATATTTTAGCTGCACTTCTCAGCAGCAAAACTTTTTGCTGTCTGAAACATTGAAGATTGTCGATTCTTCATTTTCCTCGTGCGGACTCTCGAGTTTTGATTCACCATGGCTAGTAGTGTCAAATATCGTCTAGTTTTATGCATTTTGAAGCACTTGCCTTTCAATTTATCTCTTTCCTAAATTAACAAGCAATTTATACTAATAAATTGCGAAAGCGGCAATCGCACTTGATAGGAAGAGAATATCCATCCCTCACCCTCGAAGATGGCCTAGGAAAACGTTACGTGACGAACGGCGAAGATAACTCCCCGCTAAGATGGCTTTCGATGCCAAAACAGCCATCGAAATCCTATTGCGTGCAATTACACACACACCTCTTCATTGACAGCTTCCCGGTGTTCCCGAACGGTTGAGTGCGGGTAGGCCGGGAGCCTCCCGACATCGGCGCGGGAGGCTCCCGTTGCTTCCCGCCAGGTTCATGAATACGAAATTTTGCTTCCCGCCCCGGTCGCTTCCCGCGGGAAGCCTTGAACGTTCCCGGGAACGTTCATGAATACGGCCACAGGCTGCGCAAATTGAGAAGGACTAGGATGACGATCTGTACTTACAACGCCCGCACGCTTGCATCGGAAGCATCGGTCGAGGACCTGATGATGCAAGCCAGGAAAATCAAGTACGACGTCATCGGACTGACCGAGACGAGAAGACGCCACCCCCTACATGCCCCCTACGACTCCGGAGAAAAACTGTTCCTCGGAACATGCGACAGCAGAGGAGTAGGCGGCGTTGGTGTCCTCGTCAACACGCACTTGGCCATGAACATCGATTCGTACGAGTCTCTGACAAGCCGAATCGGACGTCTGCGACTGAAGCGATATGGCTCCGTGCCAGCTTTGACTGTATTCGACGCGTATGCCCCAACATCCGACTACGACGACGAAGACGTCGAGGCCTTCTACGTGGAGCTGGAGAAGTTCTATAAGGAAGATCACACCTTCTACAAGGTGATCGTCGGCGACTTCAACGCCAAAATCGGACCGCGAAGGTCGCCGGAAGAACTTCACATCGGAACCCACGGTTTCGAGTGGAACGAGCAAGGTGAAAGGCTGTTTGAGTTTATCATGTCGACCAAGACCATCCATGGAAACTCGCAGTTCCAGAAGCCTCCCTCCCTACGATGGACCTGGGAATCCCCCGGTGGCCAGTTCCACAACGAGATCGACCACATCATCTTCAATCGCAAGTATTGCCTGACCGATGTCTCCGTTGTCCCCAAGCGGGATCGGACCACCGCCTCCTTCGCGCGAGGTTCCGCTTTTCGCGTCAAGGAGAGAAGGCCGCGTAGTTCAAGAGGAGGAATCCCAGAACGACCATCAACTGGGACCTCTACACCTCTCTTGCCGGTCTTTGGGAAGATGCCGTCATGGACAACGTCGACGAGGAATACGACCGCTTCGTGCACCATCTCCACGATAGTGCTAAGGGAGCCGAGAGCTTGAAGACCACCAAGAGATGCCTGTCTCCGGGAACTCTCGAGATGATACGCCAGCGTGGAGCAGCACGAGCGTCAGGCAACTACCAACTGACGTCCGAGCTTGCGAAGCTATGCAGAGAGGCGATAAAGGAGGATCTTAAGGAGAGAAGGGCGGAAGTGTTGGCTGAAGCTGCAGAGGCAGGGTTGAGCATCCGCAATGCCCGCCGGAACTTCGCCAACTTCAAGACCAAGATGACAGCTCTCCGACGTCCCGACGGAACCGTCACCTCTTCCAGAAGGACCATGGAGAGGGTCATCCACGACTTCTACTCCGATCTCTTCGATAGCCACGTCCACCTGCCCCCATGCCATCTTCCGCAGGATGGATACGTCGTCCCCTCTGTTCTCCCTTCCGAGATCCGACACGCCATCTCGTCGGTGAAGAAACATACAGCACCCGGTCCCGACAGGATCAGACCCGAACACCTGAAGAACCTCCCGCCTACGCTCATCAACACCCTGGCGCGGCTCTTCACACGTTAGCTGTCGGAGTGCAAGGTTCCATCTCAGTGAAAGACCAGCAGAACCGTCTTGCTGTACAAGAAGGGAGACGTGCACGACACTGGCAACTATCGCCCGATCTGCCTGCTGTCCGTAGTCTACAAGCTGTTCACTCGAGTTATCCTGAATAGGATTAGCAGAACGCTGGACGAAGGACAGCCATGCGAGCAAGCAGGATTTCGGAGAGGATTCAGCACGATCGACCACATACACACCATTACGAATCTCATCGAAGTGTCGCGAGAGTACAAACTGCCGCTGTGCCTTACGTTCATCGACCTGAAGAAGGCATTCGACTCTGTCGAAACTGAAGCGGTCATCGAAGCCCTGCTCACTCAGGGCGTTCCTACTCAGTACATCGGAGTCCTTCGAGAGCTGTACAGTGGATTCACGACCAAGATCTCACCATTCTACAACGACGTCGTCGTCGACGTGAAGAGAGGGGTTCGGCAAGGGGATACCATATCCCCGAAGCTCTTCAGCGCCACTCTCGAAAACGTCATGCGCGAACTAGAATGGGAAGACATGGGAGTGAAGGTCGACGGCCGGCAACTACATCATCTTCGCTTCGCTGACGACATCGTGCTCATAACGCCGAGCATCAGCCAGGCGGAGCGAATGCTGGCCGACTTCGATCGTGTATGTGGGAACGTTGGACTGCAGCTGAATCTTACGAGGACGATGTTCATGAGGAACGGATGGGTTTCTGATGCCCCATTCTCGCTCAACGGAACGAACATCTCCGAATGCTCCAGCTATGTGTATCTGGGTCGCGAAGTCAACATGGCCAACGACCTAGCACCAGAGCTGAGCAGGAGGAAAAGAGCGGCTTGGGGAGCTTTCAAGAGCGTCAAAGAAGTCGCGAAGAAGACGAAGAACGTCCGATTCCGTGCCCACCTATTCGACTCCACTGTTCTTCCTGCCCTAACATACGCCTCAGAGACCTGGACTATACGAAAGCAGGATGAACACGTGATCAGCGTCGCGCAGCGTGGAATCGAGAGGACGATGCTCGGAGTGAAACGACTCACGCAAGTGAGAGAAGGCCTCCGGAGTTCCGAGCTTCGCCGACGCTCGAAGATCAGAGACGCTGTCGCGTGGGCCAAGTTGTCGAAAATTAGGTGGGCCGGCCACGTAATGCGCTTCGCAGACACCCGCTGGACGAGAGCCATCACCGACTGGATTCCGCGGGATGTCAAAAGAACACCAGGACGCCCACCAACCCGTTGGTCGGACTTCTTCGTGAAAGCCCTGAACGACCGATATGACGCTCTTCGTGTCCCTCGAGCGAGGAGGATCCATTGGACCACTCTGGCACGCGACAGGGACGAATGGAGACGCTGCTGGCACCCGCTCGAGCAATTCGATGATCAACGGGACGACAGGTGATACAGGTGATATATATATATATACATATATATATATATACATATATATATCCCCGCGCTATGGCCTTTTGGAGCATCATATAGACTGCACTGGAACGATCGCCCGGAACTACTCATCATAGAACTAGACAAGCGAAAGAACTTCGCGGACTGCCTGATCTAACTTACCCGCTTTAAGATGCCGGCACCGATCGCTAAGTGTCGAAAATATGGCTAGTTATCTCTCCCCCTCCCCCTACTAGGATAGATACGAGAACCTGTCTTGAAGGAAGTATACATTTCTCGTCAAATAAGCTAAATGTTTACATTTCTAGATGCGTTCTCGATCTCCACAGCATTCCTTTTCATGTCCGAGCAGACGGCTGCTTTCACATGACCCCATTTGGTGGAAACTGAGTCGACCCTAAACGACATTTCTACATAACTACTACCAACTCGATCGCGAAACAACCGAATAAACCCACTTTTCCTGGATTTCGATGTCGGAGAGGTCAGTACTATAGTCACCATCAGAATCCGGAACCGGGCGCGTCGGACGTGTTAGCTGAGCAGGTGTGATCCGTTTCTTCACGTTTCTAGCTTCCTCTTCTCCATAGATCCTGGTAATCATGTGTTTCGGCATCTTCTCTTCGGCCGTTGACTTCAGCCGCCTAGCAGTCATCGCTAGTTGAGTCGGCGTTTGAGTTTCGAACTGAAAATCGACATCTATAGATCAATTACGTGTTCGTTCTCAAAGAGTCCGCCTCAGATAAAAGCGTAGATAAAATCCTTCAACAACGCAAATTCGTTCCACTCCATAAAAAACCATTTATCCTTTTCTAGCCTTTATCCAAGCTATTCTTGTTAGCATCTAACGTTCCGAAACCATAACTAACCCCAGAGACGAAGAATCCGAAGGCATTTCGCTCTTTTCCCTTCACGATCTTGTCGACAACAGTTTTCCGCCTGGTCACTTCGACTTCCCGTCTGGAAGCTGTGGTCGACGTCGCTAGCGCGGACCTGTCAAAGCACTGAATGAAGTGCCAGTAATAGAGTGAGTGCATTGAGGAAATATGGAGAATTAAACGTACGGATCTCCTGCTGCTGGCGGTAGCTTAGGAAACGTAGGCTGAATCTTGCTTCCGCTGCTCGGAGTTAGAACAAGCGCAGGAGAAGCTTAATTGAAGCATCACGTTTCGCCAGGGTGGAATACTCTACATCAAAAATATAATTTTCCCATCACCCCTCAACTAGCCTTTCAAATGAGAATTTATGACATCCACTGTAATCCTCTCTCACACCAGTTAAGTACTGTTCTAAATGTCAGGTGGCAAAACCTCCCTGATTCGGCGATTGACTACAGACCCCTGGTCAGCAAATTTCAGAACGCAACAGGCGGGGTACGAGATGTTGCCATTTGACTCTTTATACTGCGTTAGCCGCAATACGGGCTGTGAGGTTACTCTTAAGGCAGTGTGTTTTCCTCACTTTTTCCTCGCAAGTGTTCAATATACCGGTCCAACGACGTACGAACAGCGTGCGAGGAATGCGTAGGGTAAACTGCAGTTCGCCACTCACGCGCGACATGGAGCGCGGCGAGGATTCAACGCTCCGTTAGAGCGATCTCTGCATCTGCTGCGCAACCGCAAGGATCCTGCGTTTGCTGTACACCGCGAATGTCACTAACATTAACTCTGGGGGAATCCACGCAGGTGCAATCCCAATAGGGGGAGGGGATCCGCCTTACGCATGCACTTAAACCATAGTTCAATGAATTCAATCAACAGGGTGTGCACGAATGCGCACGATTGCGGCGGGGGGGGGGGGGGGTCACCCGCAGCGGTATCTCTTGCGGACGAGTGACCGCCGGGGCAAGTCACTTGAAGGTGTGGTGATTTCAGCGGCCATTCCAATTCGGGATTAGTTCCTACCAAATGCACAGTGTGTCAGAAGGAGAAATGCTCAAGGATAGAAGGAAATATACTAGGATTCTCAGGTACACTCGTCGCACTATCAGTGTTTTTCGGATTACAGTGCCCAGGACTGCCTTTTTTAAATTTATAGTCTTCGGCCACACAGATTTTGAAGCCAGAAAGTGGTTATGTGCACGTTTAGAAGTAATTTGATGATTGTAGCAGCGAGCGCAGGTTCATTTCACAGTCAATACGCTTGACACGCAGACCCAAGGATGTGTTACTGTTCAAAGCACCAGACCTCATGACACTGACCAGTTCTGATGCAACATGCATGTAGTCGTGAAAGAACGCGATACGTAGACTTGAAAGATTTCTGAATATGCAGTTTGCCTGTCAAGCTAACGCTAGGGAAAAGGTGTGGCGCTGTTTTTCAAAGTATTGTGTTGCTGTGTTAATCTTACTGTATACATATGAGCTTGTTAACTCAAACCATTTCTTTGGGTGCCAACTGCGAAAATGTCGCTGATATCAAGAGTTAGAGGAGGATCAATAGCCATAAATGATTCGAACACTTTTCAGATAGCAGTATGTTAGTTACTATGCAAAGGAGTGGCGATCGTTTTGAAGAAAACATTTGTCTGACGATTGGTTGAAGAAGTCATTCTGCCATACATGTGGCGACTACTAGTGGTCTGGCTTTGAACATAGTTGAGGATGGTCGAATTCCATCCTCAATTATGTTCATAGCCAGACCACTTAGCCAGTCCATAATTCGTCCAGAAACTTTTCGTCAAACAAACTTTGTAGACTTCTTACAATTAGGTAAAAAACAATTTACCGCACTATAGCCCTTCCGGATTTCAACACTCCATTTGCTACGAAGTGAAGCGACACCACTAAACTTAGTCTGGTTTCGGGATGCCGCAGGAGCTGCGCAACGGTTTTCTGGAAGATGTCCAAAGCAGCCGAACAAGAAAATCCACTGCCTTTCTTAATGAATAACAATATCGCACCGACTGATTACAGTTTGCTCTTCCAATCACCCTCTTCTTCTAGCTTGCTTCGAAGTAAATGGTCAACTTATAGGGAAGGTACCAGGGCGCAAAGCGGCTCGGAGGGGGCGCTCACAATCAGTGTTAGTCATCTTCGTAAGAAGGCACATAAACGCTCAGTTACAACAGAGGTCATGAGTGCGGCTGCCGAGCTAGTGCTAATTTTGCGACTCAATCCACCAATGCGTACTAGCATAGCGACTCGTCCAAAACGGCGGGCGTGCGCGTATGCCCCGCCCGCTAGCTCGTGCGCATTTGCATCCACCCGGCGAATGCGCTCTCAGAGGCCTTTCACCAACAATCCGAGCCAGTAAAAATCTAAAGCCACAAGGGAATAACCGCCTAATCAAGCTAATCAAGTCGGTGGTTACAAAAAAAAAACACGGTAGATTGAGGACGCTAAACTGTCTTACCTAGGGACTTCCCAGACACCAACGAGTTGGCGGCAGAGGAGCACCCATCCTGTGATGCTACCGGTGATGGTGATATCGGGTACGTTGCCGACAACGACGACGACGGCAGTGGTTGTCCAGAAGCCTAAAATCGTCCAGTTGTGATGGTCAGCAAAAGCATCGATGCTCCCTAAATTGCTCTGAGCTGAAGACAAAGACTAGTGCCGTATTTATATTAACCTTACGTTTCGCGGATGTTGCCTTCATCAGACCCTGGAGGAGTCGAGTTTATTTGAACAACTACTCGCCCAAACTTAGCATCACTATGCTCTACGACATCACCTAACTACTTGTTTCCTTCGGAATTCACTTCTGTAGGATGAGATGGCGTTTGGCCGAGTAGCGTTCCAAATCAATTCGACTTTTCCAGGCTCTGACGAAGTCGACAAAGCCGAAACATATAGGTCTAATAAAAGGGGTATACCAATCCTGGTCTACAGCTGAGAGCAACATACGGAACATCAGTGACAATAATGCAAAGATTAATGGAAAGTCGGACATGAATGGCAAAAGCATCGTTCTACTATATGGAACTCACCTTCCCAAACCCATTGACTTGAACATGAAGAGGCTTTTGAACATCACTAGAGCCTTGGTAAAAGTCAGCTACATCTTCGCTGTTCGATAGACCGTTGATTTTAACTTCCGCTTGTAGACCGGTCTTCTCAATTCGCGGTGAGCCAAGGCAGATGGTCGATGAATCCCGCTCCTTCAGAAGCATGTTCGCATTTGTAATCTGGATCTTATCATGTTCCATCACAGTATTCGCAAGAGCTTCGAGAAAGTCTGGCTTTAATCCCATAAGATAGTGGCTTTTGCGATGCGATGCTACTCCATCGACACATCCTAATGGGACATCACCAGGAATAACAGCCACGTAGAGTGGTCCAAATCTGAAAGCACCTTATGAAGATTGAGTAACAAGCAAGCCAGGCAATTGAGAAGAGGCACGAGCACGAAAAGCTCTCCAGACACCTACTGCAAATATTTTCCGAAATTTCTTCACGTAAACCCGAGACCATACAATGCAATTACTTCGTCTACTAACGGACCGTCCGAAAGCCTGCAACATGAATGATGCAAGAAGTCTTTAGAAGAGCTGAGCACATCAACAATGACTAAATTGCCTCGGAAGTGCTGCTACATAGATTTGTCAAAAGCATTGACAGCCAAAGTGAGAGAATTCCTGTTACTAAGAAAGATGCCTTGGCAACAAATGAAAACTGCTGTCGAGAGACGTGGAAACAATATCATCCAGCAATGACTGCGTTAAGGCGAATTCGTTGGGGGAGATAATGCGACAATTCAGTCCGTTTACAAACAAGGGGAGAAATGTAGGGGCAGGTCCGTGATCTTCTTGGGCTAATCGAAGACCAGTGCCGCTCCAGCAATGATCAATAGCACGGGTCAGAAAAACGCGCAACGATGGCTAACTCTTCCGTCCGCTCTAAGCCGCTGGTCTGACGCAATGCATGTGAATGGCCAATTGACCAGCATTGCTGTTGCGTTCGCGAAGTCCTGCGAGACGGAGGACATCGGGATGCGGTGCATTTCCAGCGACTCGCTGCTACGTGGCAAGGATCTCGTATGGACCTACGCGTCACGAAACGAGACGGGCACTGAGAGCCCGCCTCCGGCACCAGTGTCCGGCCAAAACTGGAACGGCTCCCTCCAGTAGCAGCCAGTGCCAGGGAGACGACCACGTACTGACCGAGAATGCGCCACAGCAGCAGCGCCCGACACCGGCGGTCCACACCAACGGGACCACCGTCCAGGGGCCACGGGGCCACGACGCCACGGAACCCCGCGGGCCGAAGCCCGTCAGCGCCCCGGCGGCGTCGCATTTCGAAGTGCCCGGCGCGCGCGGCTGCGACGCGCCGCGGGACACCGCCAAAAGGCGGCGGTCGGTCCCGCGACGTCGCCCTGAACCCTCGACTTTGCGCGAAAGCGGCGCGTTTCGAACGGCCGCTCCCCGGGGCTGCGCACCGCGGCGTGTTTTGCGTGCGTGTGGCGCAGCCGATTAATCGTTCGCATTGCAGATGGTGAGGATGGAGCAGGACAACATACTGGCCTCCTCCGGCAGCCGCTTTGTGACCTGTGCGCTGGACGCGGTGCAGATCCGCTTCGGTGAGTGCGCATTAGCATCCAACCAGAGATAGCGGCAGTCGAGTAGGACAGTGGCGGTGGTTTTCAGACGGAAAAGTAGCTGCCTACCTAGAGGTTCCGGGGACTCATTTGCCAGGGCTCGAGGCAGCACATCTGGTGACATGACGTAGAGCGCTCGTCCCCGCGACTGAACCTGCCGAAGCCAGGGCGAATTCCCCTCGGGAATGGGCGAGTTTTTCATCCGGTGTGCGGGCGATCGTGACCATGTGAGTTTCAGGGCTGCGATCCACCCAGTGGGCGTACTAATGACGGCGCAATATGAGGCGGAGAGTACAGATTTAGTCAGGGGAAGGGACTCCAGGGTGTGGCTTGAGAGACGCACCCGTGTTAAAATTGCCTACATCGTGGAGTTCCCTCCCTTGCCCAATGCGAAAGCGGCACTAGTACTTTACGGACTCCAGAGGACGAGGAGAGGTTGAAAAAAAATTCTCCCAAACTTCGCCCAGAGGGGTTATTTGGGTGCTGATCACGAATGTGACATCCGTTTTTTGTTTTACGCTGGAGTTTGGGCGAAATCGGTGACCATTACCTTAGTCACCCGTACCTACCGTAAAATACCCTGTGCTGCCTCATACGAATGTTACCTCAGTAAAAATACGGGTAATTTTCGCAAGGACTGTCGCAATTATTGGTTTCCTTTATATAATAGGTAGTAAGGATGCTTACATCTAAAGTAACTTTGCTCAACAGCTAATGGAGTGCTACAATGCAAGTTTTAACATAACAGCCCCATCGTTGCACATATATCACCTCCTCACCACATTAAAATCTTTCCCTCAAATGCAGTTATACGCCAAGAGGGTAAAATTAGGCTGCGGGACATTATGTACGAATGGTCGCCGCATACGCGGCGAATAGCGCAGCGAGCGCGGCGGAAGACAACGCAATTGGGTGACTTCAACGGCCAGTGATATCTAGACCTGAATCAAAACTGGCACATCAAGTATTAGAAAGTGTATCCAAAATTTCACTGCGATAGTGTGTCACATTTTCAGTTTTTCCTAAAAAGCACCATATAAATTTGAGCTTTAGAACGTTGCTTAGTTTTATAACCCGAACTCAATTTCTGAACCAGAGCATGTTTTCCCGCAGCTCCTGCAACATCAGAAAGGGATATCAACAACTCAAACCTAGCGTCCGCAGCAGGTCATGAGCCACAACTCGCACGACCACAGCGGAGCTCATCGCGCACATGGCAGTCGCCCTCGCGGGCGCGGTGACCATTCGTACATAAAGACCGCCCCTCGTAAAATTAGGAAGAGTGAAGATATGGCTTTCCACGATGTCTATGCTGCTATTCCTTTCGCTGAAGAGCGATAAAAAACTGGGACTTCTCATGCTGTTCGAAAATAACAGTACTGTTAAATTTGAACAAGCCAATGCTATATTTGAAAACATAAGTCTGAAAGCGCTCTGCTGAAACAGAAGATACTTGTGTTGCATTGGGATGGATACACAGGGTATAGTTTTCACCGCAGAGCATGTTCAAGCTGCCGACATCGTTTAAAACGCAAAAAACATGGCGTTCCATCTTTTCTGTGTGCCGATGTTTAGGGCCATAATCGAGGTTGGGTTTAATTTTAAAGCCATTTCCAGAAAAAGGGCTTCTGCTGTTCACTCTCCATCAGCTTTTGCTTACCGTTTTTTTCATCGCCCGAACTCGCAGTGTATGAGGGAGGAATGACGCCTGTCGGTCCTGCCATGGCTGCCTGTATACCGTATGAAACGTCCATTTCTGCGGGTGGGTTAGTCGCAAGTAATATTTGCGGACGGATTACGTCTTGAGTTCACCTTATATTTTCTGCTGTGTTTATGTTAGGTTGTAAGGAAAGTTCTGACAGTTTTTCCAACTTATTTTTGAAAAGCCATAACTTAGCTCAAATTGCACCGTTTTATTCACCAGGGAAGGGTCTCAGGCGTAGGTCTGAACGGGGGAAGTGGATAGTGCTACGAGAATCTCCACCCTTCATATAGTAGAAAAACATGTTTCGTTTTTGCTGAGTCCTTGAACCAAAAGAGCCACGGGCCCTCGAAGGCGGGGTGTAGTGGCGCACCGCCAACACGTGCCCACATGCATGCGTGCGCGCGCTATTGTATGGGACGCGGCTAAAGGCTCTGCAGCATGCGAGTTGGTGGCTCGGCAGGATGCGAGGCTGCTTCAGAGATGCTAGGCCGTATGTTCGGCTCCCGTGCCATGCACTATTTTTGCATTTTTTCATAACCGCTACCTCTTTCACCAGTTTGCTTCCTACACATCTACACAATTATTTCACTCTATATTGTCAAAAGGGTCAGATTCGTGATCAACACCCCAGATTCGTGGTTAACACCCATAACCTCGACATCCCTAGATAGCCGTACCTGCTATGACCTACCGTAATCGGCATAAATTTTAAAAACGGATGTCAGATTCGTGGTAAGCACCCAAAATAACCCCCTGGGAGAAGTTTAGGCAAAATCGGTGATTGTCACCTCGACAGCCCCAGTCACCCGTACCTGCTGTGACCTACCGTAATCAACCGAAATTACAGAAACGATTGTTAGATTCGTGATCAGCAACCCACATACCCCCACCCCCCCCCCCCCCGGGAGAAGTTTGGTCAAAATCGGTGATTATTACCTCGACAGCCCTAGTCACCTGCACAAAACCCGTGCCTGCTCTGAGGTTACTGTTCAACATTCGCTGAAAACACAAAATCCCACCATATATGTTGTATAATACAAGAAAGAGAGAAGTGACTGAAGTACAGCTTCATGTGAACCCTTATTTGGGAATTTAGAGAAATAATGTGTAGAAGATGTGTAAGAAGTAAACTGATTTAAACCGCCATGAGAAGGCCTGTACTTTCACGACTCCAGAGGTCGAGGAGAGGTCGAAAAATTTTTCGCCCAAACCTCCTCCAGGGGGTTATTTGTGGTGCTGATCACGAATCTGACATCCGTATTTGAAATTTATACTGATTACGGTAGGCTACAGCAGGTACGGGTGACCAGGGCTGTCGAGGTCATGGGGTGTTGATCAAATAGTGCATAGTACAAGGTTCGAATATTCGGCCTAGCATCTTCGAAGCAGCCCCGAACCCTGGTGAGCCACCAACTCGTTTGCCGCAGAGCCTTTCCCCGCGTCCCATACAATAGCGCGCACACACCCATGCACCTGGGCACATGCTGACGGTGCGCTACTGTACCCCGCCTTCGAGGGCCCGTAGCTCTCTTGCTTCAAGGATTATCCATTTCCCCCGTTCAGACCTACGCCTGAAGACCTTCCCTTGTCAGAATAAGCACCGTTGGAATCAGCACAACTCTGCCAACGTGAGGCCAGCTTAGATATGCCATTTTCATTAAAATCTGGCGATCTAAACTGAAAAAATTCCAGAACATAGATTCTACATCACGTTGGTTTTTAAGCACTCCATCTTTTAGAAAGCTATCTAGGTGCTTGAAAAAGTGAAAGTCAGGAAGGCGCTAGGTCTGGCGAATATGGCGGGTGGGGGAGAGTTTTGACCTGCAGTTCGTTCAATTTCTGGAGGACCATCCACGAAACATGCGGTCGTGCGTTGTCATGCAGAAGTAGCACGCCGTGCCGATTCACCAGTGAAAGCTGCTTTTTTTCAGTCTTGCATACATTTCTACCATTTGCCCGCAGTACAGCTCTGCTGTTATCGTTTGGCTAGGAGGAAGGAAGGAAAAGTGGACTACTCCAGCTGCAGTCCACCAGACCGTAATCATTGTCTTCTTGCAGTGCAAATCCGGCTTCGGAAAGGTTGGCTTGGGCTTTGGGGGCTTGCTGATATTTACCCACTGAGCAGAACGCTTCATATTATCATATGGGATCCGCTTCTCGTCGCAGGTGACAAGTCAACAGAGGAACGGCTCCGTAGAATTTCTTCTGATCAGGGAACTCAGAACCTCCATTCGCCTCAGCTGCTGCGCCTCGGTGAGGTTGTGGGGCACCCGCATATAAATCGTAATTACGAAAAAACCATCGTAAATCGTAAACCGTGAATCGTAACAGTCACCTGAACTGTAGTGCAGTACAACTAAATTTCCTGAAGATTTTTCTGCTAATGTTAATCAGATGTGATTCAATATTTATTCGACTGTTGTGTTATATTCAAATTAAGCTGAACAGTTTTCTTACCAAACTATTTCCTTTTTCACACCTTCTTGCTAGTAAAACATCTTTCAAACCAAACTAAACACGTTTCAGAAAGTCAAAAAAAACTAGTTTAAAAACTACCAGCGTCGGTTGCGGGCTTCGTCCGCACCCGACTTTGGCCGGGCGGGCCACGCTAGGCTAGCCGGCTTCGCCGGCAACCGACACTGAGTAAGGAAGCATCCCTGGCGTTGATACCGAAAAAGTGCAGAAAAGAGTAACCGGCTGTCATTGTGCACAATGGAGAGAGATTCGGTATTTGAGGGCAGATTCGCCAACAGTTTACCTGCCGGTAACGGTGAAAATTACCGTCAAATCCCCTGATTCATCAGCATTCATCAGCATCAGGTCTGGCGTGTTCTTCACCATTACCGACCGGTAAGCGGTTGATGAACCCAGCCCTGGAGTCGTAGCTTCCCTGGCAGTGGGGTAGTGGTCACTGTAGGGCGGTAAACATGGAGGACAATTGAATGCAGGTTGATGAATCTAGCCCGTATCTTCCCTGGTAGTGCGGTAATGGTCAAGGTAGGGCTGTAGACATAGAGGAAAATTGAACGGAAGAAATGCCATCTGCGATGCAAAACAATAGTAAAAATGTGCAAAAAAAGAGCAGCCGGTTGTCATACTGCACAGTGGAAAAGGATTCAATTTATTATGGAGTCGTAGCTTCCCTGGTAGTGGGGTAGTGGTAAAAGTATGGCGGTAAACATAGAGGTAAATTGAAACAAAAAACGGTTTATGTGAGGCAAAATGGCAAAAAAAGATGCGGAACGGAGCAACCCGTTGCCATACTGAACTTGGAAGAGGATTCCATTTCTGTAGTAGCAGCAACCCTGGTAGTGGGGTAGTGGTAAAGGTATGGCGGTAAAAATAGTGGAAGGTTGCATTAAACAGGAGAGCTGGGAAGGAACACTGAGGTATGACCACTAGACAGGTATTGGGAAGAGACCTCTTTCGAAATCACCCTACGTCAGGCAGTCGATGGTAAACAACAGTGGTGGTTGGGAGGAGACCTCTTTCGAAATCACCCTACGTCACACAGTCGATGGCATTCGATGCTAAACAACAGTGGTGGACAACTGTCAAGCGTCTTCGTTTGGACAACTAGCAACCGCACCGCAAACTTGGGTGATTAAACCGGCTAGCTAGGCAGTATACGAATTGCGGGTGGCTAACATCGGACAAAAAACCCTTCCTCTTTTATATATGGGGGGATATGGGGGATACTTGAGCTTATGCCTGACATTTCAACAGAAAGCTGGCATCGCTTGAATATTCATTAAATTCCTAACTTACTACCAATTTTTAGTTTGTGTATTAGTCTTGGAATTAGCAAAAATAACTGCGAAAAATTCGCTGTCAAAGCTAAAAGATAAAAATCGTTTCACCGCTAACCAATACGCTGGTTTCCTGCTCACGCCTGCACTTGTAAGATTTCGAAAACTTTATAATATTGAACCACTGTTTAGTAATTCTCTGCACTCGTTCGGGCTACCCTCCGCCAGTTCCGTTTCCTCTCCAAGAACCTCCAGCATCGTAAGCGAATAATATGGGGCGAATACGATAATCACGCCACCGGAAATGGAGATCAAAGCTGTCAAGACCAGTTCGACCTTTCCTTTGAAAGCTACGCGCTCGATTTTACCGCACTTTTTATACCAATTTGCGCAGCCCTATAATACACAATGCAAACCGATAGAAACATTGGTATATGTCGCGAAGGTGAGCAGCATTGGTCGGTGGGAGCGCGCCAGCCAACAATAACCAGAGCACAGACCGAACATATGCCAGCCGATCAGGGTACCGACTGTATGCTCCCTTTCTGAATGACATGCCGATTCTATGCGGTCTGATTGGATAGATCGTTGCCATCTCACAATGCTGCCCATCTTCGCGACATGTACCAAGACATAAGTGGGTTATCCTTTCCACATGAGTGTAGTAACTTTCTAGACATAGCTTCGAATCACGAGATGTTCGATCGCGGATTTGCGTCAATTCTATTCGGTAGGGTTAGCATGTATCTGTTACAGAGTGACTCGACGTCATTACCAAACTGGACGTGGGAGCTAGAATACTCGTCTCTCTTTCTCTAAGAAACTGCTGCCCTTTTATTATTTAGTTATTTATTTATTCAATACGCTGCATACGACAGTCTTGAGAAAAATAAATACAAACAAAACACAGACTATGGGCTGAAATGGAACAACATTTGGCAGTAGGAACACGATGTGCCTTGCTAGCTCTGGACCAGAAACGGAGGACCCCAGCCTCCTAGGCAGGAGCTTATTTTTTTAAAAACATTGTACTGCACTTGTTTCTCCTCGTGAACCCATCCGGTTCCAAACGGGAGCCCTTACAATGTTGGAGAAATGGAAAAGTTAGCGAAGAGAAAATTCAGATTCGAGAAGCCTGTGAACAGGACGTATTGTACCAGCCCACATAAATTTGGTCGCCAGTTAGTTGTTGATTAATGATCACATTTACGAAAATTACGATTTACGACCCAAAATGTCGTAAATCGTAAATTGTAATTACGCACACCCCTGATCGTGATCAACGAGCGGTGATCTTTCAGCTCATGCCTCGTCTTCAATCGATTCTCTTTCATTCCGAAACTTACTGAACCAGCGAAAAACGGTTCGCTCCGAGGCGGTATCTTTTTCCCATGCAGTGTTTACATTCGCAACTGTTTCTATCACCGTCCGAAGTTTGAAGTCGTGAAGTAGAGCAGTGCGGAAGGCCGTCTTGTTCATGCTATTATTAAGGTTCCCCCAGAAATCAGAAATGTTGAAGAAATACAGGAAAAGCACTTCAGAAAGAAGAAGAACTATTTCCTCACCTGAGAAGCACAACTTATCGACTAGTTGACGAGCCGTTCAAGTTTAGTGCAGGCTGATACCAAAGAGGCGCGAAAACTGCCAAAACTTTCCTGACTACCTTATATATATACATATATATATGTATATATACATATATATACATATATATATGTATATATACATATATATATACATATATATATGTATATATATATAGTATATTAAGATAGGAAAGTTTTGGCAGTTTACGATACGATTTAATCACAATGTATAAGTTGATAAATGGTACTTTGGGCCTTCGCCTCCGAGATTTCTATACTGTATTACCTTTGAGCACTAGAGGTGGTCAAAGTAAGATACAAATACCGAGAGCTAGAACTAATGTAAGATCGGCTTTTTTTACACATCGGGCTGGCTCTAAGAAAATCGTTGTGCCAAATTCATTGAGGCAATACAAAAGGCTTATTGACCGGTATCTCCAAGAAGGTTCTTAATGGCTTGTCGTGTTGTTGGTGTTTGTACTAGTTATCGCAATCTGTGTTTCCCTGTTCATTAACACGATCTTTTTTTGTTTGTTTTCGTTTTAACCTGCGTGATTATTCACGTACAAAAAAATATATCCCCTGAAGTGGTTCTCATCTATAAGCGGGTAGAGGAGTACAGCGACAAAACATAGGGTAAATATGAAGACGAGCGAGATTTATCCTATAGGAGGGGGGGGGGGGCATCTACTCCGACTATTTGGGAAGGGAGACACTATTGAAAGTAAGCTGTGGTGCACAGTACACTGGCCGATGAATGTTTTGTTCGGTTTGCCTTCACAGTGATGCTGCCCTCAGGCTAGAATCCATCAAGTCCAAATATGTAATGGCAAAAATGCTACTTCAACATCCTGTGCGCTCTTACCTCCTCATACTTACAATTATGTGACTGGATTGGAAAAATCGGTTGGCAAAAAGAGGCATCGACGGGGGTATCTGGGCGAGAAGCAGAAGAGTACGGCTGGGACAAAACACCTATTCCGGGCAGAAGCGATGTCAAGGAGACGAGTTACTTCTTTTCGCGTTTTGTGTTGAAGTTGGATATCTGAAACCGACGTTTTCTTGTTCAATAGCTTAGTGCTTTACATTTACTTATATGCGCTAGTAAGAGTTTTGAGACGGATTACCCTGAATCGTATTGTGTCCTTAATTGGAGGCGCTTATTGTTCTGTACTTTGGGAACACTAGCAGATTCTTGGGTTATTGTTGTTGTTTATCATTTCAAACTGATCGCCAAGATCCTTTCTGATGATGGACTTGTAGTGCAACCTTTAAATCTTTAACTTCGCTTATGCCAGGTCAAAGTGCTAGACAAGAAGAGCAAGACAATACTTTGGGAATCCCCTACCCGTTCAGTTTAGTTCAGTTTAACGCAAAGGAAACCTATTTTTATACTAAGTATTGGAATTCTTCCCATATGACTAGTCTTCCCCGTCAGACATACGCTTCAGACCCTTGTAAATCTACAGGCTGTTCACCAGAGTCATCCTGAACAGGATCGGCAATACACTAGGCAAAGAAAAGCCATGCGAACAAGCACGATTTGAGGAGGATTCGATGCGATCAGCGCACTGTGACAAGGTTGTCGAGGCGTCGCGAGATTGTAAGCTGCCGTCGTGCCTTATGTTTCCCGACTGGCAGGCGGCATTCGACTCTGTCGGGATTGAAGCGGTTATTCGAAGCCCTGCTCACATAGAGCGTTCGAATTCACTATCAGTCTTTCAAGAGGTGAAGAGAAGACAGTGGATTCACAACCAAGATCTCACCGTTCTACATTGACGTCATTGTCAGGATGACACCCGCTGGACAAGAGCCGTCACCGAGTGGATTCCGCGGGATGTCAAAACAACAGCAGGACGCCCACCAACACCTTGGTTGGACTTATTCGTAAAAGCCCTTAACGAATGTCATGACATTCTTTATGTCTCTGGAGCGAGGAAGATCGATTGCAGTGATTTAGCATACGACAGGAACGAACGAGAACTTTGCAGGCTCCAGCAGGAACAGCTCAATGCTCAGCGGGACGACGGGTGGCACTAGTCTTTTGAATACCATTGTTACAAGAAGTACTAGGGCTTCGTACTCGAAGTTACTCATAAGTACCTGTAATTCTATGGCGTATAAGTTGTTGCACCCGTGACCGTGATCTAACCCGTTCGCTCAGCGGCATCGATCCAATGCCAACTCACCGTGTGGAAACCGGCTCAACTCTTCACAAACGCTTCTGTTATCCCTTCGTTCGAGTTTTACTCCGATCATCTTTCTACAGCCACAACACTGGCGATCAGGGGACTAGGACTACCGCGACTATCGACCTCACCGCTGAAAGTGCAGGATGCCAAACTCGAGCGAGCAAGCTCCAGCATGGCTGGCCGATATTCTTTCTGCTCAGTCTCAACACTCCAACTTTTAGAACAACCAATGCTTAGCTTCGTGGACCAGAGGCCAACTAGTGTGACAGTTCCAACCCGTTCCCATGGCCTACGGTCCTTTTCTCAGATAGAAAGTCGTGCCGGAGTACATACAACAGTTATCTATTTTCCAGTTATTCCGGTAGCGCCATGCAGGCCTAGAGGATTTCCTATTGCTTCCTTAATGTATGTGCAGGGCAAGGGCTAAGAACAGCATATATTTAACAACGCTAAAAATCCTGATCAGTGCAAAGAAAACGAATGTAGTTTAGTTTTGTTGTTGTTTGTTCGTTACCCGTTTTGCCGTTATCCTGGTTGGAAAATTTCATTATCCGCTCATCCCTATTAAGCACCTAGACAACCCCTGGACGAGGTTTGGTGTTTTGCGACCCTGTTGGGGACGTGGAAGTCCAATAGGACTAGGACGCTTCCTATTGCAGTGTCCAGCAGCGACTCACTTGCTGAAGCTGAAGGATTCCGTCCTGAATTTGCTCACCAACACTTTGGTGAAAAGTGAGTTTTCTTCTTTTTCTAAGCCATAGCTGTATATAGTTTGCGCAAGTGCTTTTCCAGGGAAACTATTTATGGATATGATGACCTGTGTGTTAACGTTAATTACGCCGATGCTTCAATGTTCATGTTTGCTGAGGTGTCTTTTTCCACTGCCGTGTCTTCTGTGGAGAAAGACATGAAGGTAACTGTCGGATGTGTCCGAGTTCGGTGTTGTCGAGACGAGAACGTTTTCAGGAAGACGACATTATAGCAAAACTGAAGGAGCAGCTGCCTAGTGAACAGATGAACATGATAGTGGATTCGAAAGAGGAATTTCAAATCCTGTTGTCGAAGCAGAGAAATTTCAAGCCATATGGGGAATTGATTTCAAAACTCGTTATAGGTGATGCTTTCTTACTTATGAGGTTACTTATGAGGTAGCTCACATACAATACTTCTCTTTTCAGGGGAGAGCAGTCATGAGCTCTATAAAGTTTCGGAGAGCTCGCCAGAGTTCGATGCTTATCTCGCACGAGTACAGTCGTTAGCGTTGTGGTATATTGATGCTGCTCAATACACAGACAATAGCGATCCGCTGTGGTTCCACTATCTGCTGTGCGTTGTTTTTTAAACATCACGAATGTGAAAATACTGAGACGAACTGACAACTATATCCGTGCAAGAAGTCGAACGAATGTTATAGCTCTTTTGTGGCTGCAAGGATAAGACAGTTACGGTCACTGACAAGGACCGTAAGGAACTCACCGGGAAAATTTTAAAAGTGACCTATTGAGGGTTGTACGGGATTGTCTGAGAAGCACCGTGGTTGTTTTCAAATTTCCTGCGAACATCTGGTTAGGTCAAAAATTGCAAAAAACCGCAGTACTGGCCGAGAATACAAAACCGTAAAAGGTTTGGGGTTGGAGCAGTAGCGGATTTACAACGATCTCATAATTTGTTGTTAGTGGTACAGTAACGGAAGCGAAACATTGAGGTGCGCCGCTCACCTACAAAGTGTCAGTGACTGGATGGCCGAGTGGTTATGGGGCGCGCTTGCAGGAAAGAGGTCGTAGGTTCGGATCCTGGGGTGGGGGTCCTGCATTGCTCGGTTTGCTCAGCACGTAGACTGGTTGCCGGACGATGGTGGGTAGTATTTTATCTTATAGTAACTGTGAGGAGGTTGCTACATATATGTGACGGCCGTGAAATCACTAGCAATATGATGAGGATGAGCATGAAGAAGACAGATTGGTACTGTTACATTTTCTCTCCAGAGGTCGAGAAAGGGTCGAAAGTAAATAAAATATAAATTAAAAGATAAATTAAATACAAATTATATATAAACTATATAAAATTGTATATGAAAATTATAAATATATAAATTTTAAATATATATGTAAATTAATTTGTAAATATATAATCACATCACATGTATCACATGTCGTCCCGTTGATCACCGACTTCTTCGAGCGGGCGCCAGCAGCGTCTCCGTTCGTCCCTGTCGCGTGCCAGAGTGGTCCAATGGATCCTCCTCGCTCGAGGGACACGAAGAGCGTCATATCGGTCGTTCAGGGCTTTCAGTCCGACCAACGCTTTGGTGTCGTCGAAAATTAGGTGGGCGTCCTCGCGTTCTCTTGACATCCCGCGGAATCCAGTCGGTGATGGCTCTCGTTCAGCGGGTGTCTACGAATCGCATTACGTGGCCGGCCCACCTAATATTCGACGACTTGGCCCATGCGATAGCGTCTCTGATCTTCGAACGTCGGCGAAGTTCGGAACTCCGGAGGCCTTCTCTCACTTGCGTGAGTCGTGTCACTCCGAGCATCGTCCTCTCGATTCCATGCTGCGCGACGCTGATCGCGTGTTCATCCTGCTTTCGTATAACCCAGGTCTCTGAGGCGTATGTTAGGGCAGGAAGAACAGTGGAGTCGAATAGGTGGGCACGGAGTCGGACGTTCTTCGTCTTCTTCACGACTTCTTCAACACCCTTGAAAGCTCCCAACCCGCTCTTTTCCTCGTGCTCAGCTCTGGTGCTAGGTCGTTGGCCATGTTGTCTTCGCGACCCAGATGCATATAGCTGGAGCGTTCGGAGATGTTCATTCCGCTGAGCGAGAATGGGGCATCAGAAACTTGTCCGTTCCTCATGAACATCGTCTTCGTAAGACTCAGCTGCAGTCCAGCGTTCCCACGTACACGATCGAAGTCGGCCAGCACTCGCTCCGCCTGTGTCCCGGTTTATGAGCGTATGACGGCGCTCTGATGCACTAGGAGTATTATGGCTCCTTTGTGCTTACCTCTGTGAGTATGATGGCTACACAAGAGGTTTATTACAGGACCGTAGTGGTCAGTGGTAGAATATGTTGATGTGTATGTCACCAATCCTACAGACACAGGCGTGGCCTCTTTCTATCAGGCGAGGTCACGCCAAACAAACACTTATGACAGACTTCTCGTCATGGAGTGTCAGATAAGCACCCATGGAGAAGAGATAAGTACCTCTGGACTAGGATGAAGAGAGGGGACCGACAGTTCTGGCGGAATGCCAGAACACTCCGGGGCAACAAAAGGAAAGAAAAACGAGGTGAACACAATGGATATGTAATGGGGAAGCTATGGTAATATAATGGCATACAAGGAGCGAATCACTAGCTTGTAGATACATGACAAAATTAGCGAAAATTGCTATAGGCCATCGTAAAAGGTTATGGAAGGCCCATGGTCGTTCCCATGGCTTCGCTTCTGCCATTGGTTCGAGTTGATCGTCCATCGTCCTTGTTGTGTGTTCGGCTTAGAGGTGGTATGACTGGTGAGTGACGTTGATAGAATTGAGGTGTCGACTGATGGGCGATACTAGAGATAAAAATTACAGAAAACAGTTAAGGGGAAAGCAAAGCACAGTGAGAAGTTGTGCACGGATGCGTACAACTAATCCTGTGCGAAGATGGAGTCCGTTATTGGCTTCCGTGCTCCTTCATGTTACGGAGACTTTTCGTGGACCTCCATATCATTGAAAATACCCAGAGCAGTAAATGAATGGTTGTCTTACAAAGAGCAAACGCTATTTTTGCCAGTGTAATCAGGATAACTGGACCGAACAAGTACGATAACACTGACAGTACTACTGTTACGGTCACAGCTCCAAGAGCCGACTTCCAGTGAGCGCGAGCGATCTCGACCAAGGGATGGAGATCCGGCAATTGTATATTTGCCAATGACTCCATCCAGGTTGGTTCACGATAACTGTCGTGGTTGAAGTGAAATACCGATTCATACGATAGAGTATGGTATTTTAGGGTACCATTTAGGCTCAGCATGACCTTCTCGCTTCCACAGTAGGTGAAGCAGTTATGTTTGACCACTGCTGTGTCAAAGCTGAACTTCACCTTGGTTTCTGGGTTTGAGGGTCCACATTCTATGGAGAATGAGTGATGATCACAATGTACCGTGATCGTTGTAGGATCTTTCGTTTCACAATGAGATATCGCAACCGCACCTTGAATGCAGCTGTAGCATCCAGCTAGCTCGTCAAGTGACGCATAACATTTCTCATCTTGGGTGAAACTAGTGCTACCCAACAAATGTTTTGACTGGACAGTGATTATGGTCTCGATGTCTGTCATGAAAGCGACTATGCCATCTTCAGTGCTGTGAATTTCCACAGATGGTGTAATTAGCGGCAATTTGTGACCATCATCCATAGCAACTTTCCGAAGCGTGTTGTCAGGACAGTGGCAATGGTGTTTAGTCCAGCCAGTATTACAGTCACATATTACCTTATTTGCGCAGTTGCGGAAATTATTCACCGCGTCGAGGCGTGTAGGACATTCAACCGGTACGACAAACTGGTCCGGAAGAAGGACTGACGTGTTTCTTGACACAGCAAACCTTCTGGTAAGTATTGCCAGTGAAGGTTTTTGTACGGAGACAGCCGTAATGTTGAAGTTATGGAACGTACTTGTCATATATGGTTCCAGGAGTAGAGTTTCCTCCTTATTTTCTTTCATGAGGGTGCTTTCTAGCTCCACCTGGATATCAGGTATCCACTCTCTGCATTCGATAACTTCGAATACAGCCCTTGAAATGGGGATGTGAGCCACCTTATAGAATGTGCAGGCAGGCGAGAGCAGGAAACATCCACAGCTAACACCACCGCATGTGTACTGGCATCCGGAATATCCTGGGTACTTTCGCGCCCTAGATAATTCAGGAACGGTATCATTTCGTCCGAGTGTGTCACACACATTCCCGGTACAGGATCCTGCCTGTGCGCATCTCACGCTGGTGTACACTTTGTGTTCCGTGCTCTTTGTAAAGAATTTGGACACTTTAGCACACTTGAGGGTGATTGATCTAACCCTCATTTTGAACAGTCCCACAGGTCTGTTTTCGTGACGGATTTCAATGCACTGTTCGTTTTGAATCCTGTTGAACAGGAATTCTCTACTGAACTCATAGGTGCAGACGCCGCCTTGGCTACAAACAATGTCAGCTGCATGTCTTGTAAACCCGTGTTGGCAGCTCTCAACCGGCCCACATGTGATAATCGCTATGCACAGTGTGATAAGGATACCACCGTTCAGTGGGGAAGGATTCCAGGAATGAAGTCCAATATTTTCCACGTGGTCACCACTGATACAGTTTATCTGAACAGCTGGTGCAGCCACATTACTCCTGCTCTTGATAAGGTATATGATGATACCAACAAGCGTAAACATGAATAGAGCTAGCAGATACGTGATAACGGCTACGCTTGCAATTGCTCCAACCGGCCAACAGTGTGGATTTCCTAGCAATGATATGCTAAGTAACGTGTTGGATCTCGAACAGAAATCGGGATTAGCACAGATTGTGACAAATGTGCCTTCTCCATGCTTCAACTTAACGTCAGTTGTGCGGTATAGCGGGGAGATTGGAAGCTTGTAAGTCTTTCCAAGTCCATCGCCTTGGAATATTTTGCACTCTTCATTGAAGCATAGTTCAAAAGTGGCATTCCTTCCAGGTATTTTCACTATGCCATTCTCACAACTAGCGTAAGTTGCGTCTGTCTTAGCTAGCAGAGCAGCAAATGTGATTATCATAAGCATTATATTTGCTTTTGCTCCTTTTATAAAGGAAAGTGGATTTCCCCTTTGCTTTGACGTCAATGTGATGATGTCAAGTGAGTCCGGCACCTGCTCGCATGCCACGAGCTGAGTGGAGCTAGGATCTTCTAAGCTGTTCTCGAACTCTCTGATGACTTCGTATGCCTTGGTTTTTGCTGACCTGGGCGGAAGTATTCGGATTTGTTCAGATGTGTTCTCACGTGATGGGGATGCTTGTACATCATTGTCTGATGTATTTTCGCTACATCGAACTTCGAGGGCATATAGCTTGTTTAGAGGTCTCTGCAGGACATGTCCGTTTGGAGTAAGGACTTTAGCTGATCTCACCAGGCCATCGTGACTGACGGTTAGATCAACTTTCCCATACACCCAGCATCCTCGAGGCAACAACTCTTGTTCTATGAGGACGATTTCACCCTTTTCTGGGATCGACCTTGCTATGTGCCTACGCTGTTTTAGATAAAGCTTTTGCGATTCTCTAAGCAAGGTGAGGTACTCGCAGCTCCATTTTGCCCAAAATTTGTTGGCAATCTGTTCAGAGTAGCTTAGCGCTTCCAAGGCTTGCTGTCTTGTTTTTATGTACTCCGTCTCATATAATGGGTCATCCGGGTCATTCAATGTCTTAGAATCTTGTACGGCAAATTTTACGTTTCCTTGAAGGAAATCGACCGGTCTTAATGGGATCTCCATTAAATCGGTAGTGCTTATCTTTGTAAGTGGTCGTGTATTGATAGTTGCTTCGATAGTAGCAACGACCGTGCACATTTGGCCGAAATTTAGTTTCTTTCGGCCGATTGATTTGCGCATGCACCGTTTTACGGAACCGACCAGTCTTTCCCAGACACCGCCCATCCATGGACTAGCGGGAGGATTGAAAACCCACTGTATACCGTTATCGGCACTATAGCCCATTACGGAATGCCCTGAGCTGTTGGAACTTGATAGTTCTTCGATTATCTTTGAGCCTAATCGAAAATTGGTTCCACAATCAGAACGAATTAAGTGAGGAACACCTCTTCTAGAAATAAACCGCACGAAGCAGTTCAGAAAGGCTCCAGCGGACATGTCTTCCACTACTTCTAGGTGAACCGCTCTGGTCGTTAAGCATGTGTACAGACAGATGTACATGCTTTCGTCCGAACTTGATGTGAACGGACCGATAAAGTCACATCCCACATTTCGGAATGGTTTTGTTATCACCACCCTATCTGCCGGTAGCGATGGCATAGCGGGGGGACCAAATGGTAGTCCTTGCCATCTTTTACAGACCGTGCAATTTCTTAGGTAGGTTTTAAAGGATCCAGACCCATGAGGGATCCAGTACTGTTGCCTGGCCAGTGATAAGGTCTGATCTTTGCCACAGTGAAAGTTATCATTGTGAATGGCTGTTAATACGAGCCTTGTTGCATCTCCTCTGTTTGGGAGATAGATTGGGGACTTCGAGTCCGCTGGAATGCATGCGTGCTGCATTCGCGATATATGCCTTATAACGCCGTATTTGTCGCGGACAATTTGCATATTGCGGAACCTGTTGCTGAGTTCCTTTTCATTAATGTTCCTGTGAACATCAGCATGGAGCAGTGTTGCAGCAAAATTCATGTCATTAGCGTCAATTTCAGTTTGGAGCCCAAACTTTGCGATCACCCCGATTAGGAGTGGCGATTGCCTTTTCTCATTCACTTTCGAAATGAGGTGGTGAAGGAACTTCCCAACACGTGCTATTGAGCGTAGGGCTGTAGACAGCCGGGAGAACCGTGAAAGGTCAAAGACATGCTCAACTGTGTGAGTACTGCTAGCGTGTGGAAGGCTAATTATTACTGGCCTGTCGCATTCCTCATCACTTCCGCGAGATTGAATCACGTCTATGGGTTTCAAAAGTTTGGACTTGAGTTCACCTTCTAACCAACGTGGGCCTTGGAGCCAGCTGTGGTCGAGAATTTGTTCATTTGACAATCCTCTTGTGCCAGCATCAGCTGGGTTGTATGCCGTGGGTAGGTGGTAAAATTGTACCATCACGTTGTTTGTCTCAAGTTGCCCCTTTAGCTTGCGTATTCGCATACACTGATTGGCAACGAATACAGGAAGCTTTCGTGAGGACTTTATCCAACACAGTGCTACTTCACTGTCTGTGACGACGTTAACTGTAGCTATTTTGGTGTTGACAGTCTTCTCAATGCTGACGGCTAATCTCATTGCTATCAGGATACCAAGAAGTTCCAAACGAGGAATTGTTTGCTCGTTCTTTTTTGGAGTCAGTCGACTCTTCCCGCACATGATTTGTGATACGGTATCACCTTCTTGTGATTGGATGAAAGCGCACGCTGATATCGCCACTTTACTTGCATCTGCAAACACCCAAAGGCGAGCGGTTCTGCTGTTATTAGTCGCCAAGAATGGTGATAACAGTCGTAGTACACTTAATACAGTGTTATTGACTTCACTGCATTGCCTATTCCATTTATCACGTAGTTCGTGAGGAACTCGGCTGTTCCAGTCAAGATTAGATGAGAGGATCTCTCTCATTGTGGACTTCAAATGGATGAGAAGCGGGCTGATAATTCCCAACGGATCATAAATGGAGTTCAGCTGGCTGACTATATCACGCTTCGTAGGATCTTGTTTTAATGGAAACGTTGCCTTCACAGTGAACCGGTCGGTTATGGTATCATAGTCCACACCAAGATATGTTATCGACCCAGAAGGTAACCGATCATAGGAGGGGATCCTTGCATTAACGAGCTCAGAGTTCGAAACGTACTCTCTGAGATTCATTCCTATCCGAGCGAATAATGCTTTGGATAGTTCATACTTCTGCAAAGTTTCCTCTACAGTGTTTGCAACTAACAAAATATTGTCAACGTAGAGATTTGAAGCTATCTCTGTTGCTAAGCTGCATTTTTGTGACTGCAGGTACGCAAAGATCGCCATGTTCAATATGCTTGGCGAAGCTGTGACTCCAAAAGGTAGTCTAGTGAAACGGTATTCCACTATGTTGCCCTGTGTAAGAGGTAGGCTGGGCTGTTTTACCCAAAGGAATCGACAAAGATCTTTGTGATGAGCAGGTATGCGAATTTGTGTAAACGCTGCTTCTATATCGCACAGCAGCACAAATTTGCTTAAACGACTTGCGATTAATATGTCGTGGATTTTGTTGACAAACGACTCGCCTTTATAAATAACGTCGTTAAGAGACTGCTCTCCTCTCTTTTTTGACGATGCGTCAAACACAATCCGGAGGGGGGTTTTCTTTGTTTCTCGCCAAACGCCTGAATGCGGCATGTAGTATTTGCCAATGGCGTTCGTGTCAAGGTCGTATGTCCTTTCGATCACACCTTGGCTTTCGTAATCACTCAGTATCTTAGAGTACCACTGTTGCTGTGCAGTGTTTGCTTGAAGCTGTTTCTGCAGCGCGGCAAGCCTTTTGATCGCGACCCCGTAGTTGTCGCTCAGGTCACTTACGCTGTCCTTTAGCGGGAATGGCGCCGTGATATACCCATTAGCAAAGGTAATCAATGAGGAGTACTCCTCAAAATACTTGAAAGTGCTATCGTCTTTCGTATTCTCCATTGGTTCGATACCTAGGCTTTCTAGTTCAAACATTCTTTGGATGTTATCACTATCCGAAATCTCCAATACAGATGTCATTGAATGCGACATGGCTGTGGAATCGGTTGTGTCCATGATACCGCGACCATAGATGGTTGGACCGAATACTGTTTTCGCAATATGCAGACCTGATGGAGTTCGTGTATCGGTCGTATTCGAAACTACTAGATCATAGTAGCGGTCTAGTCCAACAAGGATATGTGGCAGTTGGCGTTCTCCACGGACCTTTGAGTTCGCTATGAAGATCCCTTCATTTTGTAGAAATTCTTGATCAATTTCTGCTAACTTAACCGAAGGAAATCCTCCTGTTATGATTGGCTTAGTTTGAATAGCCAGGTTGATCTCTTTGCCGTGAGCGGTACATACTTTCAGAGATACTATGTGGCTTTCAAACTTCTCCGTATAACCGCCGATTCCTGACATAATGCAGGTTTCCGTAGTGGTTTTCGGAAGGCCAAGTCTTTCTGCTAGAGACTCTTGTATCACTGTCTTCTGAGCTCCAGTGTCAAAGAAAAACAGTACTTTTTCAAGACTGCTGTCTTTATTATTCCACACGTTTCCTTCAGCTGTCATGAGAACTAGCTGTTCACTTCTGTTTGACAGATCAGGAAATGTAACCTCATTTCCAGTGTTCTGATTGGAATAGAGCGGTTGGTTTCCGCTTGAATGATTACGACGTGAGTCGATACCAGCGCTAGTGCGCTCTCTATTTGGTATCTGGGGCCTTTGAGCTGCCCTGTTATTGATATTACCGTTATGGTTATCATTTCTCGGCCACCGATTTGTTTGCGGTGGGTTTAAGATTCCAGGGATCTGCCTGGACCGGTCTTGTGCCGTGCACACTGAGGGATGATGTGTGCTGCCGCACGTTGTGCAGTTGGACTTTTGACAGTGACTGCTGGAATGATTTGTTTGGAAACATTTCCAGCAAGCCCTTTTTTCCTTCAGGACTGCCCGACGCTGTTGGCGGTCGGTCATGGTTCTGCACACCATAGAATTGTGGTTTGTCTTACCACAAAATATGCAGAGGACTGATTGACAGTGGCGCTGAGCCCTGTTGTCACGCTCTTTGTACGAGTAGGTGGAACCTAGTCGTTGTTCCACATAAGCCTTGGCGCAGATTTCTTTTTCTAGCGCATCCAGGAGTTCCTCGATTTTGAGGGTATCGGTGCTTTGATTTTTAACGAGGATGTCTCGCACAATTTCGTATGGAAACTTCTGTAGTATAGTTTCACTCCACATGGGATCGCACGTGTTCCGAATGTCGTACCCAGCTGACACCATTTGGTTGACTAGGGTTTTTATTGTGTCAAAGCATTCTTGACAACTATGTCCTTGCTTTGACGCAGGTTGCAAATCGAATAGTTTTTGCACTATCGTTGATCTATTTGTTGGTTTGTTGCCAAACCTTTTGGTTACGGCATCCACCATCCACTGATAATTATCGGGTATAGGTTTTATACCTCTAATCACCTTCTCTGCTGGACCTTTGAGGCTTTCTTTGAGTAGGGCGATTTTTTCAATAGTGGAGATCTCACTATTGTCGTGTACTAGCGTTTCAAATACCGCCCAGTACTCGGGAAACTCTTCTGGGTTTCCATTAAACGCCGGTAGTTTTACTGATGGTACCCTCACTGATCGTGAGCCCCTTGTCAGTTGTGTGGCACTACTGCCTTGATCATTGATGAAGTTGGAATCTCCATCATTGAGCTGGGATGCACCTGGATGTGATGCTGGTATTCTCAGCCTTAGCTGTACCTTTTGCAGTTCACTTTTGGCATATGCTATCCGCGATTCAATGTTGCAAGCAAATGATGTCGCTTCTTTCAACACTTCCGAATATTGAGATTCTTTATCGAACTCTTCTATGTCTGCCAGGATTTCTTTTTGCTCAGATTTTGATTTCGTGGAGTGATAAAATTCCTCCATTTTGTCAATTTTGCTGTGCATAGTTTCGCTCGCCAATTTTACTTGACTTAGACATGAGCTAAGAAGCACTGAATTAGCTGTGCATTCTTCTTGACGTTTCTTATCGTCATCGGGATATACGATCTTCTGTGTATATGCTTTATACTTATCGAAAAGCCCTTTAACGGCTTCTGCGCTAGCCAATATCGCTTTCTTGTGGAAGAAGAGCGACATTTCCTCGGCTATTTTGTTTTGTTTGAACAAAACCGGATAGTTTAGGGCTGTTAGAGACCCAAGGTTTCGTTAGCCGAACCTCTTGTGCAGTTGCGGTAGAGCAAGGCACGATATTTAGGGCTGAATTAGCTCCAAGGACTGGCTAGGCCAACCTCTTGCGCAGCTGCTGTTGGGCAGGGCACGGAATTTAGGGCTGTAGAAGCACCAAGGACTGGCTAGGCCAACCTCTTGCGCAGCTGCTGTTGGGCAGGGCACGGAATTTAGGGCTGTAGAAGCACCAAGGACTGGCTAGGCCAACCTCTTGCGCAGCTGCTGTTGGGCAGGGCACGGAATTTAGGGCTTATTAGCACCAAGGTATGGAAAAATCCCAACCTCTTCTCGCACAAGTGCAAGGTGTGAAGCAAACTAGTTGCTTCGAAGAGAACAAGTTAGACTAGGCTAACTTCTTGGCTAGATTTAGCCGATGCACCAGAAATGTCCCGGTTTATGAGCGTATGACGGCGCTCTGATGCACTAGGAGTATTATGGCTCCTTTGTGCTTACCTCTGTGAGTATGATGGCTACACAAGAGGTTTATTACAGGACCGTAGTGGTCAGTGGTAGAATATGTTGATGTGTATGTCACCAATCCTACAGACACAGGCGTGGCCTCTTTCTATCAGGCGAGGTCACGCCAAACAAACACTTATGACAGACTTCTCGTCATGGAGTGTCAGATAAGCACCCATGGAGAAGAGATAAGTACCTCTGGACTAGGATGAAGAGAGGGGACCGACAGTTCTGGCGGAATGCCAGAACAGCCTGACTGATGCTCGGTGTTATGAGCATGACGTCGTCAGCGAAGCGCAGATGGTGCAGCTGCCAGCCGTCGACTGGAGTTGAGCTTTTCGCCGTCCTCGAAAGTCGAGCAATTGAATAACTCGATTTTTCGCCGTCTTCGAAAGCCGAATAATCGAATAACTCGATTCTTCGCCGTCTTCCAAATTCGAACAATCGAATAACTCGATTTTTCGCCGTCTTCGAAAGTCGAACAATCGAACAACTCGATTTTTCGCCGTCTTCGAAAATCGAACAATAGAATAACTCGAGTTCGAAGGCAGTTCCATATGGAACCGAAAGAAGACAAAACAAAGCCACAAATGTGGATGAAACGAGTTGAGTTTAGGAAGACAACCGAATAATCGTTTACAATTCAATTAGGAGATAGGAATAACAAGATTCTTGGTGATTTATTCCGCAAGTAGTGACATTCACCAGGGATGAGGTGCCACCAAAGGCAGGGATTTTCCTCACTTCTGCGCGTAATTTGCTATCTGCCACGTGTTCTTCATTTGCGAGTCGATGATGTCACTAACTTCTCGCATTTTCCTATTACCAGCGTCCGTCGCCTGCTTCAGGTAGGGTTGGCACGCAGGGAACGTAGCCTAAGCCTAGCTAGGGCTGCTCCCTCAGCCAGTGTCCGTCGCCGTACGCTGGACGTGCGGGCCACGCCAGGCTTCGGATATGGCTGGCCACGCTGGGAACGTAGCCGAAACCTAGCTAGGAATGCTTCCTCAGCCAGTGTCCCTCGCCGGCTTCGCCGGTGCCGTACGCTGGACGTGCGGGCCACGCCAGGCTTGCCGGCTTCGGGAATAACATGTTTTCTTCAACACACATAAGCCGCAAGGTTTGTAAGGTAGCTTTTATTCCATTATGTTCAAGAGTCAGCTCTTTGCTCCTGTTCAGCTTTTTCAGCTCTGACAAGAAAAGGATACGGATAAAGGACGGCACAAGTCCATAATTTGGAGGGGGCCACCTTTTAGTCGGTGGTTTTCACTCGTCGTGAGAAGGCCCACGAATGTCGATTTACACCAAAAACGGAACAACACAATTCAATGGAGCAAGGGGTACGACACAGTTTGAAATTTTGAAAGAAAAATTTTTTAGCGGTTTGAAATTTGCGCGTGGGTTGGTTTTGAAAAGAATGACGATTTTGACGTCCATAGAGCGCGTTTTGCGACGGCGACAATTCGTTCGCAGTTTCAATGAACGTTTAATGGGGAACTGCTCTGACCTGGTAAAACAGAACATTTTCTAATGCACTACGACCGGGGCGGACGCGACGCTCAACAACGATCTCGACGAGCTTCGTTTTTTTCATGGGCGGGCCGGCCTACACACACAAACTCTAGCATACGATTACAATACGCAATAACTACGGAAACCGTCGTAGCAAAAGGATTGCTAGAATGCGCAAGCACATAGACTCGTTACAATTGGGACGGTGTGTTCCCATCGCAACACGCAATAAGAAAGGGCTCTCAACGATGCCCAAACTGCTTGAAATGGCCCACAGAAATAGTTTAAAGTAGCATTTCACTGATATATGCATACATGTATTTTGTATTACATCATCACCTTTACAAAAAATTGTATTTTGTCACTTGAAGATGTTTATCAGGCTTTGTTTATCAAAATCATAGTTTATTATCACTTATTATGATTTGAAACATTTGAAACAACCAGTATAGGATCGATTATACGCACAACTATGGTTGTGCTCTCGCAAAATTTTCGAATATTTGAATGGTTTCAAATGCACGCAATTTTCGAGTATTCGAATTCAAGCATAATCGAAAATGGTTTTATGATGATTAGGAATCGAATACATGCGAAAAAGCGATTTTTTAAATTTCGACTTCATTATCCAGATTCGAATGAAAATCATTGGAGTACCTGTTCGAATAGGCCACCCGAACAAAACTACACACAACACTAGACATAAAGATGAGATAGTACCTCAAACCAGAATGTCGCCACCAGAATCGACTAGACAGCAGTTTCGTGACGCTGCTTAACTCATGAGATTTTCGAGAACTCTTAGGAATTGTAGTAACCTAGAAAATCGGACTCTTACATCCTAGGTATGTTCAACAGCAAGGAACAAAATATCGGATTACCTCTAGTTAACTGCCATCTCTATTTGAACTCCCTCCCTATTCACTATGACGAATCCCTGGCTCTCAAGCATTGTTTGATTTCGAACTACGTTCGGGCAAAGCTTCGCGATTTTCAAATTCGAACCCTCCAAATGAAATCGCAGATTGATGATCGCGAAAAAGCATTGTTCGAATATGGTTCGAAATCGAACAATGTCAAGAGTCGGCCGCCAGAAAGGAAATCGCAAATCGTTCCCGCCAATTACCGAAGACTCAGAAATGGAGCAAGTTTGAACATGGGTTCTTCGAGGAACGGCGACGATGCGTACTCAGGCAGCCTGCTCTTGATATTGTTCGAACATTATTCGATTTAGAACAATATCCGAACAAAATTTTTTGCAATATTCGATTACGAACAATATTCGAAGATTGCTTCTTCGCCATCTTCGATGTCGAACAATGTTCGAACAACGTCTTCCTATATTGAATTTCTAACAATGTTCGAATAACGGTTTTTCACGAAAGTCGATTTCGAACAATGTTCGAATAACGGTTTTCCGCGAAAGTCGAGTTCGAACAATGTTCGAATAATGGTTTTCCGCGGAAGTCGATTTTGAAATATGTCCGAATAACGGTTCTTCGCGAAAGTCGATTTCGAACAATGTTCGAATAACGGTTTTTCGCGAAAGTCGATTTTGAAAAATGTTCAGATAACGGTTTTTCGTGAATGTCGATTTCGAACAATGTGCAAATAATGGTTTTCCGCGAAAGTCGATTTCGAACAATGTTCGAATAACGGTTTTTCACGAAAGTTGATTTCGAACAATGTTCGAATAACGGTTTTTCACGAAAGTCGATTTCGAACAATGTTCGAATAATGGTTTTTCGTGAATGTCAATTTCGAACAATGTTTGAATAACGGTTCTTCGCGAAAGTCGATTTTGAAAAATGTTCAGATAACGGTTTTTCGTGAATGTCGATTTCGAACAATGTGCAAATAATGGTTTTCCGCGAAAGTCGATTTCGAACAATGTTCGAATAACGGTTTTTCACGAAAGTTGATTTCGAACAATGTTCGAATAACGGTTTTTCACGAAAGTCGATTTCGAACAATGTTCGAATAATGGTTTTTCGTGAATGTCAATTTCGAACAATGTTCGAATAACGGTTTTTCGCGAAAGTCGATTTTGAAAAATGTTCAGATAACGGTTTTTCGTGAATGTCGATTTCGAACAATGTGCAAATAATGGTTTTCCGCGAAAGTCGATTTCGAACAATGTTCGAATAACGGTTTTTCACGAAAGTTGATTTCGAACAATGTTCGAATAATGGTTTTCCGTGAAAGTCGAGTTCGAACAATGTTCGAATAATGGTTTTCCGCGAAAGTCGATTTTGAAAAATGTTCGAATAACGGTTCTTCGCGAAAGTCGATTTTGAAAAATGTTCAGATAACGGTTTTCCGCGAAAGTCGAGTTCGAACAATGTTCGAATAATGGTTTTCCGCGAAAGTCGAGTTCGAATAATGGTTTTCCGCGAAAGTCGATTTCGAACAATGTTCGAGTAACGGTTTTTCGCGAAAGTCGATTTCGAACAATGTTCGAATAACGGTTCTTCGCGAAAGTCGATTTCGAACAATGTGCAAATAATGGTTTTCCGCGAAAGTCGATTTCGAACAATGTTCGAATAACGGTTTTTCGCGAAAGTCGATTTCGAACAATGTTCGAATAACGGTTTTTCACGAAAGTCGATTTCGAACAATGTTCGAATAATGGTTTTTCGTGAATGTCGATTTCGAACAATGTTTGAATAACGGTTTTTCACGAAAGTCGATTTCGAACAATGTTCGAATAATGGTTTTTTGTGAATGTCGATTTCGAACAATGTTCGAATAATGGTTTTTCGGGAAAGTCGATTTCGAACAGTGTTCGAATAATGGTTTTCCGCGAAAGTCGATTTCGAACAGTGTTCGAATAACGGTTTTTCGTGAATGTCGATTTCGAACAATGTGCAAATAATGGTTTTTCGCGAAAATCGATTTCAACAATGTTCGAATAACGATTTTTCGCGAAAGTCGATTTCGAGTATTGTTCGAACAACAATGATTTATGATTTTCGAGTAATCGAGCGATTAATTTTTTGAAATCGCTCGAGCAATTATTCGGCCGGACTAATCGAGCTCAAGTCTATGTCGACCTTCATTCCTATGTCTCTTCCCATTCTAGTTCGCACATGACGTTTTCGATGGTGGCGCTGAAGAGCTTCGGGGATATGGTATCCCCTTACCGAACCCCTCTCTTCACGTCGATGACGACGTCGTTGTAGAATGGAGAGATTTTGGTCGTGAATCCACTGTACAGCTTTCGAAGGACTCTGATGTACTGAGTAGGAACGCCCTGAATGAGCAGGGCTTCGAGGGCCGCTTCAGTCTCGACGGAGTCGAATGCCTTCTTCAGGTCGATGATCGTAAGGCACAGCGGCAGCTTGTACTCTCGCAACACTTCGATGAGCTTCGTAATGGTGTGTATGTGGTCGATCGTGCTGAATCCTCTCCGAAATCCTGCTTGCTTGCATGGCTGTCCTTCGTCCAGCGTTCTGCTAATCCTATTCAGGATCACTCGAGTGAACAGCTTGTAGACTATGGACAGCAGGCAGATCGGGCGATAGTTGCCAATGTCGTGCACGTCTCCCTTCTTGTACAGCAAGACGCTCCTGCTGGTTTTCCACGCTGGTTTTCCACTGAGATGGAACCCCGCACTCCGACAGGTAACGCGTGAAGAGCCGCGCCAGGGTGTTGATGAGCGCTGGCGGGAGGTTCTTCAGGTGTTCGGGTCTGATCCTGTCGGGACCGGGTGCTGTACGTTTCTTCACCGACGAGATTGCTTGTCGGATCTCAGAAGAGAGAACAGAGGGGACGACGTATCCATCCTGCGGAAGATGGCATGGGGGCAGGTGGACGTGGCTATCGAAGAGATCGGAGTAGAAGTCGTGGATGACTTTCTCCATGGTCCTTCTGGAAGAGGTGATGGTTCCGTCAGGACGTCGGAGAGCGGTCATCTTGGTCTTGAAGTTGGCGAAGTTCCGGCGGGCATTGCGGATGCTCAACCCTGCCTCTGCTGCTTCAGCCAACACTTCCGCTATACCTTTGTCCTTTTCGAATTTCGAATAGTCGAATGTCGAATAAATTCGAATTTCGAATATTTGAATATTTGACTATTCGAAGAAAGTCCAATATTCGAATTATTCGTTTATTCGAATACTCGAGAAGTCAATATTCGAATTATTCGTTTATTCGAATATTCGAGAAAGTCCAATATTCGAATTATTCGTTTATTCGAATATTCAAAGGCTTCGAATTTCGAATATTGGTTATCAATAAGAACGGTGTTTTGTTTCGCGCGTCATTCAAAGTGGCCGAATTGTATGTATGCAATCTGACAAGGGAAGGGCTGGAGCGTATGTCTGAAAGGGAGAGCGAGTCATACAGGGAGAATCCTCACCCCTCAATTAGTGTAAAAATGGGTTTATTTTTGATAAGTCATTAAACACAAGGAGTAGGGGGTCTGTTACAATAGAATTCATGGGTATTGTACACCCGGCAAATGGCTCGGAGCGCAGTGGATAGAGACGTTGTTTCGTGGGTGGGAGGTCGGGGGTTTATTGAACGATTCTGACATCTATACCATTTTCAGATGTTTTTGCCTAATTTTCCAGTTGTACGCCGAGAAGAAATTCTTTGCCACTTGTTTATGACTGACCGGTTTTCTAACCACAAGGCAATGAGAAAGCTGCTCAACAATGTATAAACGTTCAACACCAGTAAGCCGTTACAACGATGTTTTGTTGCGATGAAAACTTCTAGCGCCAGGCGGGACTCGAACCCGCACCTCCCTCTGACCGGGCGGGAATGCTCTAGGCCATTACACCACCGGCGCTGTTTGATCGAGATGAGCCAGCCACTGATAGCGGATGTTGCGTTCGATCAAACGTGCCGGTGGTGTAATGGCGTAGAGCATCCCCGTTCGGTCAGAGGGAGGTGCGGTTTCGAGTCCCGGCAGGCGCTAGAAGTTTTCATCGCAACAAAACACCGTTGCAACGGCTTCCATCCTCGGTACCAGCGGATTGAGGCTTCAGGAAACTGATGTGAATCGTTCAACACAGTTATGCACAGGCCCAAAGTGCATGGAACAGAAGCACTGCTCACAATCGGGTTTGCAGGTCAAAAGCAGGGTCGTGCACAATGACGTGGGAGTGAAATCATTCCACCCGAAAACGTTATCATATGACCACTGCTTACTTGCCTCTCCACGTCTATCAGTTCATCTTGCGGATCTCAGTCTTCTTCTTCCACCACATCCAGCTGTTCGTCTTCGTCAACTTCAAGTTGACGTGCTTCGAAGTCCTTGAGTATGCTGGCCATCCGTTCGCCAGCTTGATTTCTTCCCTCGAAGGTTCCTTGCCTAAAGGTGGGCCACACTTCAGCGTAGACAGGTGAATTACCACTCGACAGTCGACGAACATTGTTGGTGTTAGGTTTTAGAAAACCTTCAGCAGACCTCTGATTTCCAGGTGAAAGGCAGACGTGAGGGAAAGAGTTATCGATGCCGTTTAGCTTAATTTGCGGGATCCGCACACCTAGTTTCTCATTTGAACCACTTGCGACATCACTCTCGACTCCTGGTCTTTGAAAATCCGAACAGGATGGTTTTTGCCGAGGTCATCGGTCCATCTAGGGAAACAAACTGTGAGGAGCCTGTAGCCTTTATACACCGTCCGTATTGTGACCAGTGCTTCTTCTTCATGCACGTTGTGCCTGTGTATCACTGATGTTGAACGTTTATACATCATTATGTTGAATGCCACTGCATGCAGCTGGAAAAAATAGTAGAGAACCTCTGAAATGGTATAGACGTCAGAATCCATCAAATCTCAACAATGACTTTAAATGCAAAAGGGCAGCAGCGCAGGAGAATTGGTACTCTCGACCTCCCTCGCATGAAGCAACGTCTCTATCCACTGCGCTGCGACCCGCTTGCGGCAGAGGCATCGCGGACATACAAGACTGCCGAACTCGTGAGGCGCCGATTACATTGTAACTACAACAACCGCCTACTCCTTGGCTTTAGCGACTTGGCAAAAAATAAGCACAGTTTATACTAATTGAGGGGTGGAGATGCTCCCTATATGACTCGCTCTTCCCGTTCAGACATACGCTTCAGACACTTCCCTTGTTAGTCGACGCGAGGTAAGCGCGGGCAAACGCGGACCTCCGCTGCGTCCCTGCTTTCTTCGAACACCATCGAGCGTCCTGCGGCCAGTCATGTGAGTCTGTGAATAACAAATGAATCGGGTTATGGCTGTTCAATGACGCTTTTGTCTTCAGTATACTACGGGAGGATCTCCGTTTCGTATTTCTACCCCAAGTACAACGACAGAACGATTAAAGCCGGAAGGAGCCTCGGTAGGGAGGTAGCACTTTCTGGAGCCTGGGAAGCTCCTGCTTTCTGCCATCAAATGCGTTAAAGAAGAGAGTAAGAGCAAGCAGAGTAAGAGCAAGTAAGCGCTATGGAGTACAAGAGCAAGTAATACTCCGTTTCCTATGAAAGCGAGTCATCCACATTTTCGCAATAACCCTACCCAAGCCGTAGTATCTTATCGGATTAGGTTACAACCATGGACTTCGGGTCCGTTTGCTTACAAGTGAAGCGAAACTCTTCAACGGAGCCAGAACATAGACTGAACCATGAGCCTCCAATGTGCCTTTCCCGCACCAGATCGCCTTTGTGTTACTTCTTCGTCCGTGCTAGCCATTCTTTTACCACATAGAAGCTTCGGTATAACCTAAGGAAAGGCAGTAAGCTATGGAGCAAGACCTATAACAATCTAGCTCTGCCTATCCAAGGCGCTTCTCTCTTCTCGGGGCACGAATTCTTAGGGAAGCAAGGGTGTTTCATTATAGTTTTGTCACCGTCTTTTGGTCTCGTGAAGGAAATGGATGGAGCAGCCTTCGCGGCACTTGAACAACGGCATCTGAGCCTGGACACCGGCTTCCACAGCCTCGGTTCGGTCCTCCGATCCTTTTCGCAGTTAACCAACTGGTACAAGAGTAATGACAATCTGAAGCCTTTGTATATGCCGCTCTGTCGAACGCAGTTTACAGTGGGTAATAAAAAATAAGTAAATGTCAATCATTGGGTGACCACAATAAGTAAGGTGTTCATTAGATTCTTCGAATATTCGACAATTCGAAATTCGATTATTCGAAATTTTGAAAATCGAATATTATTCGAAATGCGAAATTTTTTCCCAAAGACGAAGGTATAACTTTCGCCCTTCTCTCCTTGAGATCTTCTTTTATCGCCGCTCTGCATAGCTTCGCAAGCTCGGACGTCAGCTGGTAGTTGCCTTACGCTCGTGCTGCTCCACGCTGGCGAGAATTTCCGGAGAGAGACGTCTCTTGGTGGTCTTCCGGCTCTCGGCCCCTTAGCGCTATCGCGGAGGTGGTGCACGAAGTGGTCGTATTCCTCGTCGATGTTGTCCATAACGGTATCTTCCCAAAGGCCGGCAAGAGAGGTGTAAAGGTCCCAGTTGATGGTCGTTCTGGGACTCCTCTTCTTGAACTTCGCGGCCTTCTCTCCTTGACGCGAAGAGCGAAACCTCGCGCGAAGAAGGCGGTGGTCCGATCCCGTGCAGAACTTGGGGACAACGGAGACGTCGGTCAGGCAATACTTGCAGTTGAAGATGATGTGGTCGATCTCGTTGTGGAACTGGCCACCGGGAGATTCCTAGTCCATCGTAGGGAGGAAGTCTTCTGGAACTGTGAGTCTCCATGGATGGTCTTGGTCGATATGATAAACTCAGACAGCCTTTCACCTTGCTCGTTGCAAACGAGCAAATATACAAATTAAATATAAATCTAAAAAGAAATTACTAATATAAATAATAATATAATCAATAAACAAATAAACAAGTCATAAATAATTAAATAAATAGAAATAAAAACCTTTGTGTTTAACATCTCCAGAAGCTTTTCAGAAGCTGCTTTGCTTTGGATGTTTTGTAGAGCCTTACCGTAATTGTTGAACTAAATATTTCAACCGCAGTTGCTTAGCGTTTATTTCTGTCTTTAAATCGTTTCATGAGCTAAAATAAAGTTATAAGGTCAGTATGGTACACTGCAGTGTTTAAAATACACTTTACACAGACAAAAGCAGAGTGAGCAAGCCCAGCAATGCAGAGAATCCCCACCCCAGATCAGAACCCCCGACCCCCCTTCCTGCAAGCCCGCACCCACATCCATTTAACTATACAGTCGCTGCCACTTCGATGGTGTGGCGGCATACTTCAATGTTCCTCTCCCTCCCGTTACTGTTCTGCTAACAAGCGAATTGTGAGATCGTTGTAATTCCGCTACTACTCTAGTCCCAAACTTTTTCAGGTTAAATTCTAACCACGACATGGCAGTTCCAAACGTCGGTTTTGCTTTCTCGGTCCGCACTGAAGTGATACGGTTTTTTGGAATTTTTGACATACCCAGATATCCGCAGGAAATTTGAAAACCACTACGATGCTTCTCAGGTGATCCCCTACAACCCTCTATAGGTCACTTTCAAAATTGCCACAGTGAATTCGTTGACCTCCCTTGTGAGACTAATAATTTTTGGGGTTTTCATCATGTATGTAGGTAGCACGTTAGGTTTTTCTAAATTTTTTTCGACTTCTTGAGGCGCGCAATTCGTTCGGGAAAGTGACAGTTAGATTGAAATTGGCACTTTGTAACATATGCAGGTTAGGCATATGTTATGCTTATGCGACCTGTCGGCAACGACCTAGGTGACAGTATTGAGCGGATGGATGCTACGCAGTGCGTAGCAATCCGTCGGCGACGGGTCGCGTAAGTATTAGGTTCTCCCATAAGTCCCCGCGGTTTTTTGAACGATTCATTGCGGATTCCGTTGGTGGTCTCTTGCATAGCGTTTTACAGCTTCCGAAAAAGAATGGTTTGCTCTATGAGAGCATGTATTGCATTTCTTTTTTCATCCTGAATTTTTTCAATTTTTAGGTCGTTAAAGTGAAAAGTGAAAAAGTGAAAAGTAGCCATTTGCGCACTTGTTCTCTCCGCTTAGATTTGGATTTTTTGCGCAGTTTTTTTAACAGCATTTGGAAGACAATGTTCTGTACTACAAGAATACGTGCTGACCCTATTTGCTCTCTTGTCCTTTATGGATTTTTAGGACATCAAATTGGGACGTCCGAAGGAGCAGAGTTAGTTTGGACGACAGCTCCTGCTCTGTGGTAAGACTTTTTTGCTCGGTGTTATATGTCATTCGGAAGAGAATGTCTTGTTCTATGAGAATCTGTGTCGCGTTTATTGATTTCTGTCGGATATCAACAAAATTCCAAGAAGAGAAAAATCATCTTTACCAAAACTCCTTTTCCTTCTTCAGCCTGCCTTGCTCAGTTTTATATGACGAGTTATGTCACTCGAAAGTGCATGTCTTGTTCTACCAGAATATATTATTTGTTCTTCGGCCATTTAAATTTTTGCTAATTTTCAGGTCAACAAAATGGATCAGTACCAGGTCGACAAGGATTAGCACTTTTGGCACCTTCTTCTCTTTGCTTTCTACCAGGGTTCTAGTGCGACTAAAGCACTGGAACCCTGGCTTACCATACAAACGCCATTTTTCTTCGCCAGTTACAATTCTGTGCAAAAATCGTTGAATATGTCCGTGTGATGAATTAACATCAGGAACCAGTGAGTGACGATTGCTGCCGGCCTGCTTGTCCGTCATCATTCGTCAAACGGACATATTCAACGATTTTTGCAGAGAATTGTAGCTGGCAATGAAAAATAGTGTTTGTACGGTAAACCAGGGTCTTAGCCGCACTAGAGCATTGGTTGAAAGCAAAAGAAGTAGGTGGCAAAAGTGCTCATCCTTGTCGACCTGGCACTCCATTTTGATGACCTGAAAATGAGCAAAAATTTAAACGGCCGAAGAACAAATCATATATTCTGGTAGTGCACTTTCGAGTGGCATAGCACTGGTCATAGAAAATTGAGCAAGACAGACTGAACAAGGAGAAGGAGTTGTTGGTGGAGATGATTTTTCTCTTTTTGGATTTTGTTGGTACACGACAGAAATCAGCATGAGCCAATAAACGCAGCATGAATTTGTAAGATATTCTCTTTCGAATGACATATAACACTGAGCAAAAATGTCCTACCACAGAGCAGGGGTTTTGGGAAAATTTCGGACGTCACAATTTGATGATCTAAAAATCAATAACTGACGAATGAGCAGATAGGACCAACACGTATTCTTGTAGTAGAGAACATTGTCTTCCAAATGCATTGAAAAGCTGTGCAAAAAAATCCAAACCTAAGCGGAGAGAACAAGTGCGCAAATGGCTACTTTTTCACCTTTCACTCTAACGACCTAAAAATTGACAAAATTCATGATGAAAAAGAAATCAATACATGTTCTGATAGAGCAAGTCATTCTCTTTCGGACGCTGTATAGCGCTATGAAAGAGACCACCGGCGGAATCCGCAATGAATCGTTCAAAAAAAAAACGGCGGGGACTTATGGGACAACCTAATATAACATACTGTGTTGCCTCTGTGTACGATGTGTTGAAAGCAAAACGCAGGCAAGAACTTAAGAACAACACAATGAGAGAAAACTCGCAACCGCAACTCATTGAACACACTATATTTCCGTTTGGTCATTTCCTTATTTGACGGAGGCAGGTATTTCCTCAGAAGAGGAATTGACTTCGATAAACAAGATTTTGTGAACACATCAGCCTTAATCGAACTGGTAGGTGCTTTGCGTAAGCGACTTATTGCGACTCTCACGTCGTTTCGCCCAGGATTTGTCCTCGTTTAGACGTTTAGACATCTTATATTCACATATAAGAACTCGACTTGCTGGGGCATAGTCATGATACAGAAATCGCTTTACTCTGCTTTGTTTGTTGAAATCGTATTTGTCTTTACGTGTACACTCGGCTACGACGTTTCGAGTTTATTTATTTATTTTATTTATTTATCTATACGTGGAGGTCCACACAAAAAATGGCACAACAAAACATGACCATTAAAAACAAAACAGAACGAATAAAACATATATTGTTAGCCACAGACGACGACAACAGTAACTGTAGGAAGTAAACTATTAAGGAACATCCTGAAGATACCTGTCAACAAGTCTTTTGAATTGCATCAACGATTTTGGTAGGATGTTTTTCTTCGAAAATTTTTGAAATTTGTTCCCAGCTCGGTTTGTAAAAAATGTCGACCTTATATTACTTCTGGCTTTTTGAATTTGAATCTTCATCTGACCACCTCTAGTGTTTGAGTTAGATAGTGAATAAAATTCCTAAAGAGGAAGATCCAACATACCATTGATTAGCTTATAGACAGTGATTAGATCACATCTTTTCCTACGAGAGGCAAGGGTGCGTAAATTGAAGAGTTTGTTCCTCACAAAAGCCGATGGAATGTTGGTGTAATTGCACCCATGTAGTCTTATTCAGAGTTTAAGAATATGGATAATTTGTTACTGCAGAAGTCATATAACGGAGAAGAGCCAGTGGTAGGGAAGAAATTAACTGCGAGCAAAACAATTTAAGTTGGGAAAAAGTCGTGGAAACGGACTACGTAGAACTCACCGTCAAAGGTTAACATTTTTCTTTCGGCGTGCTGCTCTTCTCACGTAGGCAGTTTCACAGTGGGAAATGTTAGTTCTTGGATGTCAGCTAGAATTGATAAGCATTCCTTCCTATAGTAGGTGAGCTGCTCATTGTCGAATCTATAGCAGTGCTAGCAACAGATCCATTTTTAACGGATGTGTTTGAGGGTGGTATTGAGCTTTATCTCCTGGATAATAGGTGCGACATGTAAAATTTTGTTGTCTCTTCCTTTGGCCATCATATTGTCACATCAGTGCTGCTTGTAGGCGCCGATGTTTGTGCTACGTGTTTCTTTAAATATGTTTATTTAATCAATTAGCCGACATTCTGCAGGCATTCGATTCAACCCCTAGTTTCAGATTTGAGTCGCGAGCTCACGAATCTGGAGATGGGAGCCATGCATACTCTCTTGCAGGTTATGCGTCCTTGTACAGGTTCTATGCGTATCCTGATAAAGTAAGGCCTCGAATCGCCCAAATTATGCTTCTTCCACCGTATAGGTACGAATAGGTCACAAAGTGTTGCAGAACTGTAATAGTTTATTGCTAACTGTTTTCTGACGAGATTTAGGAAGAGTGGACTGGGACCCAAATTACTAAACGCTATATATGGCGACCTGTGTTCAATGAAGGAAGTTTTGGATGTGACTGGTGAGCATCATGCTTTTCGCTGGTGACAAAGTTATTCACATGAGAGAAGAGGGGTGAAATTGGTTTCAGCCGAGGACCCCGCCGATAACTTCGTGAGTCTCCGGGACTATGTCGACTGCGTGAACTGTGCAAAGCTCCCAGAGTTTGCTCCTGATAAACTAAAGGGTGGTTTCACTGATGAAATGAAGCTTGCAGCTTTAAGGAAGTTGAAGATTACGAAGGCAAGTCGTTCTTCGCTATTCATGTTTTCAGCATCTGCGTTCATGTCCTGATTCAGCGTCAGAGCCGACGTGTCTACGAAATTTTGCGTCTGAAGTGCACGGATATGAAGGATCCAGTTGAAGCGAAGGCTTACAGATTAGATGTCAAAAGGAGGTTGGTAGATCCGTTTCACACAAACGGTTCTTTATACGTTCACTTATTCTTGATGCGGGTTTAGACTGGAATTGCCTATGAAGAGGAATGAACGGGACTGGAAGAAGATACAGCGTGCTCTTGATGACAACGAGTATGCTCAGGTAAGTGGTCAGTTGCTGCCCTGCCAGCTTTTCATTTATTCTCTTTCATCAGTTTTCCTGTATTCGTCTATGCTATCTAAGCCTGTATGGTTTTTGAACACTTCGTATCACAGTTTTGATTTTTGTGGCAGTTGTTTCCGAAGTGGTATACTGCGTTAAAGTGAAAGGATTGAGAAATATGCAAAGCTGCTGCTGATTACTGGCGCATCTCTCCCAGTGGAGGTGGGGGCACCTCACTGCAGAGACATTGACATTGAGCTAGCCAAAGGGGGGAACCTTCCTAGCAGTTTCTTAGCCGGGAGAAACGGCCCTTTTGATGTTGGTTCCGCCTTTTTTGAGGACCTCTTCCGACTAACAAGGGAAGAATACCAGATGACAATGGTACTTCGAGGTAGGATGCGTATCACTGCATGCGCCTTCGAATGTTGGTTCCCAATGTGTGCTCCATATCTGCAAAGTGCGGAAAGGTGGAAAAAGTTTCTTTTCGCCCAGTGAGGTTATTAAGGCGCTGATCATTTCTACGAGGTTCGTTTTCTAATATTTCGACTGACTTCGATGGATTAGTATAGGTATGGGTGAGCATGGGTAATTCACCCTTACCCATCCACATCTACCGTAACCCATTGTAATCAATCGAAATTTTAAAGACGAAACTCATATAAATTATTAGCGCCTGAATTAACCTTACTGAGCGAAATCGATGACCGTACATATGGATGGGTGATCAGCGCCTTAAATAGCAACACCATTTGGCGAAAAATTTTGGAGGCCAGTTGAATCGAATTTTAGCCCTCATGCTTGAACCCATATTCATACTTGACGTGCAAATTTGATTAGTCCACCTAGGCTAGGTTGCAACCTAAACGAATTTCCAAGCAATACAAAATTTTAAAATTCGTTTTCTTTTTGGACGTCTCCTTTTCACCGAAACGAAAAAATCGGCGCTGCTGGCTCCTGCTGTTCTCCTCATCACTTCCTCCACTAACCGTGTACGATCCTCTTCTAATTTCACACTGACACCTTTTTCGTCCTCTTCCTAGATGCTCCCGTATTGCGCATCTCGCAGGAAGGGTGCGAACGGCTGGGTCATTTTCTTTCTCGCCTCGTATGAAAGAATGAAGTATCGGAAGGAAGGACCGAACTCCTCCAAAAGTCACGCCTGGGCAACCGTTGGTGAGAACATAATTCGGAGGACCGGCAGTATTGTCTTTAGAGATCCCAGGTGCCGAAAAAAATCGCCAGAGGGGTTATTTAAGGCACAGATGAGTACCAATGAAACTGATCTCCTTTCTGGCGACTTTTTTCGTTGCGATTTCACATAAGGAGCTGTGGTAGATCTTGGCAGATCTTTTCTAGGAAGGGCAGAAATGCCGTGTCACCGTGGACTCACCACAAACCACTCTATCTCACCATGCCGCTCCTCTTTGCAGTACGCTTCTCTGCAGCGTTTCCAGTCTTCTTGTGCTCGCGCTTCTGTGATCGGAGGACTCTGAGCGTTTATTTGGAATTGTCTGTCCAGCGTTCGAAGCTGCATCCCGTGATATATATTTCATCTCAAAGTACTATGGTCGCCTGGTATCCTTCCCTTGTAGGATAGATCCTCTTTGATTGTTCGAAAGTCTTGGCATTTGACTTGATGCGCGAACGCCGTTAATGGGCAGCAAAGTTTCCTTAAGTCTTCTTCTCGACTACTACGACACGAGGGTCATGTTAGCTGTCCTTTTGGAGTGTGCGCCTATAACGAAATGTGTAATTGGCGGGTAATGTTTAGCAGTAAGTGCAAAGGGAGAAAATTTCGCGTTCCTACTGTAATAGCGATGTGTTCGTATGAATTTCTTTGAGACCAGTAAGACAGTATGAAAGAAGAGAACAGAAGAAGACATGAACAGAGGGAACAGAACACAAAAGGCACAAAAGGAAATGAAGACAGAAGAAACATTATAAATCTTCGATAGGGCAGCCTGAAACTTTCTCTAGATAGCCAAGGCGCAGCTCACGCTGGTTCGATTGCGTCTTCGTTCTTCACGTATTCTGTAAAGCTTTCGACCGAGGCTACAAGGATTGTGGAAAATGCTATTGCTCACAAAACTGACATTTCCACTCTAGGTGGCCGCTTCATGTGTCAACGCGGATCAGAAAATGCAGCAACTGCAGCAACTCTTCGACGACGAAGTAGAAGCCTACAAAATGACTATTCAAAGAATGCTTGTCCATCCAACCATATGAATAGAGAGAGAGAGATGTTGGACGCGTATTGGTAGTTTCGATCTCTTGGTGTATGTTATCCTACGACTCTGTTTTGCATGACGTTTACCCTGTGTTTCTATAAAGTTTTATTTTGTTACCCAATAAAGATGCTCCAATACATGTTGTGACTGGTCTGAACTCAAATACGCTTGGATGGCTTATTATTCCTGCTGGTCCGTGTGATACAAGGTTTTCTGGTAGTGCGCGTTTTCATTTCAGCTCCAAAGAGACCATGAACGAGTTCTCTTTTCCGTTTCCACCGTATGGTATTCAGCTTCAGCTTATGAACGAGATAAAAGAATGCATTGATAAGCAGCAGGTGCGATTGAGTGCGACCTTTGGAAACAACCGTTGTGGAAGTGTTGGTGTTTAAGGTCGGGATTTTCGAGTCTCCTACCGGGACAGGTAAGACGCTGAGTGTGCTATGCGCAACGGCTACCTGGTTGGAGGAGTTCGAGAAGCAGATGGAGGAGGAGCTGCTCCGGAAGTCACGGCTCGTCGAGGAGGTCGGCGACAACGAAGGTGCATTGGCTACCTTGTGTTCTGATCTGTTTTACCACGAAGCAAGGGCGGTAGGTCCGACTCTGTGGATGGCCGGCTGCCGAACAAATAGAGATGGAGAAAACCTGTAGGTGCTATATTCGTAGGCTGCTTTTCAAGCTTATTCCTCGTAGTGTTCGAGCATTTTTTCCTGTAGTTGGTGGTCAAGAGTTTTCACTTATATTTCTCAAGTCCGCAAGTTCAAATGCTCTTCCTTAATGTTTGCAAGTCGTGATCCCACCGCTTTGCTATCACACAAATGCAAGAGAACGCCATTTGTGAACAACCAATGATCCGATAAAATCGGATGAAGAGGCAATTTAATGGCCATTTTGGTTTGGTTACATCGTCAGACAATGGGCGGCATGATTTTCTGCTCCACAAATGCCAGCTGGCCGCTTTAAGAAAGACCCACTTCTGCTTGGTGTTTCTCTTCTTGGATTTTTTTTTCAAAAATCGCACTCCGACTCGGTTGAAAATGACGTCATCCGAATCATCCGAAAATTCGGTCCATCGAAAACAGCTGCCATCTGAATCATCCGATGATTCGGTCAATTGAAAACCATCCTCGTCTCAATCATCGGAAGATCCGGGAACCTAAGAAACCAATGATACGATAAAATCGGATAAAGGGAGCATAACTTGCCATGTTGCGGAACTGAGTGAATATTATGTTTTGATTGAATTTCAATCGCAAATTAGGCCTTTCATCATTTTTGGGCATATGAATTGGTTCCAACCCTCTTAGTATAGTTGAGCCCGAATGAATATTGGAGCATTCGAATTCGAATAATTCTATTCGAATTCGAATATTCATATTCGAACGTTCGAAAAAACGATTTTCGAATGTATTCGATTTCGAGTGCTCAAATTGCAATTCTCGAATGTATTCGAATTCGAATGCTCGAAAATTTTCGAATGTTATTCGAATTCGAATGCTCGAAAAACGCGATTTTTGAATGTATTCGAATTCGAATGCTCTAAAAAAAACCCGATTTTCTAATGTATTCGAATTCGAATGCTCGAAAAAACGCGATTTTCTAATGTATTCGAATTCGAATGCTCGAAAAAACGCGATTTTCGAATGTATTCGAATTCGAATGCTCGAAAAAACACGATTTTCGAATGTAATCGAATTCGAATGCTCGAAGAAACACGATTTTCGAATGTATTGGAATTCGAATGCTCGAAAAAACACGATTTTCGAATGTATTCGAATTCGAATGCTCGAAAAACGCGGTTTTCGAATGTATTCGAATTCGTATGCTCGAAAATCATCGCTATTCGAATATATTCGGTTATTCGAAAATTTTGGGGGAGCACAACTATACCTTTTAGGAATGTTAAGGACTTTGCTCTATCATTGTAAAAGCCGTGCTAAACCAGTTCAAGAATATCAGCGGAAAGGCCGCTCTGGCGGCTGGTTTCTTATAACATCATACATCCTATCGTGCATGCTGTTGACAAGGATCTGGTTGATTTTATCTTCGGTAGAAAAAATAAATAAATAGTGTTCCATGGAATCAAAATCGCTGGCACGTCATTGAACGGTCGGTTATTCGCGTAGACTCGTCGAACAAAGAAGCCCCGCTTGTTCTCCATCGGGTTGCAGTTCATAAGAGCAGGCTGGCTAGTCCATTACTTGAATTTTGTGACGATGAAGCCAACCTTGGTCGAGCTGGGTACTTGGACTGTAGCGTTGCCCTGCTGCAGAATATGTGTCTGGCATCCGCTGCCTCTCAAGAGGAGCAGATGGCTAGACTCCAGTACAGCTTATCACGCTACTTATGAAGCAAAGAACCCGTGGTGCCGTGGGGTTGCCGGGAAGCATGTTAACGCGGCAACGGTTAAGGTAACGCGGCAATCCACGGCACCCGGGGACCGGTACTAAATGAGTATCGGCCCCGTGGTGCCGTGGGGTTGCCGCGTTAAGTTGCCCGGCAACCCCAGGCACCACGGGTCCTCTGTTTCACAAGTACTCTTAACACTTCAGACTGTCCATGCGGCACGACGGAGTTTCAGGATTTCGCTGCTGCGGATGACGGTCCATGTCATCCATGATCCACCTCCGAAGTTGCCACGATGGGAGCTTCTCGCAGGTCTCTCCAGTAATCTCGGTATTCATAGGGACCATCCAGATTAAATTTGTTGGGCATGTCATGGGCCGGCATCATTCCGCACACTGCGCTGAATGTGTGCGGCGGCATTCTAATTGGCTCCGTCGTATTCAATCCATTTGCCGATCAACACGAGCCTGGTCTTCTTCAACATCCTCGCTCGGAAGGAAGAGCCAGCTCAAGCCAAATCCCTAGTGGCAGGGAGCCGAACGCGTTCGTATTGCCACTGCCAGGTGCACTTGACTTAATTTGGGCTCATGGATGTCGAACCCAGCTCGATATTGAGTTATTGGTTTTGACCTTTTTCATCGTTGGTCTACGTATCCAATGGCTTCGCTACTCTCTGCTCTGTGTAAGTTTAAGGGACGGAAGAGTGGTCTCGTAGATCTGTCATCGCAAACGTCCTATGATGGAGTCAATTCCATGGCGGCCGCTGTTGCACAAATGGCGGAGGATTATGGGACTTCACAGCACATTAAGGTGATCTTGGTCTACCTCCTGGAATCAAAGGAAAAGATCTTTGCGCTTATGGCGAAGAACGAACGACTGTATGGTGAAATACGACGCCTGCGTGAGGAAAACATAGATTTAAAGCATAAGTTAGCCTCTAAAGAGGGGACTCATAACTCGTCCCATATCGTCTCTCCTTGTCTTGATGAGTCTTCTCCTCCCAAATCAGATTTCCAAACTCAGGTCGAGCTTCCTATTGGTGACTATGAAGCGAAGAAAATGTCTTGGTCGTTGATCGTTAGTAGAGTTCCAGAACATAAGAACAGCCTTCCTTCTGCTAGATTGTGTCATGACTCTGATTGTATTCGTAGGCTTTTAGATTTTCTAAATGTTGAATGTATTCCTATCATTGTTTATTGTATGGGACGTGCTCGAGGCAATAGGCCAAGAATTTTGAAAGTTGTACTTCCATCTTCTAAATTTAGGGATCTAGCATTGGTTATTGCGACTCGAATCTTCCTCCTGAGCAGAGAGGTCGTGTTGTCAAGTCTCGTAACAGTTAGCCCGCTTTGCAGTCTGCGGGTTCCCAATCTTTTGCTATTGCTGTTTCTGTGCAAGATCACCCGCCAAACAAGTCTGTATCGGATTTAAATTGAGCTTCGATGAGCGGAATTCTCATAAGGTAAAATGCCTTTAAATGATTATAAGGTCCTTAGCAAAAAATGCAGAGCCTTTGGTCTTCTCCGCAATAAAAAGTGGGTACGACCTCTTCGTCCTCACTGCGTCTTGGCTAAAACCTAAAATGGATGTGCATTCTCTTCTCTATCCTATTGCGGACAGTTTTATGGAATTGAGATGTGACAGGTTACGGAAAGTCGGAGGAGGTGTATTACTCCTTTGTAGGAATAAGGATAAAGAGGAATACCATTTCACATCATCTGGTATTTAAAGATTCGGTAAGTAATGGCTATGACGTACTTTGTTGCGATATTTCTCTCAGAGGATAGCTCGTCAGGGTCATAGGTGTATATCGCGCTCCTAATTGCTCTGCGTCTGCGAAGGACCAGCTTCTGAACTAGGGAGCTACCCTGCGACATGTTCGCACTCTTGTCTTCTTGTTGGTGATTTTAAATACCCAGATATTACCTTGTCTGCTCCCCTGCACGGAAAGTCCTTACCAAGTGTTGCTTTTCTTAATTTTGTTAAGTCCCATAAATTAACTCAAGTAGTGCGGCAGAATACAAGAGGAACCAGGATTCTTGATCATGTGCTAATTTATGATTCACTTCTGATCACCACTCCCTTTGTAGGTCCTCCGCTAGGAACCAGTGGTCACATTATATTTTTCAATATCAATACTTATAGGGATAAAGGTGATGATGTCCGTTCCTCCACGTGGTGCCACTGGAAACTGCTCCCTCTGGGAGCTAAGCTAATCGCGGACATTCGATTGCAGGCGACAGGCCGGCCTACGAAGGCCCATGTCACATCACATGGTTGATGACGCTTAAGAAATTTCGAGATAGTGCTACGGCGTCCGCGGGAGCCGACGCGCACTCGCAAAGCCCGGCGAGTGTGGAAAGTATGCGAGGGTCCCTGATGCGAGGACGGCATCGGGGGGCAACTGAGCTAGTCCGAAAGTCCCGCAACGTAGGCAAGACCCGCGTAGCAACGTTGAATGTGGGTACGTTGACAGGCCGCTCGTGCGAGTTGGTAGAAGCACTGGAGCGAAGAAGAGTTGATTTTTGTGCGGTGCAGGAGACGAGGTGGTCCTGCTGCAAGTCGAGGTACATTGGCCGTGGCTTCAAGGCCGTTTTGTGCAGCAGTCCCAGGAACACCAGTGGTGTTGGTATGATCGTCTCCGAACGTTTCCGTGACGCGATTGCAAGCGTAGAACGTTTCGATGACCGCTTGATGAAGACTGTTGTCGCGTAGAACAGCGACGATGTCATTTCTTTTCTGCATATGCTCCGGCTGCTCTGGCTGTTCCGAGCAAACCAAGGACGAGTTCTGGTCCCTGCTTGATGAGAAGAGAGCGGAAGTGCCGTCAGAAGATATGATTGTTGTGGCAGGTGACCTTAATTGTCACGTCGGAGCAGCGAAAGACGGCTACAGCTGTCATGGTGGTTTTGGCTATGAGTCGCGCAACGTCGATGGTGAGCGTATACTTGAGTATGCAGATTCACATGACCTCACCATCGTGAACACGAAATTTAAAAAGCGTGACTCCCACCTCATCTCGTTTTATAGCGGGAACGCCAAAACGCAGATTGACTATGTTCTTGTTAGGCGTCGAGACCAAAGCCTTGTCACAGATGCGAAGACCGTGCCGTACGAGACGGTTGCCACGCAACACCGTCCACTGATCTGCTTGCTGAAGATCACACTCCCGAGGTGTAAACATGTGGAGCGATGCGGGTCGGCTAGAATCAAATGGTGGCGACTGAAAGAGAAGGAAGCGGCAGTTATTTCTCGAATTCGGTTGCCGACGGTGACAACTGTTGACGAAACCTGGAAGGATGCTACCGATACGATAACTCGGGCTACACGCTTCGAACTTGGCACAACGAAGCCTGGACGACGCTGGGTCGACAAGCAGGCATGGCTGTGGACTGACGATGTCAAAGAAAAAGCCCGAGAAAAGAAACGGCTCTATCACATATTTATTGGTGATAAAACAGTTCACAATTGGCGGAGTTATCGAGAAGCGAAAAAAGCGGCAAAGAAGGCAGTGGCTGCTGCTAAAGCCGCATACTACGCTGAAGTCAGCGAAAAACTGGAAACGCGCGATGGTGAGCGTTGTCTTTACCGACTCGCCAAAGCTCGCTGTCGCCAAGCAGAAGACATCGAGAAGTTCTTTGGCATTATCGACGAGAATGTTCATCTTCTGATGGATCGTAAGAGGGCTGTGAAGCGATGGCACGACTACTTCGAGGAAATCTTGAATGTTGAATTTGAGCATCCTGCTATTCCTTTTGCATCTCCTGTATACGGTTCCGTTCAGAAGATCACAGTGAGCGAAACCGAAGCAGCCCTGAGGAAGATGAAGTCAGGCAAAGCCACTGGTCCTGATGACCTGCCAGCCGACCTGTGGAATTCGAAGGGCTGGTGCCCTGCTGACTGGCTGACAGAGTTTTTCAGTCAGGTTGTTGCTGAGAAGAAAGTGCCCGAGAGCTGGCAGCAAACCAAACCATCCCGATTTGGAAGAAGAAGGGCAGTCCTGCGGACTGCGCTAGATACCGTCCAATTCGCCTTCTTTCGCACACCATGAAAATCTTTGAGCGAATTGTCGATCGACGAATCCGGGATGTAGTCCAGCTTTCCACGAATCAGTGTGGTTTCGTCTCTGGCTGTGGCACCGTTGATGCCATTCACGCCGTACGTCTTCTGCTAGAGAAGCACCGCGAGAAACAGAAACCGGTGCATTTTCCCTTCCTGGACTTGGAGAAGGCCTTCGACCGCATTCCGCGAGAAGTTATATGGTACGCGTTGCGGCAACATGGTATCCCTGAAGAGCTTATTGAGTGGGTGCGCATTCTGTACTCTTGCCCAAGGAGTCGAGTGCGAGCGCCAGCAGGCACCTCGATGGAATTTCCCATCTCTGTTGGGGTGCACCAGGGATCTGCGCTATCCCCACTGCTCTTCGTGGTCGTGATGGATGCGATCTCACGAGATCTCCAGATGGCGGCACCTTGGACGCTGCTCTATGCTGACGACGTCATGCTTGCCTGCGAAGATAAAACCGAACTCGAGCGACAGGCACAGGCGTGGTGCGATCGCTTGGCATTGTTCGATCTCAAGCTAAACGTCAAAAAGACGGAGTACTTGACGATGGATTTGGTTGAGCACGGATCTATTAAGATCAATGGTACTGAGCTCTCACGAGTTACATCTTTCAAGTATCTCGGATCAGCGATCACGTCTGATGGCAGCCTAAAGTTGAAGGTGAACGCACGTGTGAATGCAGCCTGGTCCAAATGGCGCTCACTGACTGGGGTGCTTTGCGACAGGACAATACCTGAGCACCTCAAATCGAAGGTTTATAGAGCAGTCGTTCGCCCAGTAGCGACGTATGGTGCTGAGTGCTGGCCCGTGACGAAGGAAATTGAGAGCCGCCTCAGTGTAATGGAAACGAAAATGCTACGATGGACGGCTGGAGTTACGCGTTTGGACCGCGTTCGCAACGACGTCATACGACAGAGGTTCGGTGTAGCCCCGATAGCCGAGAAGCCGCGCGAAGCTCGTCTTCGATGGTACGGCCACGTCCTTCGCGCTAATGACGACACCGTCTGTAAGATTGGCCTGAACCTTGAGGTCCCTGGAAAGCGTCCCAGAGGACGCCCGAAGCAACGTTGGCTAGATACGTTGCATTTGGACTTAAAGATGGTTGGTGTGCACCCTGATCAAGCATTTGATCGGGAGAATTGGCGTCACCACACCAGAAGAGCGGACCCCGCCATCAAGCGGGACAGACGCTAATGAAAATAATGATGAATACTTATAGGGATAAAATGCAGTTCGGTAAATGTTCTGACGTTGCTAGAGGAAATTATGAGGCCATAGCAAAATTTCTTACGGATGTGGACTGGATCGGATTCTTGGGACAGCTATCTAGTGCTGATGATATGCGTGAACTATTTCTTCATGTTTCCTTTCTATACCTTTATCAGCTAGGCCGGCTAATGCGGTCAATGAGTCCTACCTACCTCGCTACTTGTGTTCCCTTGCTAAGATGAAAGACTACGCCTGGCTAAAGGTGAATAAGGACCCTACCATTGATAATCTCGCTATCTATAACAGGCTCAACGAGAAATTCTCTAAGAAACTTGTCAAATACTATGCATCCGTGGAGAAGAAGGTTACTGATTCGGGAAATCAAGCTAAATTCTATAACTTGTTGAGCAGAAGGTTAAAAAGAAACAACAGGATCACTTCCCTCGTTTCCGATGACGGTGAAAGAGTATTAAATGAACATGAAATGGCTGATCTCCTCGCTGACCACTTCTACAAAGTATATTCTCGCACTGTTGAACCTTCCCAGACAATACGTACGCAAACTCCTGAATTTCCGGTTATGGATGATTCCGCCTGGTTTACCAGCTCTCAAATACTTAGGATTTTTCAACCTCCAGCACTAGCCCTGATCATTTAAGTTCACGTCTATCAAGAAAGTGGTACCGTACATTGCTTTTCCTTTAGAGCTGATTTGCAGTTGCAGTTTCATGCATGCTGATGTGCCGGCTAGGTGGAGGCATGCTTACATCATCCTTATTCCCAAATCCGCAGCTTTGCATCATCCCTCAAATTTTAAGCCAACAAGTTTGATATCTCCGTTTGCTCGGGTATTCGAAAAAAATTTTAAGGAAAGAATTATTTCCCACCTAACTCCTAACTTAACCATCCCGGTGGAGCAGCACGGGTTGACCAGTAGCCATATTCATGACATGGCGGGAGCGGGAAAGCAGACGATGCCCTCCCGCTCCCACCGCATCCCGCTCCCGGCTTCCTGCAACCCGGAAGGTATTCATAAACCGCCGGGAAGCGGGAGCGACCGCGACGCGCGAGTTAGATTCGCAGCGGAGGCGGGAACTGCAAGATTTCAAAAACCAAATTCTCAAATTGCCTGGGTTTCAACCAAGGATGAGCGAATAACGAAATTCTAAGACGCGGCTAACGGACAATTTTGCCTAAAAATCGCCGGATAACGGAAAAACGAATAATGAACGAGCAACAAAAATTAAAACTGACTTGAAATTGTTCGAATCTCAACAGAATATCAGAAATTCATGAGCTGTTAAGTTACGTGCCATCTCTTACCATTTTAAAAGTATTTTGAAGAACTTGTCGGGGACAAAAGTGGCACGATCCCCAATAGAGAAACCAAGATTATTTTGTAATACAATCTCTTGCCACTCCACTCGACTGATGTTCCGGCAGAACCTTCTTCAGTGCTTGGAGAGGACAAGGAGAGCTGAAGAAGCTACTCGTTTATAGATCATTTTAGATTTAGATCAGTTTATAGATTTGCACAAATTGCAATTTAAAACTTTTCCTTTTTTTCGAAGTTAAAGAGGCCAAACACGAAGAATGGATGCGTAAAGCAACCTAAATGACCTTATAGAAGCAATTGAAATGCTGATATTCCACTCTTGCAGGTAGACAAGATTCATTCAATTCCTATTCACCTACATTTGTCTCTACCCTGGTATTCTAAGAATAATCTTAGCAAAAGCTCTTTGAATCTGCATGTTTTGCAATACGCGCCATGGGAAGTTAATTGGATGTAATTTATAGCTGCACCATTTAAATTTTTAATAAAGAAGACCCAAGTCCTAGCATTACAAACGCACCACCATTATCAGCTGGAATCGCCTTCTCCCTTTATCCTCTATCCTATGACTGAAAGGGTACCTTTGCCGTAAGTAATTAAATGGAACACACTGCAGCCGTGGAGCCTCGAAGAGTAGTAGAAAGTCAGCACTATACAGCATGTTAAGATTATTCTTAGGATACCCTACACCCTCCAGCTCTCACGATCAGTAATATCATCGAAGCAGTGTGACATGACATACGGGACAAGTCGATGGGCAGTTCATTGTTTAAAAGGTCTCATAAACGCATCGTACAAGCTTTGCCATCCTGGAGGACATCCTCGATGATTTGGACCATACGTCAGCGTGTCTGACTTTCGAACGTCTTTAAAGGTCGAAACAGTTGCATATAATATGCGAGATGATATTTTCTTTGGTGTCCACATCTTTTCATAGACCGCCGTGTGGGAATGCCCGTTGTTGGTGTAGTCACCTTCGTGGCCTTCTGTCCTTTCACCCTTTTCTTCGATTTCTACGATATCTCTGCGTGCACGGCGCACCCAGGACGTAGCGCACGGCGTTGGGCGTGTGACCATTAGGTTAAAGTGTTCCTCCATATTCTCTAAATATGAGACGAATACAGACTAAAAGAAAAAAATGGCTGAAGGATTGAGGCTGAAGGTTGTGATAACAGTTAGCATACTTTTACTTTTACTTTACTCACTTTTTCATAATTTGGACTACTTTACTATTGAAGAAATAATTTCTAATTTTACACATGCCTTCAGTTATATTTTTATTTTGTTGTTGTTCACTACGAAGTTCAATCCTATTTCGCTGACGATGTCTTCTTTTCCACGCAGAACGTGCTCGTAAAATGTCCACCGACTGACAACGGAAAAGGATAAGAAGTGGTATCGCAATATCCCGTAGAAATAGAGTGCGTGACGCATCTGACGAAAGAGCCACTCATTGTCAATGTTTCAGAACAATTATGTGATTTCTTTCCAACCAAGTAAGCGACAGAATCCGGACCTCCCTCCCCCCCCCCCCCTCCCCAGAAGATAGCCCAGGAAGACGTTAGGAGACATATGGCGAAGATAACCCCCCGTGAAGACGACTTTCGATAGCAAATCGAAAGTCGTCCCCATCGAAATCCTATTGCTTGCGATTCAACACACCACCTCATTGACGGCTTCCCGACGTTCCCGACCGGTTGAGTGCGGGTAGGCCGGGATCCTCCCGCCGTCGGCGCGGGAGGCTCCCGTTGCTTCCCGGCATGTTCGTGAATACGAACTTTTGCCTCCCGGCCCGGTCGCTTTCCGCGGGAAGCCTTGAACGTTCCCGGGAACGTTCATGAATACGGCCACAGGGGTAAATCTACGATGATGTTGGCGTGCTTAAATGAATTTACCGCGGTCCTTGAAAGAAAAGAGGGAGATGGATATCATACATCTGGACTCTGCAAAAGCCTTTAACAGGGTGTCCCACAGCAAGTTACTCGTCAAGCTCCAAATCTCAGGTATACATCCTGGAATTATTAGCTGGATTCAAGCGTACCTAAAAGATAAGTCCTTTCAAGTAGTTGTTAATGGGACCTATTCCAAAGTGTGTCCTGCTCCCAGTGGAGTACCTCAAGGCAGTGCACTGGCACCCATTCTTTCCAGTATCTACACTTGTGATATCCCGAGGGTGATAAAACCATTTGGAGTCTCTTATAGAATGTTTGTCGACGATCACCACTATCTCAACGTCTGCTTCTGGTGAGCAGATGCAAAAAGCTCTTGATGCACTCTTAAATTGGTCCAAAACTGGGAACTTCCCATCTCTCAAACCAACTCCAAGGTTTAAACCTGCACCTGGGACTGGATCCTGACCGGTCAGCTTACTGTCTCCATGGACATAAACTATCTGTTGTTACTGAGGTAACTGATTTGGGATTCTCCTACAACAATAAGCTTGAGTTTGATAGTCACCTTAACAAAGGTGTTAAGGCCTACGTGCAATTGTACAGACTCTTTCGGTGCTTATACACCAAAAATCCTAATGTCCTATTCACGGCGTCCATAACTTTTATTAGACCTATCCTAGAATATGGTACTACCGTATTTAATCCAAAGAAAGGCTGATTAACCAGTTGGAAGTAGTACAGTTTAGTTTCACCAGGAAAGCCCTATTAAGAACTGGCAATTTTGACTTTAGAAACAGACCCGGTGGCACCCAACGTAATGTGGTCTTAGGGCTACCAACTCTGGAATGTAGAAGAAAGATCATTGATGTAGCAAAGGTACGAAAAATTGCGACTGGTCGAGTTCGTCTCAGTGGTTCCTCCTTCATAATGCGCAATTCCTCTACCAGAGGGGCATCCAAAAGATCTTTCTACCCCTGGCCAAGACTACAGTGAGAACGGCTCTCTTCATTCAAAGGGCGGGAGCTGAATACCAAAAGCTGTGCAAGCAGGGTGCTCCACGCGTTTAGCCCATCCATGAGTTTCCGCATATCAATCTCTTATACTCATCCTACCAATGTTTTATTTTAATTCTAATGTTATAGTAAATGCTGCGGCTGTTTAGTTCTTTTTCATGGTTCTGTGTTGCACTATCATCTTTCTCTTATGTATTCGCACATGTGGATGTAACATGCAGTAAATTTAAATATCAGTATATCTGCAGCAGCGAAATTTGAAGCTTAGTCTGTCGTCGTGTCGCATGGATAGTCTGAAGTGTTAAGGTGTACTGGAGTCTAGCCTTCTGCTTTTCTTGAGAGGCAGAAACGCCAGACACATGTTCTGCAGGAGGACAACGCTGCAGTCCGTGTTCAGAGCGACCAAAGATGGGCTCACCGTCACAGAGTTCAAGTAACGGACTAGCCAGCCTGCTCTCCTGGCTGCAACCGGTGGAGAACAAGTGGGGCTTCTTTGTTCGACGAGTCTACGCGAATAACCGACCGTTCAATGTCGTGGTGGCGATTTTGATTGCTTGGCAGCACCTATCCAATTTCGATTGCAAGGAGTCTAACGGAACTAGTGCTGACTTGCAGAAATGAATGCGAAACGAGAAATGGGCAAAATATGGGGTGGATACCAGGGGTGCACACAAAATTTTGCCCCATGTTCGACTTTCCATAAATCTCGGCATGGTGGATATGTCGTTGTTACTTCGAGTTTGACAGCTAGCCATCCCGTATCACGGGTGGGTGCTGATGGACCTCGAGGATATCGCGGATGTTACGTGCGGTCAAACAGCGCCGGTGGTGTAAGGCGAACATCGCTGCCCGGAAAGCGGAAGATGCGGGTTCGAGTCCCGCCTGGCGCAAGAGTTTTGATCGTAACAAAACATCCTGTAACAGCATATAGCCTCTCTACCAGCCGCTCCAGGCTTAAGCAAATGTGTTCAAGCATTGTTACGAGATGGTACTGTTTTATTCGACCGACGTTTCGGCCCTATCGCCTTCGTCGGAGCCTAGAGATGCGAAGAAGAACTCGCTGGAGTCGCCCACAGACCAAAAATTTTGTTGCTCTCCAAAAAACTCCGACGAAGGCGATAAGGCCGAAACGTCAGCCGAATAAAACTGTACCATCTCGGCTAGCTGACAAATTTGAAGTAACGACGACACAAAATTCTATGCGTTAAATTTGTTTAACGGAAAATTTTCGCTAAATTTCCGGTAAATCGTTACATGTCGTTAAAAATACAATTAGCTGCAAACCATTATTTTAAGTGAAAAGATCAAGGAAAACCTTATAGTTTCAATTTAAGAGGTAGCAACTAAAGTTCAAGGAACGGAGTGTAACACTGCAATGCAAAATAAACAATTCAACATCAACAAACAGAAGAATAAACAAGCCTTCAACAACAAATTATCTACAGGGTGTGGAATAGGAACAGATATCGAATTATCAAGATAATCACCGTCAAAGCATCTTAAAATGTACGACCAGGGGCCGCACTCATCAACGACTTACAGTAATTTGACAGAGAAAATTACAGCTGAAATCCCTCACAGCGTGGCTTATCAAACGATATGGTGACGATAAGCCGCGTTATCTGAGTTTTCCGCTGTGAATTCTCTGTTAACGTTATGTGAGTCGTTGAAGAATCCGACCCCAGGCAGGTACCCGGAGTTTCCTCCACCCCCCCCCCCCCCCCCTTTCTAGTTCTTTTGTCTAACTGTTCCGCGAGCATATGCCATTACGATGCGGGCACCAGCCCATTAAGTACAGAACGAATTAGTAAAAATACAATTAAAAGCCTATCAGTGGAATGTTAAACGGTGTCGAAGGCACGATTTTCGAGTGCTTGGTGCGTGGGACCACTCCATTCTTTACAACATCGGAACGTGACACGACATCGTGTCACACGGTCCCACATCCCGCACTGCGGAAAAGGTGTGACACGTCGTAAGCGCGTCAACGTTTACGAAAGTAGCTTTCCTAATTTTTGTTATGAGCTTCCTCTAAAATCGTTTAAAATACGTCCAGCAGCCGAAAGCGTATCTTACGAGAAGGTTATAGCAGTATCTTTGTAGTTTCGTTGACGCGCTTGGGGCTCGGCGAAAAACTTTCTAGCATGCAATGCATTAATGGATTAGCGTGAAGGACGACGTTACTCAATCGCTTTTTGGATGTATCACGCGCTTTACTTCTACGGGATGTCATGGACGAGATTTGAATGCGTATTTAGCCATACAATGACGAATGACTTGCGGTAGCCAGCCAATGAAGAAGTCAGCGCTGTATCCTTCCCAGTCATGTCTGATGTATGCTGGCAGCGAATTCATGAAGTTCTCCAAGAAGATCACTTTACTTAACACAATAAGGCAATTCAGAACCCTAGTTGAGCGGTACCTCCAAAAGGATTCCTAATGGTTTACTGCGTTTTTAAGGATGTCCTCCCGCCAGCGCTCATCATCACCTTGGCGCGGCTCTTCACACGCTACATGTCGGAGTGTCCATAACAGTGGAAGGCCAGCAAGACCTTTTTGGTGTACAAGAAGGGAGACGTGCACGACATTGGCAACTATCGCCCGATCTGCCTGCAGTCCGTAGTCTACAAGCTGTTCACTCGAGTCATCCTGAATAGGATCAGCAGAACGCTGGACGAAGGACAGCACGCGAACAAGCAGGATTTCGGAGAGAATTCAGCACGATCGACCACATACACACCATTACGAAGCTCATCGAAGCGTCGCGAGAGTACAAGCTGCCGCTTTGCCTTACGTTCATCGACCTGAAGAAGGCATTCGACTCCGTCGAGACTGAAGCGGTCCTCGAAGCCCTGCTCACTCAGGGCGTTCCTACTCAGTACATCAGAGTTCTTCGAGAGCTGTACAGTGGATTCACCACCAAGATCTCTCCATTCTACAACGACGTCGTCATCGACGTGAAGAGAGGGGTTCGGCAAGGGGATACCATATCCCGAAACTCTTCAGCGCCACCCTCGAAAACGTCATGCGCGAACTAGAATGGGAAGACATGGGAGTGAAGGTCGACGGTCGGCAGCTGCGCCATCTGCGCTTCGCTGACGACATCGTGCTCATAACACCGAGCATCAGTCAGACGGAGCGAATGCTGGCCGACTTCGATCGTGTATGTGGGAACGTTGGACTGCAGCTGAATCTTACGAAGACACTGTTCATGAGGAACGGACGAGTTTCTGATGCCCCATTCTCGCTCAACGGAACGAACATCTCCGTATGCTCCAGCTATGTGTAAAGTCAACATGGCCAACGAGCTAGCAGGGCTGAGCAGGAGGAAAAGAGCGGCTTGGGGAGCTTTCAAGAGCGTCGAAGAAGTCGTGAAGAAGACGAAGAACGTCCGACTCGGTGTCCACCTATTCGACTCCATGTTCTTCCTGCCCTAACATACGCCTCAGAGACCTGGGCTATATGAAAGCAGGATTAACGCGCGATCAGCGTCGCGCAGCGTGGAATCGAGAGGACGATGCTCGGAGTGACACGACTCACGCAAGTGAGAGAAGGTCTCCGGAGTTCCGAGCTTCGCCGACGTTTGAAGATCAGAGACGTTGTCGCATGGGCCAAGTCGTCGAAAATTTGGTGCGCCGGCCACGTAATGCGATTCGCAGACACCCGCTGGATGAGAGCCATCACCGACTGGATTCCCCGGGATGTCAAGAGAACACCAGGACGCCCACCAACGCGTTGGTCGGACTTTTTCGTGAAAGCCCTGAACGGCCGATATGACGCCCTTCGTGTCCCTCGAGCGAGGAGGATCCATTGGATCACTCTGGCACGCGACAGGGACGAATGGAGACGCTGCTTGTTGCGCCCGCTCGAGCAAGTCGATGATCAACGGGACGACAGGTGATACAAGCGAGGTCAATGAGCGTCCGTGGCAGGTGTAATCCCATCAAGTTGATATCATGCTTTATCCCCGAAACTTTGAACCTTTATCCTAAACTCCGACGTGTTTTTGAATAGATATTCGGCAACTACACTATGCACTATGCACTGTATTCTTTTTTGCGGTGGGCGAAGGCAAAGAACTGCCATAGGTGCCACATTTTAATTTTTTACGTAAATATGTAGCACGCTTACCTTATTATACATAAGAGCATAATCCCTTACGCGGAACAAGGAGCAATCATTAAATCTTCAGCATTGGTGGCACAATTTTGAAAAAAATATTTGAAAAAAAATATTCACAAACTGCATATGTAATGTAAACAACCTGTCTACAGCCAGGGGGTGAAGCAGTCGAACGTGTCAAGATAAGAGGATGGATAGGATTGTACCAAATCGTTGACTTCTTTCATGGAAACGGTGTACTAGGTCGTACATTTATGCCCATGCTTCGCCTAGGGAGGAGCTACAGGTATAGTAACTGTTTTGGCATTACGGTGGATTACGCTAGATTACGGTAGGTTTGAGAGGCGAATTAAGGATCTTGAAATTCATCCATAATATTCCCCAGTTTCATGCACACTGTATACTATCTGTCTAACTACCGTACTCTATCGTAATACCGTAAACCTAAAACATATTCGGTATTAGCAACCGAAATAACCCCATTGACGAAATTTGGGTGAAACCGGTGATGCTGTGCAGGCCATCCTTACCCAACCATGCCTACCGTAGCCAGCGGTAATCGCCGGAAATTTCAAAAACGGATATCAGCATCCTGGACGAAGATTGGGAGTTTTTTACCTCTGGAGACGAGAAAGTAAAAGAGCCAAAATGAACTGTTCTTTGTTTTCAAGCATATCATCAGACGTACATACAATTCTTGCTGCCGGATATCTTTTCAAATACGAGTTAGAAATCCGAATAAAGGTTCATATCGAGGAAAGATTATGAAGCGCAAAAAAAGTTCGGCACTTACCGAAAGCGAACTCACGAGCTCACTCCTTCCAAGCTGAGACGCTAACTCGAAGCCAACACTTCCGGTTTAGAGGGAATCTTATCAGCGCGCGTAGCTCACCGTTGTCGCCATAGGGCTGACGGCTGCAGTCAAAATGCCGAACTTGGACAGATTTGTTCAAAAGCTGCATTTTGCAGTTTCTTCCTAATCATTTTGTAATCAGCACCACAAGCCCTTTCTGGTTATCCAGGTCTACTAAAAGGGGAGGTCAATGACCGTCCCGTTGCAATTTGAAAAGTGACCTATTGCGGGTTGTAAGGGGTTGTCTGAGAAGCACCGTAGTGGGTTTCAAATTTCCCACATACATCTGGAAAGATCGAAAATTCCAAAAAACCGTGTCGTTTCAGTGCGGGCCGATAAAGCAAAACAGACGTCTGGAACCGCATGTCATGTCTCTACACCTTCGATTAGCAGAGTGTGGTAGGTAAAAATAGGCAGCATCGTTGATAAATCGTACCAAACGGATTGAAATAAGGTTATAACGTCAGTATGGTGCACTACGGAGTTCAAGATACACTTTACATCGGCAAAAGAGCAGTGAGCAAGCCCAGCAATGCAGAATCCCAATCCCCGGATCCCCACCCACGACCCTCTAATTGCACGCCCGCCCCCACACCCACTCACCCAACCAGTTGCTGCTACGTGGTTCGTGAGCGACGCGCCTCAATGTTCCGCTTTGGTTACTGTATTGCTAGCACGCAAATAGTGAGTTCGCTGTACTTCCACTACTGTTGCAGCCCCAAACCTTTTGCATGTTAGATTGTAACCACGATGTGGCAGTTTCAGACGTCTGTTTTGCTTCATCGGCCTGCACTGAAGTGATACGGTTTTTTGCAATTTTCGACCTACCCAGATGTCCGCAGGAAATTTGAAAACCACTACGGTGCGTCTCAGACGACTACCTACAACCCTCAATAGGTCACTTTCAAAATTGCCACGGGACGCTCATTGACCTCGCTTGTTAGACTTGTTGATTTCTATGCATTGTTTGAAGCATTGAACCTTCTGCTACCATTTACTATACCTTTAAATGGTTCGTAATTGTTTTTATTTCTTTTTACGTGCGTGGGTACTATAGTTGTGCTTTTTCGAAATTTTATCGAACGAATGAACGATCGAATTTATTCGACGTCAAAAATTTCCGATCGAATGATCGAGCGAATTTATTTGATGTCGAAAATTTCCGAACGAATGAAACTCGATGTCGAAAATTTCCAAACGAACGAACGATCGAATTTATTCGACGTCGAGATTTTTCGAATGAATGAACGATCGAATTTATTCGATGTCGAAAATTTTCGAATGATCGAATAGTCGAATTTATTCGATGTCGAAAATTTTCGAATGATCGAATAGTCGAATTTATTCGATGTCGAAAATTTTCGAATGATCGAATAGTGAATAATTTGTTCGAATGAACGAATCCTACTATATACAAAAGAGTAGAGCGCGTGTGTTTCCGTACTTCAGTCCGTCCGTCACACTGGCGTGTTGGCGATACTCAACAATTGATGTCGTTCAAGGGGCCCGAAGCATCAGCCCTGGGGCAATCGAGGACGCTGAACACGAATCTGAAGTTCGTTTTTCGAGTATGCGTCGCCACCAATCGATATGGATCAAATTCCACTAAATTGATGTCCACGGGAACCACCAGCCACACCATCCAAACGTGTGTCTCTTGGAACGCTCCCGCTGGCTTACACCACAGTCTGTTGTAGCCCATCGGCTGAAGGTCGTGCTTATGCTTAAGGCATTGGTGTAGTGGAACAGAAAAGTAATAGTCACCTTGAGAGGCCCATCGGAACGCAGTCTAGAATGGCCGAAGTTCTAGAATGTCATGTTGAGCACATAGTATGCCCTGTAATCGCCGAATGTCCCGTTCCGCAGTTGAGCGAACTCAAGCGATCCATCGTGATTCCGAAAAAGTTGTTTGGATCAGCCAATAAAATTCTGTGCGGCGGTCAATGTCGTCCACATTTTTCTTCAGAATGCTGAGGATTGCTTGCCTCGTTGGTGGTTCGTAGCTAGGATTCAACGACGTAACAAACTTTTCAAAGCCTGCGGTTGATGCAACTCGCAACGAAAGGGAGCAATCCGCTATTAATACGGCGAGGTTGCCATGTACCGATATTTTTGATTGCGAGTTCATTATTGGGTGAAGGATCGCGTTATAGTCGTTTGAACTTTCGTAGCCTCGGAGGCTTCGTCTTTTCTGAATACCGTGCGATCTGCAGGACAGAACTGTGGTGTTTTTCCAAGTGATACAAAGATTCGTAGTTGTCCTCGACAACGGTATCTTCATCCGCCTTTTGCATATGTTGCACAGAGCAACACGGAGTCCATTCTCATCGACATCCTTACTGAAGAATTCCTATACAACACTCGATCCTCGCATTTTTTGAACTCTGAAATGCGAAGGAATACACTTTATTCCAACATCTTTGTCCTTACGATGTTACAACGAAGTGAAACAAGAAAATGTATCTGAATCAGCAACTTACGCAAGCTTTGCTGCTCAGCTAGCAGTAGTTACTGAATTCCTGGCGGTGGAAAGTTCCCTAAAATTAATCCAAGCGGCCCCGTAAACGAGACCTGGAGGAGGGTGACCCAAACGATCCTGCGATGGGCCAAGGAAACCCTCGGCGAAACAAAGGGAGGAACCAGAGGAGATAAGGCTGCATGGTTCTGGAATGAAGAGGTGCAGGCTGCGGTGAGGAAAAAGAAGGAAGCCTATAGGCAGTGGCAGAAGACAAGGGCACCCGAGCATTTTACAGCTTACATGAAGCTGAAGAGACTGGCAAAAGCAGCGGTAGCAAGGGCAAAGAGCGCGGGGATGAATGCCCTATACGAGAAGCCGGACGAGCCACAGGGAGAGAAGTTCGCCATCCGTCTGGCCAAGGCACGTCATAGAGCTAGCCTCGACATCCGAGCAGTGAAGACTGTGAAGAGTGCTGATGGTAGGGTACTACGGAAGCCGGTTGAGGTCAGAAAAAGATGGGAGGAGTACTTCAAGGAACTGCTGAATGAGGAATTCCCGCGTCGGGAAGTCCAAGAAGAACAGCCAACGGAAGGACCCATCCCGTCATGGACGCAGGAAGAGGTTCGCAGTGCCAGGGAAGATGAAGCTCGGAAAGGCAGCTGGCCCTGATTGGCTGCCAGTAGAGGCCTGGAAGGTGCTTGGGAACTGCGGAGTCAATTGGCTGACACAGTTCTTCAACAGAGTCACGATAGAGGATAAGATGCCAGACGACTGGAGGAACAGCATCATAGTCCCCCTCTTTAAGCAGAAGGGGGACACGTCCGAGTGCTCCAATTACCGCGGGATCAAACTAATCTCACATACGATGAAGGTCTGCGAACGACTGGTCGATTCGAGGCTAAGGGAAATGGTCACCATATCCCAAGAGCAGTGGGGCTTCATGCCTGAGAGGTCCACCACGGACGCGATCTTTATCGCTCGCCAGGTGATGGAGAAGTATCGGGAGAAACGAAAGCCCTGCTACCTGGCATTCCTGGACTTGGAGAAAGCATACGACAGGCTACACCGGGCCATGCTCTGGAAATCCCTTCGAGGTAGGGTGTGCCGGAACGTCTCATCTCGGTCATAAAGGACATGTACGAGGGCTCGAAAGCGGCGGTACGAACTCCACACGGAATTACAAAGAATATGGATATCCCAGTGGGGGTGCATCAAGGGTCAGCTCTGAGTCCGTTTCTCTTCGTGCTGACGCTTGATTGCATAGTGAACCACCTTGAGGAAGGTCCTCTCAGGACCATCCTCTACGCTGACGATATCGCCCTAGTAGCCGACAGCCGTGAGGAGTTGGAAAAGAAGGTGCAGTTGTGGCAAGGAGCCCTCGCAAACAACGTGAAGAAGACGAAGTTCATCAGCTCCGAGCAGTGCACCGAACCGATCCTAGACTGCCATGGGGAGAAGATCGAAAACGTGGAAGAATTCCGCTAGCTCGGAAGCGACCTATCCGAGGAAGGAAGCGTGGATCAGGCGGTCAGGGGACGTATTAATGCAGCATGGCTCAAATGAAGGGAGTCCACAGGAATCCTCTGCAGGAATCCTTTGCGACCGTAGGTGCTCCAGGACACTCAAGGGCAAGCTATATAGAACATTAGTGAGGCCTGCCCTCCTCTATGGCTGTGAGTGCTGGGCCCTGGGTAGAGCACAGGAGCGGCAACTGCACGCCGCGGAAATGAGGATGCTCAGATGGGCATGTGGATGGACCCGTCAGGACAGAGTGCGAAATGAGGATGATAGGACAGTGATGAATACAGCCCCGATCCAGCTGAAGATGAGGGAGCAGCGGCTTAGATGGTACGGACACATCCTCAGAAGACAAGAGGACCATCCCACGATGTTGGCCCTGAATTTCGAGGCACCGGAAAGCGTCCGAGAGGAGCCCCAAGGAAAAGGTGGAGGGACGTCATCAAGAGAGATCTCGCCGCCAGATGACGCCCTTGATAGAATGAGGTGGCGACGGATCACAAAAGCAGCGGACCCTGCGACTGCGCGGGACTAAACGCTCAGAAGAAGAAGAAGAAGAAGAAGGAAAGTTCGCTAAAATTGTTCTTTGTCCTAGGGAACAGCAAAATAACAATAATGTATACTGGGTAATAAATAAGCAACACAGAAAAGGGTGCAAAGTTGCTTAGGGAGGTGTCACCATGTGAGGTAGGGCGCAAATAGGGTCCGGGAAGTGGGTCACCATGCAGTACGGTCCTATTTGCTTTTTGAAACCGAAGTTTTCTGCAGCAATAGTGTGTTTTATCCCTACAATGATCTGAGGTAGGCTATTTATGATGTAGCTGTACATACACATATTACAAAGGCGTACAACCTCTGACTAGGGTTGACCCACCTGGACCCTATTTGCGCTTGAGGCAGTCCTAAAACACATTTGATGTTGCACTAACTTAAGATTTTTACACCGCACTGGTGTGGTCAACCCCTTTGCTGAACTGATTTCTGAACTGGTAATTAAGCATTCCGTTTTACGAAGGTGGAAACCACTGAATGTAATGTGACGATAAGATGTGGTCTCCTCAAGCTAGGACTGCACTGAAGCGTGTGCAATCTCGATTAGTGATGTCATTAGGCCAGACATTTTCTCTTCGTCCTCATTGAAAGATTTTGTCACCGAACGACGTTAGTATCCCATTTTCCTGTTTTAAAAGCAGCACTAGATCCATTTGGATAAGTTTTCCGCATCAAATAGCTATTATGAAAAAGAAAAATCGTGTGATGGAGATTAATAAAAATCTGATAGCCTTTTAAAGTAAAAAGAAAGATGTAATATATTACAACGGCATTGCAAAAGGATGTGCCAGTCGAAGATGAGGAGAACATGTTGGTCTGGCTAGATAACCTCATTCAATCTGGATGTAGGCAAAAGTCCACTCAGAGCCGTTTCTTGATGTTCACAAAAGGACATGCAGTGTTCCTTGTCATCAGCGGTTGTATCGATTTCAGCTCATTGGCCTCATAACCCGAAACGGAAAATAAGCAGAAAGTGGAAAACAGCTATGTCTCCTAAAAGCAGGAGCACCCGCAGGCTGGGTTCGCGCCTTCGCAGTCGAGTGGTACCACCGCGAAAATATTTGAATCGGGCGATTTCAGGTAATCTGTCAAGTGGTCGACCTCTAGAGGTTACGGGTCTTTTGTCAAGTGGCGCAAATCCATCCTTCCGGCTGCAGGTTTATGGGGAGCAAGCTGAACATACAAAAGCGCGGGCGGCCGCGGCGACTGCTGTGACAAGTGCGACGTCTACATAGTGTGTGTTGCTGCACTCACGGATTCTAAAGCTCTTCTAACTGCATAAACCTCTTTTGCTGCCCCTGATCAGCTATTTGAGAGTCCTACGGTGCACTTATTCAAAGAAAATCGATATTTCGAGAAGGAATTGTATGACCTAATGTTGTTGTTTGTTGTTTTCAGCTGTTTCCATTGTGAAAAGGTTTGGGGTCCCTTTGTGACAAGAAGCTCCACTTCTTAAAGCCACATATCTAGATACAATACAGCATACCTCGGGAGTTTGTTAGAGCTCCGCCGCGCGCGACCAAAATCTGTATGTTCGTACTACCAGCTCAGGTTTATCCGATATTCAAATAAAATTATTCGATCGAATATAGTTTGACTATTCGATTCGAATAATATTCGAATATGGCTCCTTTCGATGTTCGAATTCGAATGAATATTCGACTTTTGAAAATCATCGATAATCGAATTCGAACGAATATTCGACTTTTCAAAATCATCGATAATCGAATTCGAACGAATATTCGAAAATCAAGAAAACCGAATGATCGAATAATTCGAATGGATATTCGAAAAAATAATTCGAATAATTATTCGAATATATTCGTTCGAGCACAACTATAGTGGGTACCACGTACGAATGAATAAATAAATAAATTTAATTGCCTATGGTCCGTGAATTACGTTACATGGCAGACTTTCTTCACTCAGGCTTTCCTAACAATAAGTGTGACGAGCTGTAAGGGCAGCGTTAGCCCGTTTAAATCAAAATGTGTTCCTGGCTGACACCAGCAGCAGATTTTTCATGTTGACGCAACAAATTACAGTATTGTTGACCTGCAAGATCCATCTATTTTTTTAAATAGATGGATTTTGCAAGCTATCTATGAATGACGAGGGGGTAGTCATTCGTTGCTCAAACCTTTGTTAACAGGTAAATGTCGTCACAGTTGCCGTGTATTTGTATCGCTTTAGATCCCGTTAAAATGTAAAGCTACGAAGGGTGTGACTTTTCGATTTCGTCTTATAGAATTATCTCGTGGCGGCGCTGTCGGCGTTAGCCCCGTTTATACTTCCATCGCCGGGCGACGCGATTCCAACGGCGCGATGCGTCCAATCGCGTCGCGCTGTTTCGCCCGGCTATGATGGGCACTCCGAACAGCCGGCGACGCGATCCGCGATTACGCACCATTGTGTACTTGCACACACGCATCTATGCACACATTTCCGGGTCCACGTCTGTTTACTCATTTTTTCTCCGTATTTTTAGCCTGTATAAGGCCGGGGGCATACTTCCATCGCCGCGATGCCATCGCGGCGCTCAGTTCATGGCCATTCCGCCGCACGCGGCCGAATAGTCAAAGAAAACCTCGCCGCGGCCGCCGCAACAGTGGCGGTCGGCATGCGCAATGGCTTGCCGCGCCCATCGCGGGCATGGCATACTTTTTCGCGCCGCGCGCGGTGTTTAGCGTTGATCCTGGACGGATCGCCGTCGCGCTCCCTTGCAGAGCGATGGGCGATGCGACGAGCACAGAGAAATTCAAATTCTTTCGCGTCGCTCTGCAAAACTCATCGCCGCGATTCAATCGCGGCGACGGGAAGTATGCACGAGGCCTAAGGAAGACATGGGCGAGAATCTTCTCGAGTTCTGCCGCAAGTCCACCTCATACCAGACAACTGGGGATGAGGGGCGAGGGGGGGGGGGGTGAGAATGAGAGGCGGAGACGAAGAATCCGTGCGGGCGGCGACTGAAATCGAACGTATAAGGTCAAACACATCATAAAAAACAAAATAGGTCATGTAAGCAACAAGTAGAAAAACACACAAAAGAAATAGATAGGAATAAACACGAGAAAACGACACAAATAGAAGAGAGACTTACCTTGTGTGCGAAATCCGCCTCGCCTCATCGAATCCGGACGAGCGGCGACCTGAAACGAAACTTTAAAGGGTTATAGGGGAGTAAAAAACGAGATAAAACGTTTTGTCGACTAAAAAAATCAAAAAAGTAAGAGCGAGTGCGAGGCCGCACTCCGAAAATCAGCTGATTGAGGTCATACCTTTCCCCAATGAACCGCGACCGCGCCCCAATGCACCGCGATCCATCGCATCGCACCCATTTCGAGAGCGACGCGATCCGACGCAGGGCGACGCGATCAATCAATTTGGCCTCATTGCGTGGCCGTCGCGTCGCGCCGCGACGACGTATAAACGGGGCCTTACGCTTTGATTTCCGGAGCATCCCAGGACGTTCCAGTGTCCGGTTCGCCCACTTCTGGGGTCCGGTAAACTGACATTAAATTTACACTATGTAAGAAGGATTGTAGAATACCGTTTCGTCACCGCAAGTCTTGCCAGGGGGCAAACACGCATTCAAATTGGCTGCACAATAAGATAAGTGGGGTGCGCGGCGCGTCCCAAATGGGGACTGCTGACGGGTTCTACTGCTTTTCCAGTGTTTATTGATCCTTGCTTCACTGGCGGATGATTGAACCTGCCTACGTCAAAGTCATTACTTACTCTGGCCACTGATCGTGCCCTCGATATTCGCAGTTGAATCGTCCAAAAGGATGCTGCGCAGGCTTAAGTCCAGTAGCGTTTAGTTTATAAACGAGCGAGGAGAGCGTTTGCCATGCTAAATTCGTTTCAGACTGGATTGCCGCTCACAAGAAGAAACTGGAGATCGCAAAGGAGAAGGACGATGCGTATGAGAAGCTGAAAACTCTGGAGAAGATCAAGCAGAAGGTGAATGACGCAAGGGCTGGCCTCATTGAAGGAAACCGGAAGCGGCGGCACCGCGACACTGAGGGACTGGACGAATCCGCCGCGGATGCTGCTGACTCGTCGGTTTGTTTCTTCTTGTTGACGCGAAGTGCTCCCTTTCTGTGCTGCGTGTCAAAGCTTGGCGGTCTGTGTGATGTAAAACGACGTCTGCTTAAAGGACTGCGCTCCGCTTGAAGACTTCGCATCTGACGAGGAGCTGACAACGCCGGGAGAGCCGTTGAAGGCCGTGAAAGTGATCTACGCGTCTCGCACCCACTCGCAGTTGGACCAGCTGCTGGATGAGTTGGGGAAAACCAGGTTCTTGCTTGTTGAGGCACGCTTTCATCTGTTCCACTTCCCTCACTGGTGAACCGATACGGCAGGTTCTCTCCTCGCGTCGTGACAGCTGCGTCTCGGCAGACCCTGTGCGCGAACGAAAGCGTGAGGCGACTCAAGTTCGCGCACCTCATCAACGAGAAGTGCATGGAGCTCCGGAAAGGGTGCTCTTCGGAAGGCAAGAGGCTCAAGTTGGAGGTGGGAGAGGTTCGTCTTCAGTTTGATCCCTCACTTCTTGCATGTCGATCTAACTTAGAGCTAGTTTAGAGCTCCTCTAGTGTGAAGAAATCTGGGAGCAAATGCCCTTACTACAAGGCCGAGGCTATCGAAGAATTGTCCAACGAAATATTGGCTAGTATCATTTCCAGGCCAAACGAGGTTGATCATGTTTCTGTACCGGTTTTAGCCTTTGAAATTATTTACTCTATTAGGTTTTGACTCTGAAAGTATGTGAAACAGCGAAACACTTCAGTATGTCATAAATTTAACAATTTGTGTCACTTGAAGTTATGGAAGGCAGACCTGATATTGTTGTTATTATTATTATATTTAATGTTTTTATATTGGTTATAATAAGAATAGACTAATAATGATAATATTTTTATTTATTTATTGCGTAGAACACAGTCTAGCATCAATGATGTTAAAAAGGGAACGAGCAAAACATTTCTAGCACAAACATAGCAATCAACAATCACTGTTAAACGATGCATGAGTAGTAGCATATCCTCGAGCACTTCCCGGAATTCAACATGTGGTAGACCTTCTACACACGTGCACAGACAGTCTCGCCAAATCGTCATACTTGCCAACCAGCAAGTTGAATTCTTTGAGAATACTGTAGATTAGAAAATCTGACCTATCCTTGACTTAGCAATCGACACTCGAAGTTTGAGCTTTCCTCTTACGGATTTTGTCAGCATCCCTTCAAAGAAATCTTCCGGATTGATTGATAACTTCCTGGACAGAATTTTATAAATCATGACAATATCAGCAGTTTTCCTTCTGTTCTTCAATGATGGAAGACGAAAGAACTCAGACCGTTGGGAACCATTTGGAATCAAGCTATAATCCGCTGAAGAACATCTTATCATGAGCTTCCTCGTGAAGCTATTATGGACGCTTTCCAAAAGATCGATATGCCTATTTCTAGATGGATTCAATACTGTAGTTCCAGTTTCAACGATAGGTCGAACATAGCTTTTGAAAGCCCGTATGTAGATCTCGGGAATACGGGATTTCAAAGCCCTGAACAGGTTGTAGATACGGAAACATACCTTCTTCACCAAAAGTTTCCAGTGCTTTGAAAAAGACAAATCACTCGTTATAACGTAACCCAAGTCACGAGCTTCATCCACCTTTTTCAGAGCCTGACCCTTAATTCGATACGTTGGTGTTTGGGTATGATACATAGATCCAATCATTAGAAAGTGCGTCTTTTCAGCTGCAAGAGGCAACCCCCATCTTTCTGCCCAAGAACTAATAAAATCTATTGCTGTTTGGACGGACATTGAATCCTGTGCACCATCTATTCTTCTGTAGATTTTTACATCATCAGCATACATTTTACAAGTGACTCCCAAATTGGTTATGCAATTAGGGAGTTCATAGGTGTATAACAAGAATAAGATTGGTGATAAAACACCTTCTTATGGAACACCACTTAAAGCTGAGAAGACATCGGAAAACTGGTCCTGGTCCTTAACATGATAAGTTCTTCCTGTTAGAAATTCTCAGATCCAGTTTACAATTGTGGGGTAAACCTCAACTGCCTCCAATTTGGCCATTAATTTTTTTTTGACGGGCACTTTGTCAAAAGCCTTTGAAAAGTCAAAATACACAACATCTTTGCGTCCCTTCTCTTCAACAGCCCTTGACCAGTCATTCAAGGAGGTAAGGACGGCTGTTTCTACAGACGTGCTCTGGAGAAAACCGTATTGGTTATCAGATATTAAGCCTTGAGCCTCAAGACCTTTTTAAGTATTTTTTCGAACGTTTCTGCAAAGACTGAGACTTATTAGCCGGTAGTTCCTGGGATCATTTAGCGGGGCCTTCTTAAGGATGGGGGTCACAAAAGCATGCTTCCACCTAGCAGGCACTTCCGCTCTAGTGTAGCTCAAATTGAATTTGTGCTCCAGTGGGTGAGCAATGTAAAGAGCAACGTTTTTTTTATGAAGCTTGGAGGAATGTAATCCGGAGATAATGAAGAAGATTTCGGCCATTTAGCCAACACCTCAATTATGTCGTCTCTGTGAAACCATGGCGCGGAACTCATGCGCGGAAAACGCGGCAGATCTGCAATATCATTCAATACAGAACTATTTTCATCAAAATGATTTTTAATATATACTTTCTGGAAAACTCCCAACAGGCGCGCTTTATCTTTGGCTGTAGAAACCGTTTCATCACATTCGTCGACCAGGTCGGGAACTACATTATCTCCCCCAGTCCGAGACCGAATAAGCCTATAAAAGGCTATTTTGTCTGCAGAAGTGGTGACTTTCCTTTCTACATAGACGTTGTAGCTATGCAAAGCCATACTAAGTTTTGTGGACCAAAACTCGTATGAAGATCAGTCTTCAGGTTTATCAGTTAAAATGCCTTTTCCAGTAGTGAAAACGGCGGAAAATCATTCTTTTAAGACGGATAGGGTAATTTTCTCCGTCGTCATTTAGCTATCTCATAGGTACATACAATTCAATAGTGTGAAGGAGGATTGTGAGCAGGGTTTCATAGAGTTGATCAACGGTGCCTCCGGAGTTCATTATACCGATCCAGTCAATATCCATTAGGTACTTACCAATTTGGGAATAATCAGCTTTGTTGAAGTCTCGCACCCATATAACCTCCTTAACCTTAGGCTTCAAGTCTAACTCATACGTTATTATAGCGTGGTCGTTAGTACGGATAGGAGGCACACTGTTGAAGAAACCTTGCTGGTTACATAAAATTAAATCCAGAACTGAATTTCGCCTTGTGGGCGAGTATACTAACTGCTGAAAACCGTGGGTTTCAAAACCTGAGAAAAGTTCCTAGCTGCATGACCGCTTTGATAAGACTTTAGATCAGGGAGATTGAAATCTCCCATCAAAACCGTGACTAGCCCTGTGGAAAAAAAAATCGCTTATAGCCTTGCATAGTTGATGCGACCCTGAGACAGTGCAATCAGGGGTTCTGTATACGCATATGATACGGAACTCTGCAAGGTATTCTTTGATGTCACATAGTAGGATTTCGTAGCAGTTTGTTATAGATTCCTGAAACACCACGTTATGCGAAAAAGTCCCCTTCAGCAAAAATAGTATTCCGACTCCTTTTTTCCAATCCGATCACATCTTATTCCTGTATACTGGTTGCCGACAAAGCCCAAAAGAGGTCTAATCTTGTTTTCGCTGCTTAGCCATGTTTTCAATGAAGTCGTATTTGTAGACGCATAAATTCATAACTAAAGCGCTGTAGTTCTTTACAACCGACCTCACGTTTGTTAGTAGGCCTAAGCAGTTAATCCGTGACCATTCAGCAGTTTCCCGTAGGGGTACTATTGAACGGCGTCGAAACAACGCGACTGGCGACTGGGGTAGTGGAGGGGTTGGGGAAGGACAGGCCTCACGAGCTTGGGTTTCCGGCATGGCGCTGTTATCCCCAGTTCACCACTAGCGACCTGGCGTTGCTCCCTCCTGCGCATTCTCTCCTCCCAAGTTAGCGAAGGGCGCAGATAAACACCCTTGTGAGTGGGACAGAAACGCAAGTGTGGAGCACGCCTTATCGCCAGCCGCTGAAACTTGCTGGCCGGAAGTACGACCTTAACGAGCCGAGGCATGTCTTGCTCGCGCCTACCCATACGATAGACCGAAACGGAGGTGCACTCTGCAGCAAGAGAGCCAAGAAGGTCTGAAACATATGCAAAGTCGTGAGACAACCTTTCCGAAGATTTCGACGAGGAGGATTCAGGAACATGAGAGAGCACAGTGGATCGTCAATTTCATGATCAACTCTCGCAGGTCTAGTACAGGCATTTACATTAGAAGTGACTTCAGCCGTAGCTGCTCAAGAGGCTTCCATGCTCGCTAACTTTGCTTTCAAACAAAGATCCTCTTCCCTGACCAGCTGAACTTCTTGCAGTAAATCCGCGTTTCTTCCGTTAATTTCTTGCATGTCCTCCCTCGTCTGAATCAGCAGTTCGACGACATGCTTTATGTAGACTGGCATCATCGCTCGGCCCATAAGCGACTGCAGCTGAGTGAGCGGGTCCGATTAGATAGCCGTGTGCGATGACCTCCCTGGCGCTGTAACGAGAGAACCACCAGCACGGGAGTTCATCGATCGATTTCCTGTCTTACCGATGGTTTTGGCCATCGCTAAGACAGTGTCACCTCAAAAAGAGTATCTTTAATGTGGCAAGTATTGGAAAAAGTTCACAGAATATTTGCCTCCTTGCCACACAAGGCGACGCTTTGACCACTGAATCCACCGTAGTCACTGGAGAAGGCCTTCGAAGATAGCGAAAAAAATACAAGTATTCGTAGCCAACAACACGCAGCCGCACGCGGTCGATGAAGATGCGGGATCGATGACAATATTAATGACATTGATAAAATAGTAATAATAATAAAGTCGCTCTCGCTCTTAGTGACCGTGATGGAATCAGCTCTACCGACTAACAGTGGTATCGACGACGCTCCGCACAAGTGGAGATCAGCAGGCCTTCGAAGACGACGAACGGCCCGATAAGTTAGGCCGCTAAATAAATACGGATCCACCTTGCAACATCGATCGGCACAGAAATTAATAAAGCGTTCAAGTAGTGGGAGGAGGGTTTTACGGAGAGAACATGGAGAAAAATCATAAATAATTATCCTGTTTTTAATTTTTGATTAGGCTTGTTTGAAATTCAAATGTGGTATTTTCGAACTATGTCAAGCATGCCTATCCTTGACAGAATTTATCCATATCTATTCTTCTTCACTGAAGAGCCGGGAGCTGCAAACAACAAAGGTTCGTCTGAAGTTGGTGGCGAAACGACGCTTTTCTCCAATTTTTCCTCCTTTTTGCTCTCCCTTTTCTTAATTTCATATACCTTGAGTAAAGAAATAAGCAAGTATTATAGACAAATGTTGTCTTCACTACTTTACTTTTATCTTTTGTTTCTTTTTCCCCTACAATTGATTATTTTCCTTTGTCCAGAAGACATTGCTCTTTCACTCTCGCAATTAGGCCTATGTTATACTTCGGCGGCAGTGTTACGCGCTGCGTAGCAGCCCGCGTAAGGTCGGCAGCAGAGTATTGCGGGTGCCGCGGACCCGCCATGACAACGGGGGTGGTGCGGCGCTGCGAGGGTTACTGTACACAATACTGCGTACTTTTGCCTGCAGTTTCGACCACAGGGAATGTCAGAGATGTAGTAAGCAAAACGCTTTTTTTGTGAAGTAGCGCTTTCTATGTCAAGTTAGGAGTTCTTGAATCTAAGCCCCGAAATCTAATAGAATAATAGAACACTTCTTATAACTCAACAGTTCTGTGCCATTTTGCGCTTGCTTTTGTCGATCTACCTTCTCTAAAAGTTCCTTGGTTGACAAGCAGCTCGAAAATAATGTGGAAGCCCTTGTGATGACAGCATTCCCTCCGATACCTTGTTGAGTCCGGGAGGTCTGTCCGATGCAGTTATTGCTCATACTAAAAAGAACGGTCTGCTTTTGTTGCATTTCTATGCAAGGGTTTCCCTAGACCTCACACGGCTAACTTGTTACTGGAAGGCCAGGAAGATTTCCAGTGCAATTAAGATTAATTAATATCGTGCTGAGGCTTTTTTGCGTTACGTTTTGATTTGATTTTGATTCAGGATTCCATACGCCTACATTTGTTGACACTAACGGTGATTATATTGTTGGTTGTCAAGCTCCTTTATGGACAGAAATTATGCACCAACCTACTATATCACTAGCATGTAGATTCGTTTAAAAAAATGTTTAGAATAGATGAACCATAATGGACACCCATCTATCACGCCCTCCAACGGGTCTCATCCGCAGCTCCTGGCGCTGCGGGTGAGAGCCGCCATGAACTGCGGCAGCCCTCGGGGACCTTTGCGTGCGGCGGCTCCGCGACAACTCGTCCGCGCCGCGGCTTTCACCACAGTGGCAGCGTGGGTCTCACTGCGGCGGGAGCGATATGGACGAGTTCTCGGGGTGCTGCCGCGAGACTCTGTAGAGGCCCTAACACTGTCGCCGACGTCTCCGACAACAGCGTCGCCGAAGTATAACAGATGCCTTAGCGTCTTTGACATGGCTGCGGCGTCGGCCACGTCTGCGGCTGGTTGAGCGCAAGGGAAACGGCTCGCTTTTTATATCGTTTTCCATGTCCATCGAGCGTCGAAGGTACACGTAGGACGATTTGAGTGCCTTCCAGATGAATACTTTCTCCTTCGCCTAAACGGCCTTCATGAACTATCTTTCCCAGTTGATTCGCAGTCCTATCCTTTTTCTTGCTTCGTTTAGCTCAGCAAGCATTAGCGACAAAGTTCGAGAAGAGAACGATGTTGTCAGCAGAATGACGATTCAAGGGAAATTTCCTATCCACACGCATAGCCTATTCCTCATGCCGAGAGACTGCATCCTTCAATGCAACGCTGCGATGAGCAGCTTAGGTGAGACGCTGTCGCCCTGTTGGCAGTTCAAGTGTTCCGCCGTCCACGTAGCATTCTCACCCCTTCCCGTTGGGAATGCTAGGTGGACGGCGGAACACTTGAACTGCCGTCTTGCATCCAGCGTAGCAGTCGGCTAGCGTTGTCACGCAGGACGAGTCCACTCCTTGGTCGATGAGCGCAGAGAGAATGGCGTACGGTTTAACGCTATCGAATGCCTTCTTGTAGTCGACAAAGGTGAGAACTAGGGGCAGACGGTATTCCCGACAAACCTGGAAGATCCAAGAGATGTCTGTAGGTGGTCTATGCATGTGCTCCTTTGCGGAAGTAGCCTGCTCCATGGGATGAACTGCATAGTGTCTTTGAGATGCGTACAAGAATAATCTTTGTCTAGCATCTTTCGGTGATTCTAGCTAAGATTGTCCCTGGTTCTATGCATGCGTGTGTGTGAGCTGCTATGACTACGTTTATTGCGTTATGTCTACAACGAGACTATCTCAATCGTGGGAGCCAGACATCGTAGGAGCGACGACCGAAGAAGAGCTCCGTAGGCGCTGGACGGCGGCTTTTATGGAGCTGCCACGCCCCACGGGACCTGGGACCCAGCGCTGGCGACTCCGCCCTTGAAACCCCCTTGATTGCTTGGATCGCGACAATCTTCACGAACGTCCTGTAAAGCACGCCGAAAATTAATCAAGTTTCAAATATTTTCAAGGATATTCAAAGCTTGTTACGGCTAGTTCGAAAGAAAGAATGCACGCTTTCGAAAGCTATGCTATATACTCTCAGAAAATTTCAAAGCTTTAATGTGATATGCGGTTGAAAAAGGCGCAAAATCCGACATAGTTTTGGAATCAGTTTAGTACTCCACAGGCGCGTGAGAATGTGTTTTCATGCTTTAACCCAAATTTCTTTGTTATTCTCTTACAAAAGAATTCTCGTTTTTCGGAGCCTCTCCTTTTTTAAAAGACGGTCGCGAAATAGTTTCAGGTAATCGAGCGAGGAAAGGAGGTGGTTGCGTGTCCCTACTTTGCTACGCGACTTTCTCTTCCACTCTGTCAATTGGTGCTGGTTCCTTACCAGGTGCGCTAACTTCTTTGAGAAGAGTTCTGATGTCGCAGTACACTAGGGCGTGCTGTAGAGCAGCAGTGCCGCGAGTGTGCACTTTGAGAAGGATAGCATATTACTCACCTAAGTAGCACGTTTTTACCTCGCCTTTTCTAAGCGGTTATCATGGGGAATGGGCGCGTGGAGTGTAGTCGGGAGAGTCGTCGCGTGCACCCGATTCCAGGTTCTTGGGTTGGGTTTCCCGTCCAGCCCGATCAAGCCTGTCATCCCTGCGCGATCGGTGAATTGGTACCAAACTCATATGGGAGGGATGAAGCTCTGACTTGTTCATCGGCTGGCCACTATGCATTGGATCCGATCGAAAATCTTCGGATAATTGGATGATTCGCATAAGCGTGATTTTGCGGATCCCGGATTTTTGGATCATTCGGATAATGGCCATTTCCCGGACCCCAGATTTCGGATATCCGAATCGGATATCCGAAATCTGGGGTCCGGGAACAAGATACAGTTTATTATTAGGTTGGAAAAAGCCTCTTCACACTTCGAAATTGTTTTTACCGTTCTCCTTGTAGACGCACTAGCCAATATTGATTGTTGATTCCGTAATCCTATCGCACTTGTCTACCGTTCGCACGCGGACACAGGTCAAGACCCTTCTTGTATTTCGTTATCTATCCAATCGTCCGGACAGATCTACCTCATGGCCATCACGTCAGGCAGCCGACCAAGTTAACGAGATATACGGCTTGGGATCTATTATTCATCGCACTATGAGTGGGTCGGAAAGTCTTAAAGGGAGACAATTCACTCGAGGACAAAGCAAGGTCAGGAAGGTCAACTGAATTGGACGACACTGAACTACTCCATCTTCTTCGTACCGAGAGTAGGCATACGACACGTCAACTGGCAGAGAAGCTCGAAGTGTCTCATAGGATAGTGGGAATCCATCTGAAGGGTCTTGGCTTTGCATGGAAATTTGGAGCTCGGATTCCACATGCCCTGTCAGACACACAGAAAGGTCAACGGCTCTGCATCGCTGCTGCTCTTCTGTCCAGATACGAATGAAAATCCTTTCTGCCGAGGACTGTGACAGGCGATGAGTCCGGAGTTCCGTGTGCCAACTTTCGAAGAAAAAGACAATGGCTACAAAAAGGAGAGAACCCTAAGCCTGACCTCAACCCAATGTTCACGAAAGGAAGATTCTCTTGAGTGTTTGATGGGATATCCGAGGAGCGATTTACTAGGAAACTCTCAGAAGTGGAGGGACACTTACTGCTGCCACATCACCTGTATCACCTGTCGTCCCGTTGATCATCGACTTGCTCGAGCGTGCGCCACCAGCGTCTCCATTTGTCCCTGTCGCGTGCCAGAGTGGTCCAATGGATCCTCCTCGCTCGAGGGACACGAAGAGCGTCATGTCGGTCGTTCAGGGCTTTTACGAAGAAGTCTGACCAATGCGTTGGTGGGCGTCCCGGTGTTCTCTTGACATCCCGCGGAATCCAGTCGGTGATGGCTCTCGTCCAGCGGGTGTCTGCGAATCGCATTACGTGGCCGGCGCACCAAATTTTCGACGACTCGACCATGCGACAGCGTCTCTGATCTTCAAACGTCGGCGAAGCTCGGAACTCCGGAGGCCTTCTCTCACTTGCGTGAGTCGTGTCACTCCGAGCATCGTCTTCTCGATTCCACGCTGCGCGACGCTGATCGCACGTTAATCCTGCTTTCGTCAGGTCTCTGAGGCGTATGTTAGGGCAGGAAGAACAGTGGAGTCGAATAGGTGGACACCGAGTCGGACGTCCTTCGTCTTCTTCACGACTTCTTCGACGCTCTTGAAAGCTCCCCAATCCGCTCGTTTCCTCCTGCTCAGCTCTGGTGCTAGCTCGTTGGCCATGTTGACTCCGCGACCCAGATACACATAGCTGGAGCATTGTTGAGCGAAAATGGGGCATCAGAAACTTGCCCGTTCCTCATGAACACCGTCTTCGTAAGATTCAGCTGCAGTCCAGCGTTCCCACATACACGATCGAAGTCGGCAGCATTCGTTCCGCCTGACTGATGCTCGATGTTATGAGCACGATGTCGTCAGCGAAGCGCAGATGGCCGTCGATCTTCACTCCCATGTCTTCCCATTCCTCCCATGTGCTGAAGAGCTTCGGCTAGCTTCGCAAGCTCGGACGTCTGCTGGTAGTTGCCTGACGCTCGTGCTGCTCCACGCTGGCGTATCATCTCGAGAGTTCCCGGAGACAGGCATCTCTTGGTGGTCTTCAAGCTCTCAGCTCCCTTAGCACTATCGCGGAGATGTTGCACGAAGTGGTCGTATTCCTCATCGATGTTGTCCATGACGGTATCTTCCCAAAGACCGGTAAGAGAGGTGTAAAGGTCCCAGTTGATGGTCGTTCTGGGACTCCTCTTCTTGTTACTCGTCCTTCCCATCGCTGCAGAAATGGGGGCTCTTTCGGGGTCAGGGGAATGAGGCCCTTTAGTGCTGCTGTGTTTGACTCCAGTACACACGGTAGCTTGTCAGGCTCTGTCGTGCGGGCGAAGAACTCCGGCTCCGGGCAGCCAGCCAGGCTGCCCGAAGGGACGGGGCGAGACTCCGGGCAGCCAGTCAGACTGCCTGAATGGACGGGGCGAGACTTTTGAGGCGGCCTCGAATCGCCTTACGATGTACTCCCAGTCTACCGAGTGCAAGCTTTTGGCCGAGCCGACACAGTTACAATCCGCACAGTCACGAACACATCCACGCACACTGTGCACGAACATGCCGCTCCCACGCACAAGGAAGGCGTCGACCCGACACAGTAGGAGCAAGGAGTCCATCCCCTGCATCCCACCTGCGTCTCTGAGCAGTACACTGTCGCATTTGGTTCACGTTTAATTCCCCTATCCACCACCCGGGGACGCTTCACGTGGCCCTGCGACAAGCGGCTCGAGATCCCTCTTAACAAGAGAGCCCGAAGGCTCTCTATCGAGGGAGATCCGTGGTTGCGCTGCATATCGGGCTAAATAATGTACGGAACTCGAAGCAGTTTGTGCACAAAAATCAGCAGATTGATACGCATACTCTTTTGAAGTCCTCGAGTCGAGGTTCACTGGCAAACGCTTGACAGTTTCCTTCGTTAGTAGAAAGGCTGTTGTAGCTAACAGAATGCAGAACCGATGGTAGAACTAGACGACGAACAAAGGTTTCAATTAGTCAGTGGGTTTCAGGTGGTGCTCCACTCGTCAACTCGATCAGCCTGGGGAATCGATCTGAAGGGGAACGTTCTAGTTTTGGATGAAGCTCACAATGTGCTGGAGACAATAGGTGACTTCATTCCTATTCTTGTCGCTTGATACTTGCATCATGGTATGTATAATTACGTTCTCTTTTCCAAGATTATTTCATAACATTTTCTTTACTTTTTTGTTTCGCTTTCGTCTCGGCGACCGCTTCTTCAGAATCTATAGCAGGATGTTGGAGAATTAGTTGTGCTTTGGACAAGTAGTCTCAATATGAACTCTTCGATCTACTAGCAGTGCCTTAAACTACGAATGCTCCCACCGAAACGTGCTACATGAGAGGACGTCAAATCTTGACGAAAAATGTGGATGTGCACCGTCTAAATGTTCACGATTTCATCATCTCATCATGTTAGTGAGAGTTGGTATTTGATTTGTCGTCAGCTCACTATGCCTTAAACTGTACATGTCGCGAAGATGCACCGCGGGGGTGCGGTAACGCGTCGTGCTCCTACCGTGTGGCAGCAGCCAATCAGGCATCGGCTGTGTCGCACGGTCACGGCATATGGTTGTCTTCCGCGATTACGTTAGAAGCAACGGTGCGTTCCCGCACCTCCGCTATACGTTCCAGCACCCCCGCGGTGCGTCTTCGCGACATATACCCCTTAATCTTATATCGTTCTTCTTCTGCATTTTGTTGTTCCAGAAATAATGCCGGATTTGAGTCCCTAAATTCACATTAAAATATTCTATAGACCGGTTTTACAGCCCAACCAGTACTGTCAGATTCCAGGCGACTTTTTCGTTGCTTGAGCATTTATATAATATCTTTACGGAAAGATTTCGTGTTTTTACAAAGAGTCATTGGAGACGCGTAGTAAGATAGTATTTGGTTTTGGAGACATCCGCAGAGCATGTTGAGTGCAGAAGAAATCATCATTTTCATTAGCGTCTGTCCCGCTTGGTGGCGGGGTCCGCTCTTCTGGTGTGGTGACGCCAGTTCTCCCGATGAAATGCTTGATCAGGGTGCACACCAACCATCTTTAAGTCCAAGTGCAACGTATCTATGGGTGCAGAAGAAACCCCTTGCCTAATTCGTCGAGTCGGTTTCCAAACGCGCGGTTGAGCATCACCATCGTATCTAAACTTTTCTGTCTTGTGAGCAAACCCTCCACTGCAGTTGCGAATGCTTGCGGTTCTTTCACGAAGGATGTCCTTCGCTGATGTAGTTGTTTCATGAGTTCTGTTCCACCAAGCGGCTCTTATTATAAGGAGACCTAATTCTAAAAGTAGGTAGCAACAGAGGTGAGAAATGGCTCTCTGCAGTTATGCAAAATGAGAGCGATATCTGCTACTCGCCGTCAGCGCTGCGCTGTTTGAATGTCAAGTTCCGAAGAACACGTTTAGGAGGCTCTTCTCCTCACCGTTCTCATCGTCAGGTGAATGCGTTTAAGGCTGCGTTCGTTGCTCTGTTTCAGTGACTGCCCTTTCTGACTGAACGACTTTCACACAGTTACAGCGGTAGTATTGAACTCCTAAACGAAAACACCCTTTATTCGCATTTTGTGCGTCAGAAAAAATGCTCCCAAACTGAGAGAATTTCAATAATTCTTTGTGAGAGAATTGCGATAATTTTTTGAAAGACATTCAGCATTTTAGTCAGATCAGTCCTGCGTTTTTGCAAAGTATTACACACCACGTTTCTACAGAGACATTTGAAATTCTGATGCCATTTGCTGTTGAAGATTCAAATGTAAAATCTAGCATTTTTTGGCAGCCTATTATACTTCTGTTTTTTCCCCGGAACGAAACTGTTCTCCCTGGTAATTTGCTGTTTTTGCAACTAAATTTATTCTGCTAAATGACAAACACCAACCTTTGTAGTGGCTCTACAAGATGAGCCATAAGTCCGCCAACAAAATTAGGCGACCCCATTATAGGAGCCCTTTTTCATTTGCATAGAACCACGTACCGACTGTGATGTATCATTCTCTTAGCGCTGTACTCTTTGTAAGTATTATGGTTGTAGCTACTCTTATTAGGAAGCAGTGGGCTCCTACGTAAAAGTACCGATAATCTCCCTCCGGCCAGCCGTCCTTATCAAATGTGAACATTGGATGAATGGATCTGAACTACAACAGAAGAACGCAATTAATTTGCTGATCACACACGATGCATCAACGAGCTGGAACAAATGCAATATTCAGCCGTGTGCGTAATCTTTTATTACGCAATGTGTAGCTTTTAGAAAGCTGCAAGGAAACCCACAAATGAGGCGAAGGCTCGGCTATGAGGAGAAGAGAGTAGAAACAAAAATTCATGGGCACAGTTGGAGCGCGTCGCGCAGGCTGGCCATTCAGTCACCGCTTCATTGGACGAAAAGATTCTCAAAGCAGAGCCATCCCAGAAAGGTCGGAGTAATAGTGTGTTTACTGTGTTTGTTTACTACTTCTAGGGAACGTGACTGTAGACAAAACAATGGCTACGCGTGGCAGTCATTCGTCATAAATGATTTTCCAAAATGTCTCCCGTCCTACCCTAGGTTTTTGTGTAAAAAGACTGAAAACCAGTAAAAATGTTTGATTGTTTGATCAATGGGCACAAAAATATATATTTTGGACTTAATCGCGCTGTTTAAGGCAAAATGCGAAATGATTCCGGTAAAGCGACGATTCTAACAGCAAAAAGGGAAGAACGTGGTAGTGCTTCTCCGTCCATCTGCCAAACATCGTACTTGCAAAAGATTAGCCGTGAAGCTCCTGCATCTTTAGATTTTTGGTCTTGCATCATTCAGTATCCTCTAAAAAATCCCATAGTGTAGAAATAGTATAGAAAAATCGTAGTGCAAAATCTTCTTTGTAACAATTGTCGGAACAAAATTCCGTAAGAGACGCGGGCTGCAAAGCTACCCACCCATACGATCTGAAGGCTCTCGTTACGCCAGGTCTGCACCAAGTGTGGTACATTCCTGGCCTTTTTATACGACTACGTTTTTGTTGCAGGGCTTATGGTCCACCCCGTATTCATTAACATCCTACTATATAGAAAGGAGTAAGCGGTTGTATCTGTCCTTCCGTCTGTCCGTCCGTCTGTCCATCTGGCCTTTCCTAAACGTCGAGTAGTAGCCATCCGGATTCAGACGAGGTGTCACCTACGTCGTGTTGAGAGGGGTCAGAAGACGTGTCGCCGATGTCACGCAAAAGGCGTCCGAGTTCCGGACATGTGTCATCGACGTCGTGAAAGCGAGCGTCCGAGTTCGGAAGAGGTGTCACCGACGTCGTTCATCAGGTGCCTGGATTCAGAAGACATGTCACCAATGCCGCGCGAAAGACGTACGTGTTGAGAAGAGGTGTCACCGACGTCGCGCTAGGAGTTCCGAATTCACACGACGTGTCAACGATGTCGCGCAAGGCACGTCCGGCTTGAGAAGACATGTCACCGACGTCGTTCATCAGGTGCCTGGATTCAGACGACGTGTCACCGATGTCGCGAAAGGCCTGTCCGGATTCAGACAACGTGTCACCGATGTCGCGCCAGGGGTTCCGAATTCACACGACGTGTCAACGATGTCGCGCAAAGCACGTCCGGCTTGAGAAGACATGGCACCGACGTCGTTCATCAGGTGCCTGGATTCAGACGACGTGTCACCGATGTCGCGAAAGGCCTGTCCGGATTCAGACAACGTGTCACCGATGTCGCGCCAGGGGTTCCGGATTCACACGACGTGTTACCGGTGAAGGTGGGACCACTAATGGGGGACCGGTTAAGAATGGAGTCCAATAGGGTAAACGGTTGACCAATAAAGGGTGCACCAGTGAAAGTGGGACCAGCAATGGGGGCCGGTGAGGGAGGGGTCCAGTGAAGGGGACCGGTGAAGGGGGGGGGGGGGGGCGGTAGATGGTTGACCTGTGAAGAGGGGACCAGGTGAAAGGGGGACCGGTAAGGAATGGACCAGTAATGGGGACCGGTGAAGCGGGGGGAGTGGTCCAGTGAAGGGGGACCGGAAAAGAATTGATGAATAAAAGGGGACAGTGAGGATGGGACCAGCAATGGGGCCGGTGAGGAGGGGGTCCAGTGAAGGGGGACCGGTGAAGGAGGGAGGGAGGGGTCCAGTGAAGGGGATCGGTGAGGAAGGGACCAGTAATGGGGACCGGTGAAGGGGGAGTGGTCCTGTGAAGGGGGACCGGTGAAGGGGGAGGGTCCAGTAAAGGGGGACCGGTAGATGGTTGACCAGTGAAGAGGGAACCGGGTAAGTGGGGACCGGTAAGAAAGGGACCAGTAATAGGGACTAGTGAAGGGGGACCAGGTGAAGGGGGACCGGTGAGGAAGGGACCAGTAATGGGACCGGTGAAGTGGGGGGAGGGTCCAGTAAAGGGGGACCGGTAGATGGTTGACCAGTGAAGAGGGAACCGGGTAAGTGGGGACCGGTAAGAAAGGGACCAGTAATAGGGACTAGTGAAGGGGACCAGGTGAAGGGGGACCGGTGAGGAAGGGACCAGTAATGGGACCGGTGAAGTGGGGGGAGGGGTCCAGTAAAGGGGGGACCGGAAAAGGATTGATGAATAAAAGGGGGACCAGTGAGGGCGGGACCAGTAATGGGGATCGGTGAGGATAGGGGGACCAGTGAAGAGTGAAGAGGGGACCAGTAAAGGGAGGTCCAGTGAAGGTGAGAGCAGGAGTGATGACCGACAAAGGGGGAGGGGACCAGTGAAGGGTTGACCAATAAAGGGGAGGGCAGTGAAGGGGGACCAGTAATGGGGAGCGGTGAAGGTGGGAGGTCCATGAAGGGAGACCAATAAATGGGGTACCAGTGAATTACCAGTCAAGAGGGGACCAGTAAAGGAGCCAATAAAGGGAAGACCATTTAGGGGGGTTCAGTAAAGGGTCCAGTAATAGAACCATAAAGGGGGGACCACTAAAGGAAAATAGTGAAGGGGATCAGTGAAAGGGACCAATAGGGCGACCAGTAGTATTTTCCCTGTGTCGTCCAACGTGGCGTCAGAAAACGTGCTACAGACGTCGTGCCACATGTGGCGGGGTGCAAAAGACATGTCGTAGACGTCGTGACATATGGTCCGGACTCAGCAAATGTGTTACAGACGTTATCCAATGTGTATCCGGGTCCAGAAGACTTACCACAGATAAGACTTTGCACAGCGTTCGTGAGATTTTCAGATGACTTTTTAAAGGCTTCGTGCAAGAAGGAGAGTGCGCATATGTAGTTGATTCTCACTTCCGTTTTATGCCGGCACATGGGTAAGGGGTATTGGTGGAGTGGGTTGGGGGGGGGGGGGGGGAGTAGGGAGAATGAGTAAAGGAATCGGAGTAATGTTATTCCCGTCGGACTGTGAACTGCATCGGTCTACCAATACCAATTGATTTCATTTGAGTTTCCGCAGAATAAGCACTTCGGAGTAAGGCTCTCTATGTGTTCCTCGCCATGTACGCCACGAGTAGAGAATGAATCGCGGACGTGCGATAGAGGGTGGGTAAGCTCCATAGGAGTGGTTTTGAAGATCCTGTCCTACCGTATCCCGCTATACTACTCTATGTAGCAAAACCGGTTTTTTACTCTAATGAATGAGGAAAGCCTAAAGAGGTCAAGAAGGTGGTCGGGATGTTCTATTCTCCGGGTTTGGGGGCGAAGCTCCCAACCAGTCGTTTGGCGGCCAGTGGCCCCCGGACGTCTGTAAATCGTATAATTAGTTACTGAGTACCTCTGGTAATAAGCGCACGAAAGATGAGGCGGACTGTATCACTTTCACTAGATCATAGAAAATCTGCATTTTTTATTGCAAAGCGGTGAAGGTTTTGTGATAGCTATACCATTTCCACAACAAACTCAATGCTTTAAAAATCAGATGGAGCACCCTAAGAAGGGAGCTGGATAGGTGAGATTTTCAGTTCAGCAATTTATTTTAAAAGCTCGACGGTGTCCGCAGGGTGTCTCCAGTTTGGCCTCCCTAATTTGAATACTGCAGTTTTCTTATTCTTCTAGCTATAAGAATGGTTTCAGGCTTAGTAAATGTCTAGCAGTGTATAGGATTGTGTAGGAGCAAAACTCGGTGTCGAGCTAAGAGATCGGACCGCGGACTCTCTCTCATCGTGCTGCGGTGTTAAGCTGAAGTAGACGTGTGAACAGCGCTGACACTATTAGTTCAGTGGAGACCTCCATAAGCTGAGCGAGTGTATGATGTACTCTCCTATCACGCACCGAAACGTTGAAACGCAGCGAATGGAGAAGCAAGATGTTTATGTTCAACCAAGCGCAGCAGTGCTATCATTCGCTTGCAGGCAACTTTTCAGGATACACTCTAATGTGAACATTTAATCTTCACTTTCTTGAAATGTTTTCAGTTAAATCAGTTTCTTTAAGCCTCAATTGGCTGGTATCGAGGTTGTAAGCTGTCACAACGATGTTTTGTTGCGATCAAAACTTCTAGCGCCAGGCGGGACTCAAACCATCACCTCCCTCAGGGTGCTGATCGGTCCCACGAGGTGTGGATGTTGCGTTCGATCAAACGGCGCCGATGGTGTAATGGCGTAGAGCATTCCCACCCGGTCAGAGGGAAGTGCGGGTTCGAGTCCCGCCTGGCGCTAGAAGTTTTGATCGCAACAAAACATCGTTGTGACATATTTTCAGTTAGTTTTAATGCACGTCTATATGACTTTGGAAGGAATTCTAGTTGATTTGGAAACCTTCCGTTTTAGGGCGATAGTGGTATAAAATATGCGTCACGTCGAGCAGTGTTGTAATTAAGAGCGTGCAGCAGAGACTCCGTGCACGGCGTAAGCGTGTTCGAGACATAACTGCCATCTGAGTCTCACGCTATGTTCAGGTTCACTGTACTCGTCGGAGCTGACCTCAGTGTCAACCACATTGGCCCTTTCCCTCATTCGGCAGTACCTTGACACGTACAGGTTCGTTTCTAGCAAGCGCCCAGCGCCACCCAGCGCTTTTTGCACGATACGCTTCTGTTAAGGTCTCGCCTGAAGCCAAAGCATCTGCTGTACATGAGGCAGTTGCTTGCCGTGGTAGCCGCTCTGGATCAGTTCCTACAAAAGCGTTCTGACGCACAGGACGAGGTGCTAACCATCCAGCGCCTGGTCATTCTGGTTTGTTCCCCATTCTTCCATTTCGGGAGGTTCCCCACGTTCAGTGCTTTCGCATGCGCGACTCAGCTAGCTTTGGAGAGGCTTAGGCGGAGGTGGAAAAATCCCTGAGAAACAGCCGAACGTGGTATACTCTTCCGCGCTTGCGCCAGCAGGACTCAAGTGTGTGTGTGTGTACGTGTGTGTGTATGTGTGTGTACGTGTGTGTATGTGTGTGTGTGTTTTGAGCGGCTCAGTACTCACCTTTCGATTTCAGCTGGGACTAACCGATGTGAATCTCTTCAAGATCGTACATTACATGGATTCAACTGATATGTGTAGGAAGTTCCACGGCTTCTTTATTCGCTCGATGAAGGCTCGAGTCTCTACCTGTGCTTCCTCCTCCCAAAGCGGAATCGCTAAGTTAATGACTAGCAAGAAATCAGGTAATGTTCGAGGTATATAATAAGATGATCTCTATCATGGCAGATTTCAATTAATTTTCTGACAAATGAATCAGAACCACAAACCCAGCCCGATGGTGCGCATAAAGTGGCGAGTAGGGATGAATACGATACGCATTCTAGGCTTGCTCTTGATAGCATATAAGGTGAAATCGGCTTTCTTTGATGTGAAGAACGAGTGTTGCATACGTCTGCTCGCATTCGATGAGAATTCCATTCTCCACGGATGATAGATACTTGCTATTATTACAGGCTTCGTAGCTGTTCATTATCTCACAGAAATTTTCCAAGGAAGAATTTGCCTTCGATGGCGGTCGCTGTTGACCTACCATTGCTGCTTCGTGAAGCTTGGTGGAATAGTCATTAATAAGAGTGTTTTTTTTTTCATCTGCACTGCCGCAACACAAATTAATACTCTTGGCCAGTGCTGATGATGTAGACTCTTTAGCTAATGTTGGCTTAGACCTGGTTTATACTTGCGTCGTCACGCGGCGCGACGCAATGGTCGCCATAGATATCGATTTTTCGCACCGCTCGGTCGATACCTATTCGGACTATGGTGCCGCGCCGCGCAGCGACGCAACTATAGACCAGGGCTTAGAGTCCTCTTTTCTTTTGTGGCCTCCTATCCTGGCGCATTCAGGGAGTACTACTGCAGCAGCCAGCAACGTCGAGGAACGGGATTATCCGTCTCCTTTATTCACGATAAAAAGTTTCCTGGAAGCCCTGAGTAATAAGTGTGAAGACGGAAGAATAATCGTCGAGAAGAAGGGAAGCTCTGCGAAGTAACGTCAATTTCACTTTTTCTCTCGGGCCAAAAATTCTGATCTACTACGAATTCCAGGCTTCGTTTTATCCTCTTGAACCCAGCGTCGCGTCTAATGGAAGTGGTGAGAGAGGCACGAGCCACGATCCTGATCGGAGGAACAATGGAGCCCGCCAACCTCTTGGTAGGTACGCTTTGGGCCTATTACGCCTCACTCGCTGTTTTCAGTTAGGGTACGAGTAAATTTAGGCCCATTGGAGGCGAGTGGTTTTGTGAAGCCTATGGTTGGGTCGGATTAATATTGTATTTGACCCCAACCTTTAGCACATCACGATTCCGACTTAAGTGGTTTCCCGAGAGGAGTAAATATTTTGCATTAGTTTCCCTGAATATCGACCTGATTAAAAAGTCGCCTCACGAAAGCACTGAAATGTTGTCTAGGCACGAGAAATATCCAGAGGACACAGAGCACGACAGGTTAAGACTGCGTGGTGCCAATTTGCCGACCCTGGAGGGATGGACGGGTAAATCGACCTGCACGCAACCCGAACCAAGAACCTCGACTCGGAGTGCAACGCAACGCCTTCTCTGACCTCGCTACTGCGTATTGAAGGTACAGAGCCTTCATGCATGATAGAGATGAAAGGCTGCTCGTGCTTTACTTTTGCTCCGGAGTTTCCCAGTATTGAGGAGCCTATTTTCTAAGCCACCTCAAGTGTTTAACTGTACTTGTGTGCTGACCGCTTCTTTTTGTTGCGCAGCACAGTCTTCACGGCGTACACTGCTGGGACACAGGCGCTCCAAAAATGGCTCACTTCTCTGCCGCAGTGAGGGAGCAGAGTGCGTGTCGTCTCACCGCCTTCGTCGACTGCGATGCTCACTACCGACGTCGTCACGAATCAAGTCTTGAATGCTTTTCAATCAGCAAACTACCCAGATCAACATTTTGGAGCCCCAGTTCTCTAAATGAATCTCTCAACGCCCGCACTCATTTCTGGAAGTGGTCGAGCGTTATAGCCCTTTGTGGCGCTCATGCCCTCGCATGCGCCTTTGAAGCGGTTGGAACAACAATGAGCTGTGCTTCAGCCAAAAGAACATTAGTAGAGTGTAGTGTTTCTTCGATGAAATGCTCCAGCGATCCTGTTTCATAACCTATCGTTTGAAGGGGAATGGGCGTCGTGAGCACATTGCAAGTCCAAAGCTGTTCCTCACCTCTTCAGCGGATTATTCCGCCAACAAGAATGGCAATGCTTACACAAAATCTACCCTGTGATTGCTGACCCAAATCTGGTGTCAAGGAGTGAATTAGATTGGAGTGTTCAGAAGTTGGCTTTATTCCTCCACCAGTCTGAGAAACCTGTGCAGCCTTTAAGACGCCTAGCACCGTCCTCCGCCTTTATAGCGTATTGATGGCGCATTACAGTATCGGCGTTTGTGCTGGCAGTTGCTTCGTTTCAGGTCGACTGCCTAACTCGAGGCGGAGCCAAGAACGGCATTCGCCGCTTCACGTGCTCTCACGTCATCGATGACCATCAGCTGCTGGCGCTCTCTATAGGTAGTCCCTTCCACTGACTTCCACGCCTTCTACCGCTCAAAACAGATGGAGCGTTACCATGGCTCGACCAGAACACGAAATCCGTTCAGGTCACCACGTGCGAAACGAGGCATTCTCGCTCACCTTCGAGACTCGCGGAAACGTTCAGTGTGTGAGTTACCTGTGGGCAGGTGTCCCGCTTTCCCGTCTCGATTATTGCAGTTGGTTGGTTCGCGTGAGTAAGGATGACTGTAGCGGTCGTGATTGCTACCTGGCGGCAGCAAACCAAATCAGCGTAGTCCCTAAATAAGATGGGTGCTGAATTCTGCTCAACATTGCGTTAAAGGTGCTATAGGTCTGCAGGATGGCTAGATTGGACCGCGGTCTGCAGATCAAATAGATTTTAAACCAAGTAATGGACGTGTTCTTTTTGGCCGGATGTGAAAATTGCGCCGTCCCGACGAAAATCGCCCATAGTAGTGCAGAAACCTCACCTCCGGAATCTAACTCTCGACCACCCAATCAGCAAGTCCCCACCGCTTTCCACTCGGCCATCCAGTCATTCCGGCAGTCGTTGCGGATGAATCACTTGAGGGTAACCTGTGGCCTCTTTTAGGAAACCTAGGAGTTTATCAGACCGCAATGGTCAAACTATAACTTGAATCCCCATATCTTTTTTAGGTTGATTTCTGAGCACGACAAGGCCATTCCAGGCGTCATCGTTGCCGTATCAGTCCGCAGTGAAGTGATACCACTTCCTACCATTTTTGTATCACCCAAGAAGATTTAGCAAGAACTAACTTCACCCCTGTTCTCCTTGTCAGATACCCTACAAGATCACATAGGTCTTGCTGAGAATCGTTGGGGCAAGTTCGCGCGTACGTTTCTTGATAGTCTGAAGTTCCTTCTTTTTCTGTGGAAGGAGGCGTCTCGGCCGAGACACTTTTCGTTACATCAGACCTTAAGCTGAGCGTTACATCAGACCTTAAGCTCCTTAGGCTTTACTTCCACCTTTTCCTTCTTTTCTTTCCTTTTTCCTTCCATTTCCTTATTTTCCTATCTTCCTTTTCTTCTTTCTTTTTCTTCTGCACGATCGTCAATTATGAGCAAGGCTTTCTGTTATTTTAAGGTTTTCCATCATTAGGCCGTTCTCTAGCTTCGGCAATGTTCAATGTTATAGACGAAAGATGTTGCCGAAACTCTGTTGTTGCTGGCCCGCGAAGTACCGAATGGCTGTGTTGCGTTCTTCACAAGCTACGACTACATGGCACAGTTCGTTTCAGTTCTGGAAACGTTCGACGTGGCGAGACAAAGCAATGTATGTTTAGGCCTATTTTTGAGCCTCGGATTCAATTCTGCGTTAAAAGCGGTCCTGACACTTCAGCGTATTACTGATCGGAGGGCTCACAAAGGGTAGTACGGCGCAGGCCTCATGGCGTCAAACTGAGGCTCGGCTTTCTGTGGGCGGAGTGTCTTGCACTTGCCGCTTCGCGCAGCGATATCGTACTTTACGATGGCTATTTCACATGCGAGAAAAGTGTAACCTCGAAAAATTTGTTTGCCAGGTAACCAAAAATAGTTTACCAGAGGATTTGCCTAACCCTAGGCTTGGTGTCGTTCTCACTCCTAGCGGCAGCTAAATTTTGAGACCTAGGCGTATGTGATTGATACCTCGACGACACGTCGTCGACGCAGCGACCCGTCGCCGACAGTCTATCTCCGACTACCTGTCACCGACAGCGCGGAAACCCCGTCGTGGCGAGCTAGAGAACGCGCGCACTATCTAGCGCTCCGCATTGTGTGACAACCTGACGCTCAGCGTCGGCGACGGGAGTATAGCACCCCCCCCCCCCCGCCACACTGCCGGCAACAGCGTCGGCGGCGCGCTCGGCGACATATTAGGCCCTGTTTAGTGTGCGCGCAACGCGCGACGCGATGCCATGGGTAGTGGCCGAGTTGATCAATCGCGTCGCTCGATCAATTTGGCCACTAGGTATGCATCGCGTCGCGCGTCGCGTGCACACTAAACAAGGCCTTACAAGGGTGGCTAGGCGCTGCGCAGCACCCGCCCAGCACTGTCGCCGACGTTGTCGGTGACGCGACGCCGAAGTATAACATATGCCTAACCTTCTGTCGAGCCCCTCCTCTGGGAATCGATAACTCTGTCGCTTTTCCCCCTTCGGCACTTCCGTCGATTCATTTGTTGCGATCTTCGGAAGCTTCTCTTGGAGACACTCGGTAGTATTTCTTGCTCTCCTTGAATTCTCAAAAAAGGTTTGAGTGGTGTTGACTTGAATGCGGGCCTCTCAGTGGATCTCGGACTTGGAAGACGGCTTAGCAATTCAATGATGGCCACCCATGATAAACTCCTAAGAACTAACAGGTTGGCATACGCCTAACTTCCAGATGATACCTAATTGTTAGCTACGGACAAACTCAATTGCACATGCAGACAAGGTAGGTGGATAGGTGGACAAGGGGTGCACATTTGGGCAAAGCAGTAGCCGTGCTTTCATTCGCTACCATGCTGTTATGCGGAGCAAATGTTGTGAAGGGTGGTGTCGATCGCAGGGCCTTACTTGGGGCCTGGTACAGGGTAACCTTGTCTGCTGTGCTGCATGTCTGTCTGCCATCCAACTCTTCGCCGCTCAATTCGGGCATCTACTGAAGATTTGAAGATTACGGTGAGAGCTCTGAGCAAATCAGTGGATTCTATAATAGCAACTGGGTGCGCCACAAATTCTCGGCAACTTCACCGTCAGATTCTGACAACGGCCGTGCTTTAGATGAGGAAAAGGATACTCGTTGAACCACGCCTCGCGTCCGCAGATACGTGGAGTCAGTTCGCCTCTGCGGCTCGAATTGGCGACGGTGCGATGTTGTTCGCTGTGGCCGGTGGAAAACTCAGCGAAGGTGAGACAACCGTTTCAGCGCAGTTTCCGCTGACCTCCACAGCTGATAGCCATATGTGGAAAGCTCCTTAAAAGCGGTGCGGCAAAATGCGTGGAATTACCCTATTTTCAGGAATAAATTTCAGCGACGAACTGGGGCGAGCTGTGTTCATGGTTGGATTGCCGTATCCCAACAAGAACAGCGTTGAACTCAGGGAGAAGATGAAGGTCAGCAGTTGCATATGACAATCATAGACGGATGCTTCCTGCGATTTCTGTTCAGGATCTCTGCGCTGAATTACCGTTTTACATCAAAGCACTCACACGGGCCTTGGTACTGATGAATCTTGTTCTTTCGTTAACAATTTCGCGTTCGGTCGGGCCTGATTGGCTGCCGAGATTACGGTCAGTGCTCCGGCGCGTTCCTGCATCTCGCTGCTCACATTCTCGACGTGCACCGAAAATGTGTTAGCGTAGCTGGAGCGCGTCGTACGAATAGGAACTCAGCCACCGCTTTGTTTCATGAGAAAATTGTCGCATCTGAGCCACTGCGGAAAGGTCAAAGTAACAGCGGTTGTGAGACTACTTCTGCGAAACTCGAGTGCACACAAACGTTGGCTGTGTACAGTAACTACTAATTACATCTTTAAGGAAAACCTGCATCACGCATCTCTATATAGGGGAAGTTAGATATCGTCCTTGAAAGAAGTAGGATCAGAGCTCCATAGGAGCTGCGCACAGGACGCAACTCTACCCACACGACCTGAAGGCTCTCGTTAACTCGTGACTGTCCATCTTCAACTTAATCTCTTTTACCAGCTTTTTTTAAACTAATGACGCTCATTTGTTGATGGAAGATAGTCTAAAGTCTACCCATAAAATAGTGCATAGTAGCGTAGGCCACGTAATCAGTAGTACATAAAAATTTTCAGTTCACGCCGTCCATGAGTAAAAGATATTAATTATCGAACAACCTAATAATAACTTTTCGAACTTTTGGGGTGCTCGTATGCTCTTCGGATGAAAGTTTATGCATAACATATCAGCGGTCTTCTATGGAATGTATAATACTAGCGAGTCTGACGCAGTAGGCATTTATATAGTTTTCCCGTCAAATTAGACACTCTTTGAAACAAACTCGATGCTTCTGAAATCAAAGTGAATACCTTCCAAATCGAAACGAGCTTCTTATTGGTAAAACTACAGGCTGTCCAAGTTGGTTAGAATAATCTTTTGTTCAAGGAACATCTGGTTACACTTTTTTTGAAATTTTTCTAGTTCAGCTGCCCGAATGAATTAAATAATTTTACAAAATTTTAATTTTTTAAGAAAAAAAGTAATAATTAAAATGTTATTGTAAAGCGCAACAAGGTAGCAATCATTCATTGCATTAAGAGAAGAAATCGCGCCATCTACTCGAAAAGCTGGTCGTGATTTTTATTTAATTGATAGTTCAAACGCTGCTTACATCAAGCATCAGAGTGAGGATATGTGTTGTTTGCATTTGTCTTTGTTGTATCGATTACAGATAAACTCCATGCAAACTGAAATTTTGATATCAATCGATTAAGGTCGCGACGTCTTCGACGAGGGCATGGCACAACCTTTTTTCCACTGAAAAATGGCCGCCTTCCTGCTCTTTAACAAAAGCTTTGGTCCATTACTTTTCCCAAAAAAGAGAATTTTGTAAAATTTCAAACAATATGTTCACTTGTTGGGCAGGTAAATTAGAACTTCAAAAAAAAATCCTGCTAAAATTTCCCTTGCATAAAAATTATTCTAACCTTTTTGGAGAATCTCTAGTTTACAGGCTGTTTCAAAATAACGTGTTGAAGGTTTTTTAATTACAACTATGAAACAACTGACAACTGTATAAAACAATATATAGATAACAACGACATGGACACCAGGTAACACTATATTAATCTGGAATTGAAGTGGCCTCCCTTGGCGCGAATACAGAAGTCAAGACGCTTGGTGAAGTTTTTGGCGATGGGTCGCAGGTCGTCTGGAAACGGTTGTTCCCACGCCCTACGCAGAGATGTCTTCTGGGCCTCCAGGTTGTGGTTGCTCTTGTCACGGATCCTGGCCTTCAAAATGGACCACGCGCTTAGTTCGTCGAATTCAGAACCGAGGAGCGCGGTGGTCATTCCGCCAACATAACGAAGTCCTGATTTTGGCCTTGGACCACCCTTGCGTGCTTTTCGCCCTGTGTGCAGGGATTGAGTCTTCTTGAGACATCCACTGTGCATTGCTGAAGTGCTGCTGGGACCACAGCCTCGAAGATGTCCCGTCGGTACCAGGGATGAGCGGATTATCCGTTATCCGGTTTTCGGGATGTTTTGGCCTATCCGTTTTGTTGTTCGTTATCCGGCAATTTTGGGCCGGATAACGAACAACAAATTGGCTGATACCCAGGTTTGGGCATGGTATTGCATAGCTGTGTAAGCTTCATAATCATAGGAGTGATCACGAGCAACAATAGAGAGCATTTAAATCTAGAAGGTGGGTGACTTCAGGCACTGGTGACGTAGTTGGAAAGACGTTTAACTTCCATCCTTCCAGGGTCGTTCATTTATACCATACATCTATGAAACCTACTATGGGCTGATTTCTTCATGAGCTTTTCACCACAAGCCATGTGCAGACCAAGAATGCATACAAGCTGCCTTGATAATATTACTGACGGTCACAAGTGCAGGTCCTGGCACATACAAGATGAACTGCTTAGTGCCGAATTTAGCGTTCTTTTCCACGAACGCAGTGTGTAGGTATCACCTGTATCACCTGTCGTCCCGTTGATCATCGACTTGCTCGAGTGGGCGCCAGCAGCGTCTCCATTCGTCCCTGTCGCGTGCCAGAGTGGTCCAATGGATCCTCCTCGCTCGAGGGACACGAACAGCGTCATATCGGTCGTTCAGGGCTTTCACGAAGAAGTCCGATCAACGCGTTGGTGGGCGTCCTGGTGTTCTTTTGACATCCCGCGGAATCCAATCTGTGACGGTTCTCGTCCAGCGGGTGTCTGCGAATCGCATTACGTGGCCGGCCCACCTAATTTTCGACGACTTGGCCCATGCGACAGCGTCTCTGATCTTCGAACGTCGGCGAAGCTCGGAACTCCGGAGGCCTTCTCTCACTTGTGTGAGTCGTATCACTCCGAGCATCGTCCTCTCGATTCCACGCTGCGCGACGCTGATCGCGTGTTCATCCTGCTTTCGTATAACCCAGGTCTCTGAGGCGTATGTTAGGGCAGGAAGAACAGTGGAGTCGAATAGGTGGGCACGGAGTCGGACGTTCTTCGTTTTCTTCACGACTTCTTCGACGCTCTTGAAAGCTCCCAAGCCGCTCGTTTCCTCCTGCTCAGCTCTGGTGCTAGGTCGTTGGCCATGTTGACTTCGCGACCCAGATACACATAGCTGTAGCATTCGGAGATGTTCGTTCCGTTGAGCGAGAATGGGGCATTAGAAACCCATCCGTTCTTCATGAACATCGTCTTCGTAAGATTCAGCTGCAGTCCAACGCTTCCACATACACGATCGAAGTCGGCCAGCATTCGTTCCGCCTGACTGATGCTCGGTGTTATGAGCACGATGTCGTCAGCGAAGCGCAGATGGCGCAGCTGCCGGCCGTCGACCTTCACTCCCATGTCTTCCCATTCTAGTTCGCGCATGACGTTTTCGAGGGTGGCGCTGAAGAGTTTCGGGATATGGTATCCCCTTGCCGAACCCCTCTCTTCACGTCGATGACGACGTCGTTGTAGAATGGAGAGATCTTGGTGGTGAATCCACTGTACAGCTCTCGAAGAACTCTGATGTACTGAGTAGGAACGCCCTGAGTGAGCAGGGCTTCCATGACCGCTTCAGTCTCGACGGAGTCGAATGCCTTCTTCAGGTCGATGAAGTAAGGCACAGCAGCAGCTTATACTCTCGCGACACTTCGATGAGCTTCGTAATGGTGTGTATGTGGCCGATCGTGCTGAATCCTCTCCGAAATCCTGCTTGTTCGCATGGCTGTCCTTCGTCCAGCGTTCTACTAATCCTTCAGGATGACTAGAGTGAACAGCCTGTAGACTACGGACAGCAGGCAGATCGGGCGATAGTTGCCAATGTCGTGCACGTCTCCCTTCTTGTACAGCAAGACGGTCCTGCTGGTTTTCCACGCTGGTTTTCCACTGAGATGGAACCCCGCACTCCGACAGGTAACGCGTGAAGAGCCGCGCCAGGGTGTTGATGAGCGCTGGCGGGAGGTTCTTCAGGTGTTCAGCTCTGATCCTGTCAGAACCGGGTGCTGTACGTTTCTTCACCGACGAGATGGCGTGTCGGATTTCGGAAGAGAGAACAGAGGGGACGACGTATCCATCCTGCGGAAGATGGCATGGGGGCAGGTGGACGTGGCTATCGAAGAGATCGGAGTAGAAGTCGTGGATGACTTTCTCCATGGTCCTTCTGGAAGAGGTGATGGTTCCGTCAGGACGTCGGAGAGCGGTCATCTTGGTCTTGAAGTTGGCGAAGTTCCGGCGGGCATTGCGGATGCTCAGCCCTGCCTCTGCTGCTTCAGCCAACACTTCCGCCCTTCTCTCCTTGAGATCTTCCTTTATCGCCGCTCTGCATAGCTTTGCAAGCTCGGACGTCAGTTGGTAGTTGCCTGACGCTCGTGCTGCTCCACGCTGGCGTATCAGCTCGAGAGTCCCCGGAGACAGGCGTCTCTTGGTGGTCTTCAAGCTCTCGGCTCCCTTAGCACTATCGTGGAGATGGTGCACGAAGTGGTCGTATTCCTCGTCGACGTTGTCCATGACGGCATCTTCCCAAAGGCCGACAAGAGAGGTGTAGAGGTCCCAGTTGATGGTCGTTCTGGGATTCCTCTTCTTGAACTTCGCGGCCTTCTCTCCTTGACGCGAAAAGCGGAACCTCGCGCGAAGGAGGCGGTGGTCCGATCCCACCGCCTCCTTCGCGGTGGGATCGGACCACTTAGAACTTGGGGACAACGGAGACATCGGTCAGGCAATACTTGCGATTGAAGATGATGTGGTCGATCTCGTTGTGGAACTGGCCACCGGGGGATTCCCAGGTCCATCGTAGGGAGGGAGGCTTCTGGAACTGCGAGTTTCCATGGATGGTCTTGGTCGACATGATAAACTAAGACAGCCTTTCACCTTGCTCGTTCCATTCCAAACCGTGGGTTCCGATGTGAAGTTCTTCCGGCGACCTTCGTGGCCCGATCTTGGCGTTGAAGTCGCCGACGATCACCTTGTAGAAGGTGTGATCTTCCTTATAGAACTTCTCCAGCTCCACGTAGAAGGCCTCGACGTCTTCGTCGTCGTAGTCGGATGTTGGGGCATACGCGTCGAATACAGTCAAGGCTGGCACGGAGCCACATCGCTTCAGTCGCAGACGTCCGATTCGGCTTGTCAGAGACTCGTACGAATCGATGTTCATGGCCAAGTGCGTGTTGACGAGGACACCAACGCCGCCTACTCCCCTGCTGTCGCATGTTCCGAGGAACAGTTCTTCTCCGGAGTCGTACGCGGCGTGTAGGGGGTGGTGTCTTCTCGTCTCGCTCAGTCCGATGACGTCCTACTTGATCTTCCTGGCTTGCATCATCAGGTCCTCGACGGATGCTTCCGACGCAAGCGTGCGGGCGTTGTAAGTACAGATCGTCATCCTAGCCCTTTGTCAGTTTGCGCAGCCTGGTTAGGCCCTGAGATTTTAGCAGCCTCTCCGTACTCGTCCTTCCCATCGCTGCAGAAATGGGGGCTCTTTGGGGTCAGGGGAATGAGGCCCTTTAGTGCTGCTGTATTTGACTCCAGTACACACGGTAGCTAGTCAGGCTCTCTCGTGCGGGCGAAGAACTCCGGGCAGCCAGCCAAACTGCCCGAAGGGACGGGGCGAGACTTAAGGCGGCCTTGAATCGCCTTACATGTACACCCCATCTACCGAGTGCAAGCTTTTGGCCGAGCCGACACAGTTACAATCCGCACAGTCACGGACACATCCGCGCACACTGTGCACGAACATGCCGCTCCCACGCACAAGGAACGCATCGACCCGACACAGCAGGAGCAAGGAGTCCATCCCCTGCATCCCACCTGCGTCTCTGGGCAGTACACGGTCGCATTTGGTTCGCGTTTAATTCCCCTATCCACCACCCGGGGACGCGCCACGTGGCACTGCGAGAAGCGGCCCGAGATCCCTCTTAACAAGAGAGCCCGAAGGCTCTCTATCGAGGGAGATCCGTGGATTCGGCAATGGTATTTTAGTTTTTACTGATAGACTGTTGTAACGCATCGAACACACACCGCTGAGCAGTAATGAATACAAGCAAGATGGGCACAGGTTCCATCTAAATGAGTACAGAAAGCTACGCTCCTGCAAATTGTTGAGGTGTGTTTATAGAAACGATTTTCTGAAAGCATTTTCTGTACGCTGGTACTGGTGGTACCTCCGTAATGTCAAGAAACTGATCCTCTCTATTAAAAATCGAAATAGTGCAATTGAACTGTACTACACCGATTCCGCGCATGTTGGAGCTTCATTTTAATTTAAGATTGCCTTTTAGGGACATTCTACTTCTGCTTTTCTAGTTTTCATATCTCTCTGCATGTGCATTTGGAGTGCACGATGACTTGTAGTGGGTAGCCTGTAGAAAGCTGGTATTTCATTTATTTCATCTTATTCCACGTTCTTAGATCTTGGGATACTGTCGAACAAGAGTATCGATCCGCGGGAAGCTGTGAAACCAAGATTGTTATGCAGACTTTATTCGGCTGAGTCGGCCTAGCATAGAAAGGTCAAGAGGCGTCGAAGGAGCCATTCATCCAAGGATCATTCTGTTTGGTCACAGTCTAATTCAAAAAGAAAACCTGACGATTGATCAGCAAAACAACCCAACAATGGAAACTTACAAAATGCCGGCAAGTTGCTGTTCAATGAACGAAATGTGAGTGAATAAGACGTGAATGTGTCTCACATCTCTCGTTCCAAGGGCGACTCATGAATGTTTCCATACGGTTAGTTGGGCTGTTTTACGCATACTTTGTCTCGTTCTTCCAATTCGTTTTAAACGGCAAAAATATGAAAAATTGTAAATCGTATTATGGAAATGTGCTTGGATGAACAAATTCTCAATCTCTCCTCATCTTTTCCAGACTTGAATTAAGGTGATCATAGCGAAACATCAGAAGAGTAGAGTTTGTAGAACAGTTTTAGTTTCACAGCTTGGAGGTCTTGCTATTTGTCCTCCCTGATGAGTTTGATAGCAGTTCGCGGAACCTGGTGAAGGAGTTGTGGTCCGCAATTCGAACTCGGCATCGGTTTGGATGGCAGTGAAGAAGCGTTTCTTTTACTGAAGTTTCGTGAGAATCCCATAGGGCTTTGTTAAGGCGACTGCACTATGTTTAAAAAACTCGACTAAAGTGGTTAGAAAAGACTTATAATTTGACAGCAGTTGCGTTCCATATCTGATGTTGAAACTTGAGCAGTTTAAGCCCAGTTCTACTTTTGTTGTTTGTTCGTTATCCGTTTTTCCGTTATCCGGCAATTTTAGGCAAAATTATCCGTTATCCGTTATCCGGGTTTCAAAATTTTGTTATCCGCTCATCCCTGGTCGGTACAGGTGTTGATTCATTTTTATTCCTTCGTTCACAAAGACCAAGAGGTCTTTCCGTTGATGTAGATTCCACGCCAAACCATGAGCGCCTGCAGATTTTGTCGATGTTCGGCGATGAGAAAGGTGGCTGGAGCCTCTCCAGATCAGATCCTGCAGTGTTGGAGGTTTTGAGCATATTCCATGGTGAACAGCTGAACAGTGTTCGCTCCCACCCGCGACCTGCGGTCCGCAGTTTGAGCTGGCGGCATCGATGGAGTCGTTCGCACTTATACTTGTCCATCAGGAGCTGGACTTTATAGAGCTTGTAGGGCTCGAGTCCACGTTTCTTTCTGGCTGTTCGATGCACTGATCTGCGACCTCGCAGATATCATGGGCGATTTTTCTCAGGAGACCCTCAAATTTGGGATTTTTGCTTTTCGACGATTTTCCGGATTTGCGGCGTATTGACAGTGTGATTTTTTCCATGTCCTGGACGGTCCAAGCTTCTTGTATCAACGAGTTTCTATGGAGACAGTTGACCGAGCTGGTTAAGTGATGTCCATTTATCGCCGCCAACGACGATGGCAGGGGCGGGGCCTATTCCCAACCCACGCTAGGGCACTCTCTTTCTGGATACCAAGGAATAAACACGTTGCTCTTCTCTCTGCTTCTGTACGTTATCATATAATTCCACTGAACCGCACACCATTCGTGCTTTCCTTGAGGATGAAGCTCCAAGATCGCAGTGGGGTGGTTTGACACCATGGGAAAAACCGTAGTTTGGGACAAAATAGAACTCAAAAATCATAACATGGACGGAAGGACACGTACAAAAATGACGCTATTTCCGCCATGCTGCCGATCGATGCGTTTGCTTGGCAGGGAGAACGTCAAAGTTCCTCACGTCATTTTGGAACACCCTCTAATGTTAAAAGAATTCAAAAGAGTTATGCTTCTTAAAGAGTGTCCAATTTGACGTGACAATTGTATATAAATATTTCAGCTCGGACTCAAATGATTTGTACATTAATTTGTAGCAGTAGGTGTTGCACAAGAGCCGGGAAACTGTGGGAATTGCAGGAATTCGTATGACACAGCTGACGGAGAGTCGATTATTTAGCACCTGGACTCCCAAACAGCGGGCGGCGGTAATCAGTTGTATCAGTCGCTGTGCATGCATGCCGTCAACCAAGCCATCGGACGTGCAATCCGGCACAGGAGGGACTACGCGATGGTGTACCTGCTGGACCATCGGTACTGCTTCGAAAATTCAATTATGTGCTCCCCGTAGTGGATCTCTCTTCCAGATTCACACGACAGGAGGTGATAGCAAAGCTTCCCGCTTGGATCTCTAGACGACTGAAGTGTCCGAATTCGTTCGTCGAAGCGGTCGCTCTCACAAAGGCCTTCTTTCAGCAGAAACGTTCCATCACCGATTTGTGATATGTGATCTCTGTAAGTGTATCTGACGTAGCTGGCCACTAGGCGTCTCAATACTCTTGTGGTGCGCAGCATGTTGCTTGTATGTCTTTCAGTTACTTTTCAAGGCGTGCAAAGATATCGGTGTTTCGAGGAGGACCCCTAACTTTGCTGAAAGGGCGAGCTGAACATGCGCGATATGTGGCTAGGCGGCCAACGACCTACAAAGCAAGGGACAGAGGTTGTGGACTGACGGCTCTTCGAGAAGTGCATTATAGACTCAGAAGGAGAGACAGTGATTAGAAGGCAGACAAGCAGTCCCTCGCGGCACTGGGCGTCCTTCCTAAAATCATCCGTATGGAGTTCCTTTCTTGTAGTCTGTGCCATCGTCTTAAATGGGTGGGCTAGCTAATGGAACGGTGCTGAGAGGCAGGCTGAGGGCCAGAATTCTTTGGAACTGCGGTAGCCAGCGCACCTCTCCAAACATCTGACACTTCACCGAACATCATCGAAGCGTTGAGCGTTGCCAGGAGTTTCAAAAGGGACTTGGCGCTTCGAACGTGAGAGGAGCGTCATCACATGGTTCAACAACTGAAGGCTGAATACGTCTTGAGCATTTTCCAGATCTCTGAAGGGTGAATATAAACCTCACAAATATTATGTTCACCAAGGTTCTAATAAATCGTCGAGGGAGAAGTTCTATAGTTTCCTGGAAAAAGCAGTTTGCAAAAACGTTCCCTGGAGCAGTAGCCTTCTTTTCGTTCGTGATACATACAGGGTGCGTAAAAAGTATTGACGCGCCTACTTTTTGTTTCTGCTCCAACTTTCTCTTTCTACTTTTCAAAGTTTTTGTGTGTTATTTTTTTTTTGTCTATATTGTGTTCAAAGAATATTCTTGTAAAAGCTGAAGGTTACAGTGACCCTTTTTTGGCTGTTACCAAAGGAAATGAATACTTCATTAGCAAGAGAATTAGGCGGTGTTCGAAACGGTCGGTGAGGAAGGAGGTCAACAACCCAAACGTCAGCCGTGGCTCTGTCATAGCAGATGATGATTACAAGACGTTCAAGCACGATAGCGTTCAAATCCAAAATTGTCAATCTCTGTCCGATAACGACGAACAGATAACGCGCGCAGGTGTGAACAGATTTTCAGACGAGCACAGCTTAAGCGTGAATCCGCTGAATTACTCTTTTTAGGCGATTTTGAAGAATGAGGTCTGTGCTACTTTCAACAGAAGTGACCAGTCGCAAAAGGCTACCGTGTCAAAGCACGGGTCGAAATCCAAGCGAGTACTTGCGGCGCGTGCTCATGAATTTTTCCGTCGTGCTTGCTCCTGTATTCACAGTAAAGGAGCCAACGTCGATTACGAGTTCGTGTTCGCAAGATCATTTTCCATATTCCGCAAGTGAATATTTTGAAACTTGCTGCGCATTACTATTTCCACAACCGCCATTTACTGCGTCAATACTTTTTACGCACCCTGTACTTGTCAGTCCGCATCAGTGAGGCTTGGGATATCTCGCCACATTTGGTGTTCTTACTAATGTAAACACCAATCCTCAATACTAGCTTAGAAGTAAGCTGTCACCTCACATTTGCCCAGATCTGCATTAGGTGATCATCATTGTGAGAGTATCCTTTTTTCCATTTGTATCTATGCTGGACCGGGTTGCAGGGTTGTCATGTACATCGAGGTAGATTCCACGGCAAATATCGGATGTGGAAACGTAAGTTTCAGGTAATCGAAATCAGGCAACATCCTGGGATCTACTATTCAAGGTTGCGTAATCCACACTGAGGATATCCGTCTTAGAGATAAGGAACAAGCAGTGACTGGGTGCGCAAACTTCAAATAAGACCGTTCAATGATCAGAGGTGGAGGGACTAGGAAGAGCTTCTACATCTCTACTAGTAATATGAAGTGAGAATAAGGTCGAGTACGTTATTGTTATGTGTAGGTTGAGCTACTGCTTGAAACCACTATCACTTTAGAAGCTGCGAAAATGTGAAGACGCATGCATTTGCATTCATGCGCTTTGGAACAGAGGTATGCGTGATTACGATTTACGACGATTTTTGGCTTCTTTTTTTTTACAATTCACGACCTACGCTATTTTGGGACGTGAATCGTAAGTTTTCGTAAATGTTATCGACCTACAGGCAACCGACGGCCAAATGACGTAATGCAGCCCATGTTAGCAAGACGTGCCCACCAGGAGTGTGCGTAAATGAAACGCGAAATTTCGTAAAAATAAATCGTAATGACGAAAAGATCGTTGTAAATCGTAATTCGTAAACATTACCTGACTGTAGTGCAGTACAACTGAATTTTTATAGGTTTTCCTGCTAATGTGAATACAAGATGATCCATAATTCATTTATCCTGTTATCTTCAGCCGTTTTCTTCCCAATTTCTGAACGGTTTTCTTGCCAATTTTTCCTTTTTTAGTTTTACTATTCCTTCCAGTCAGACACCTTCCAGATTAAACTACATGTTTTAAGAAAATTGGAAAAGTTGTTGATTCAAAAACTTTACCTTAAACACGGAGTTTCATCAGTGGATTCCTTTTTCTTTATGAGTCTAGTAACTATTCTTGCACCCGCCTCCAATCACGAATGATGCTCCTCAAGGCTTAGCTTGTCGATTCCATTCGGTGGGGTTCACATGAATCGTTTATAAACAAACTGACTGGACGGTAGTCACCGAATATTAGGGGGGGGGGGCAAAAGTAATGAGACACCCCATGCCGTGTCCATATATCTCGTGGCTGGAGTCTGGTTTCGTGCTTATCGTATTTGTATGTTTGTATGCTACTTACTGAAGCCCATCTGAGAAGTTACCACTTCCGCCCTTTCCAGAAGTATGCCAAAACCCCAGCCTGTCTCATGCCGAAACCCCAGTCTGACGAGTCGACCTGTGTCGCGCAAGTCTCGCCCAATTCTCAACCCCGAGCAGCCTGGGCTCAATAATCACGCAAGATGAGAAGCACGTCTTCTACCTTAACCCTGACAAGCAGCGAGTCTGGGTGAGGCCTGGTGAATTGTTACCGACCTTCGTTCGGCGAGATGTTCACGGCGAGAAGCACCTTCTGAGCTTTTGACTCTGCGCCCATGGATCGATTTAACGGAAGCTGTTTCCCAAGAGTACTGCTATGAACTCCAAGGCCATGGTGAACGAAATGGAAGAGATGGGCCGGCGACTCGCTCTTATTCATTCGCAGCGCTTCAACAAGGTTCTCCTCTTCGACAACGCCGCACCCCATCGAGAACAAGTAACCACGGATAAGCTTGGCCAGCTCGGCTACGTTCACATGCCTCTCCATGCGACTACCACTACTACTTGAGCCTACAGGACTTCCTAGTCGGAAGGGACACAAGAACCCAAGCAGTCCTTGACAACCATATCGAGCAGTTGATCAACACCAGGCCCAAGCAGTTCTGGAAGGATGGGATCAGGAAGTTGGCTGAGCGATGGCAGCAAGGTCATTGCCCTTAATGGTAAATACATTCCTCAGCATCGTTGACTTGTAATTGAGTTATAAAGAGATAAAGATTTTTTTCAATTTGTCTCATTACTTTTGTCCCTCCCCCCTAATAGGATGTGGGCCAGCGAGTGATCGTCTCTTTTCTCTACAAAATGCCTCGAGTGTTTTCTGTGAGCTGGAATGGAACAATTTTCTTCAGTGGGAATTCGATGTGCCTTGGTGGCGATGTCCGTTCCTCCTCGTGGTGTCACTGGAAACTGCCCGCTTTAGCGAGCCGAGCCGAACACAGACACTCGATCGCAGGCGACAGGCCCCTGTGACAGGCCGGCCTACGAAGACCAATGTCACATCGCATGGTGTATGACAGTTCAAGTATTTCGAGATAGTGCTACGGCGTCCGCGGGAGCCGACGCGCACTCGCAGAGCCCGGCGAGTGTGAGAAGTATGCGAGGGTCCCTGATGCGAGGACGGCATCGGGGGGCAACTGAGCTAGTTCGAAAGTCCCGTAACGTAAGCAGGACCCGAGTGGCTACGCTGAATGTGGGTACGTTGACGGGCTGCTCGTGCGAATTGGTTGAAGCACTGGAGCGTAGAAGAGTTGATTTCTGAGCGGTGCAGGAGACGAGGTGGTCCTGCCGCAAGTCAAGAGACAGAGGACGCGGCTTCACGGCCGTTCTATGTGGAAGTCCCAGGACCACCAGTGGTGTCGGTGTAATCGTTTCCGAACGATTTCGTGACTCGATTGTAAGCGTCGAACGCTTTGACGATCGGTTGATGAAGATCATTGTCGCCGCTAAGGAGTGACTCTATCACTTCTTCTCTGCGTATGCTCCGCAGACCGGCTGCTCAGAGCAAGCCAAGGATGAGTTTTGGAGCCTGCTTGATGAGAAGACAGCAGCGGTAACGCCGAAAAATGCAATCATAGTCGCTGGTGACCTTAATGGGCACGTAGGTGCTACGAAAGACGGGTGCAGCTGTCATGGTGGTTTCGGAGACGGATCACGTAACGCCGATGGTGAGCGCATTCTTGATTACACGGAATCGCATAGCCTCACCATTGTGAACACCGTCTTCCGAAAACGCGACTCCCACCTCATCTCATACTACAGGGTATCACCTGTATCACCTGTCGTCCCGTTGATCATCGACTTGCTCGAGCGGGCGCCAGCAATGTCTCCATTCGTCCCTGTCGCGTGCCAGAGTGGTCCAATGGATCCTCCTCGCTCGAGGGACACGAAGAGCGTCATATCGGTCGTTCAGGGCTTTCACGAAGAAGTCCGACCAACGCGTTGGTGGGCGTCCCGGTGTTCTCTTGACATCCCGCGGAATCCAGTCGGTGATGGCTCTCGTCCAACGGGTGTCTGCGAATCGCATTACGTGGCCGGCGCACCAAATTTTCGACGACTCGACCATGCGACAGCGTCTCTGATCTTTAAACGTCGGCGAAGCTCGGATCTCCGGAGACCTTCTCTCACTTGCGTGAGTCGTGTCACTCCGAGCATCATCCTCTCGATTCCACGCTGCGCGACGCTGATCGCGTGTTCATCCTGCTTTCGTATAGCCCAGGTCTCTGAGGCGTATGTTAGGGCAGGAAGAACAGTGGAGTCGAATAGGTGGGCACGGAGTCGGACGTTCCTCGTCTTCTTCGCGACTTCTTCGACGCTCTTGAAAGCTCCCCAAGCCGCTCGTTTCCTCCTGCTCAGCTCTTGTGCTAGGTCGTTGGCCATGTTGACTTCGCGACCCAGATACACATAGCTGGAGCATTCGGAGATGTTCGTTCCGTTGAGCGACAATGGGGCATCAGAAACCCATCCGTTCTTCATGAACATCGTCTTCGTAAGATTCAGCTGCAGTCCAACGCTTCCACATACACGATCGAAGTCGGCCAGCATTCGTTCCGCCTGACTGATGCTCGGTGTTATGAGCACGATGTCGTCAGCGAAGCGAAGATGGTGCAGTTGCCGGACGTCGACCTTCACTCCCATGTCTTCCCATTCTAATTCGCGCATGACGTTTTCGAGGGTGGCGCTGAAGAGCTTCGGGGATATGGTATCCCCTTGTCGAACCCCTCTCTTCACGTCAATGACGACGTCGTTGTAGAGTGGTGAGATCTTGGTCGTGAATCCACTGTACAGCTCTCGAAGGACCCAGATGTACTGAGTAGGAACGCCCTGGGTGAGCAGGGCTTCCATGACCGCTTCAGTCTCGACGGAGTGGAATGCCTTCTTCAGGTCGATGAACGTAAGGCACAGCGGCAGCTTGTACTCTCGCGACACTTCGATGAGCTTCGTAATGGTGTGTATGTGGTCGATCATGCTGAATCCTCTCCGAAATCCTGCTTGTTCGCATGGCTGTCCTTCGTCCAGCGTTCTACTAATCCTATTCAGGATGACTCGAGTGAACAGCTCGTAGACTACGGACAACAGGCAGATCGGGCGATAGTTGCCAATGTCGTGCACGTCTCCCTTCTTGTACAGCAAAACGGTCTTGCTGGTCTTCCACTGAGATGGTACCTCGGACAGGTAGCGTGTGAAGAGCCGCGCCAAGGTGTTGATGAGCGCTGGCGGGAGGTTCTTCAGGTGTTCAGCTCTGATCCTGTCAGAACCGGGTGCTGTACGTTTCTTCACCGACGAGATGGCGTGTCGGATTTCGGAAGAGAGAACAGAGGGGACGACGTATCCATCCTGCGGAAGATGGCATGGGGGCAGGTGGACGTGGCTATCGAAGAGATCGGAGTAGAAGTCGTGGATGACCTTCTCCATGGTCCTTCTGGAAGAGGTGACGGTTCCGTCAGGGCGTCGGAGAGCGGTCATCTTGGTCTTGAAGTTGGCGAAGTTCCGGCGGGCATTGCGGATGCTCAGCCCTGCCTCTGCTGCTTCTGCCAACACTTCCGCCCTTCTCTCTTTGAGATCTTCCTTTATCGCCGCTCTGCATAGCTTTGCAAGCTCGGACGTCAGTTGGTAGTTGCCTGACGCTCGTGCTGCTCCACGCTGGCGTATCAGCTCAAGAGTTTCCGGAGACAGGCGTCTCTTGGTGGTCTTTAAGCTCTCGGCTCCCTTAGCACTATCGTGGAGATGGTGCACGAAGCGATCGTATTCCTCATAGACGTTGTCCATGACGGCATCTTTCCAAAGGCCGACAAGAGAGGTGTAGAGGTCCCAGTTGATGGTCGTTCTGGGATTCCTCTTCTTGAACTTCGCGGCCTTCTCTCCTTGACGCGAAAAGCGGAACCTCGCGCGAAGGAGGCGGTGGTCCGATCCCGTGTAGAACTTGGGGACAACGGAGACATCGGTCAGGCAATACTTGCGATTGAAGATGATGTGGTCGATCTCGTTGTGGAACTGGCCACCGGGGGATTCTCAGATCCATCGTAGGGAGGGAGGCTTCTGGAACTGCGAGTTTCCATGGATGGTCTTTGTCGACATGATAAACTCAGACAGCCCTTCACCTTTCTCGTTCCACTCCAAACCGTGGGTTCCGATGTGAAGTTCTTCCGGCGACATTCGTGGCCCGATCTTGGCGTTGAAGTCGCCGACGATCACCTTGTAGAAGGTATAATCTTCCTTATAGAACTTCTCCAGCTCCACGTAGAAGGCCTCGACGTCTTCGTCGTCGTAGTCGGATGTTGGGGCATACGCGACGAACACAGTCAAGGCGGCACGGAGCCACATCGCTTCAGTCGCAGACGTCCGATTCGGCTTGTCAGAGACTCGTACGAATCGATGTTCATGGCCAAGTGCGTGTTGACGAGGACACCAACGCCGCCTACTCCTCTGCTGTCGCATGTTCCGAGGAACAGTTCTTCTCCGGAGTCGTAGGGGGCATGTAGGGGGTGGCGTCTTCTCGTCTCGGTCAGTCCGATGACGTCGTACTTGATTTTCCTGGCTTGCATCATCAGGTCCTCGACCGATGCTTCCGATGCAAGTGTGCGGGCGTTGTAAGTACAGATCGTCATCCTAGTCCTTCTCAATTTGCGCAGCCTGGTTAGACCCTGAGATTTTAGCAGCCTCTCTGTACTCGTCCTTCCCAGTCTGCAGAAATGGGGACTCTTTCGGGGTCAGGGGAATGAGGCCCTTTAGTGCTGCTGTGTTTGACTGGAATACAACACGGGTAGCTAGTCAGGCTCTTTCGTGCGGGCGGGGTACTCCGGGCAGCCAGCCAGACTGCCCGAAGGGACGGGGCGAGACTTTTGAGGCGGCCTCGAATCGCCTTACGATGTACTCCCAGTCTACCGAGTGCAAGCTTTTGGCCGAGCCGACACAGTTACAATCCGCACAGTCACGAACACATCCACGCACACTGTGCACGAACATGCCGCTCCCACGCACAAGGAACGCGTCGACCCGACACAGCAGGAGCAAGGAGCCCATCCCCTGCATCCCACCTGCGTCTCTGGGCAGTACACGGTCGCATTTGGTTCGCGTTTAATTCCCCTATCCACCACCCGGGGACGCGCCACGTGGCCCTGCGAGAAGCGGCCCGAGATCCCTCTTAACAAGAGAGCCCGAAGGCTCTCTATCGAGGGAGATCCGTGGACTACAGGGTGCACCATAAATATGGTCACTCAATAAAAAGCGAATTAGTGACGGGGAATTTGTCAGGGAATAGCGAAACTTCCTCAACAATTTACTAACAATCTAGCTAACACGCAAAATGGATATCATTTAATATGATATTCTTTGGCAGGAATGACAACTTTCAGACGCTTAGGGTAGGGCTCAACGGCGGCACGCAAGGTTGCTTGCGGAATTTCCTTCCATGCTTTTTCCCGTGAAGATTTCAGTCCTCGAATCATAGTGCGCCTATTAGCGCAGTCTTCACCCTCTAGAATGAACCAACGCAGTAATCCATAACACTCAAATCTTACGAGTTTGTCGGCCATTCAGAAACAGGGACGAAGTTGGGAAGATTCCTTGCGCACCACTCCTGTCTTCTTGGACCTATGAGCGGGTGCGCCGTTTTGTTGAAAGGTCCATGTTGTATTTCCAGAGTGTTCTTGAGCCTAGGGAAGCAACTCCTTCATCACAATGTCGTTCACGTAGACATTGGTGTTGACCTTGGCTCCTTTTTCAACGAAAACCAATCGTGTCCGGGGCTCGGGCGCAAACTCCGGCCCAAACCATCAAGGAGCTGCATGAGAGTTTCTCTTAACGGTGTCTGCATCCTCACCACTTTTAGCCAATAACCACGAGTTTTGGCGGTCAAAATGCTGCTCAATTAAGAAAAGTTTCTTACCAGTGAAGAGCATCGTGGTCTCGAGGAGTCTTGGACATTTTTTTCTTCTTCCTTCCATCTGTGCAGGCGTTTGTCCGTGCAGTTGACGGAACTTGTAGTGATATACAAGCAACTCGCTTCATCGTCGTAGCCGATATGTTGAGCTCGGATGCCGTCTTTCTCATGCTGCGGCCTGGATTCCACCTGAATTGTTCTTTCACGATTTTTCAAAGACTGCTCGTAGCTACGGATACCGGGCAGCCAGGTCGGGAATGATCAACGAGAGAGTTACGTTCCACACAGCAATAGACTGTCATCTTGTACAGCTTCAGTAGACGAGCGATGTTGGGAACAAAAAGTCCTGCCCTTCTCGGATCCAAGATTGCACCTCTTTGACAACAAGACTTTACCATTTCTTATAGAAGCAGTATAGAGATGCAAAAAACACTATTATGGCGCACCCTGTACAGTGGGAGCTCAAAGAAAGTCTCAGATAGACTTTGTCCTTGTGAAAGATCGCGACCGAGGTTTTGTCACAGATGCGAAGATCGTGCCGTATGAGACGATCGTCCCACAGCATCGACCGCTGATTTGCACCCAGAAGATCGCCCCTCAAAGGCAGAAGCAGGTCGAGCGATGCGGTGCACCGAGAATCAAGTGGTGGCGAATGAGAGAGAAGGAAGCAGCTGTGATTTCTCGCGTGCGGTTACCGACGGTCACAACTGTCCACGAAACTTGGAAAATGGCGACCGACGCGATACGTTAAGCTGCACAGTCGGAACTCGGCATTACGAAGCCTAGGCGACGAAAGGTCGACAAGCAGACATGGTTGTGGATAAACGACGTGAAGGCAAAGGTTCGAGAGAAGTCGCTCTATCACGTGTTTCTCGGCGAAAAGACCGCCGATAACTGGCGGAAGTACCAAGAAGCGAGGAAAGCTGTAAAGAAGAGAGGGCTGTTGCAAAAGCCACTCATTATGAAGATGTCAACGAGAAGCTCGAGTCACGCGATGGTGAGCGGTATCTGTACCGGCTTGCTAAGAATCGCCATCGCCAAACCGAAGATATTGAAAAGTTCGTTGGCATCAATTATGAGAGCGGCCATCTTCTGACAGACCGCAAAAAGGCGCTGGAGTGATGGCGTGATTACTTCGAGGAAATCTCTACGGTAGAATTTCGTCATCCAGCCATCCTTTCAACGGTTCCAACCTACGGCCCTGTCCAGAAGATCATGTGGAGGAGACAGAAGCGGTTCTGAAAAAGATAAGGCCAGGCAAAACGATTGGGCCCGACGACGTGGCGGCTGACCTGTGGAAGTCAAAGTTTTGGTACCGGCTGAGTGGTTGGCGAAGTTCTTTAATCAGGTCGTAGCAGAGAAGAAAGCACCTGACTGTTGGAGGCAAAGTACGACGATTCCGATTTCGAAGAAGAAGTAGTGTCCTGCAGACTGCTCCAACTACCGTCCGATTCGCTTGCTTTCGCACAGCATGAAGATTTTTGAACGAATTCGTGACATCGTCCAGCTTTCCAGCAATCAGTGCGGCTTCGTGGCTGGCTGTGGCACCGTTCATGCTATTCACGCTGCCCGCCTTCTGATAGAGAAGAACCGCGAGAAACAGAAGCCGGTGCATAGCGCCTTCCTCGACTTGGAGAAGGCCTTTGATCGCGTACCGCGTGAAGTGATATGGTATGCCCTGCGACGACATAAAGTTCCTGAAGAGCTCATAGAGTAGGTGCGAATCCTCTACTCTTGTCCATAGAGTCGAGTTCAAGCTGCAGAGGGAACCTCGATGGAGTTCCCCACCTCTGTCGGGGTACACCAGGGTTCTGCGCTTTCCCCACTCCTCTTTGTTGTCGTAATGGACATCATTACACGAGATCTTCAGAAGCCCGCCCCCTGGACACTGCTTTATGCTGTGACGTAACACTTGCGAACATAAAGGTGAACTCGAGCGAGAGGTGCAAGCTTGGTGTGACCGCTTGGAGTGTTTTGGATTCAGATTGAACGTGAAGAAGACTGACCAGGGAAGGGTCTCAGGCGTAGGTCTGAATGGGGTAAATGGATAGTACTGCGAGAATCTCCACCCTTCATATAGTAGAAAAACATGTTTCGTTTTTGCTGAGTCCCTGAACCCAAAGAGCTACGAGCCCTCGAAATTGGGGGTACACTATTGCACCGTCACCCGTACCCACCATAACCTACCGTAATCGAAATTCGAAAAACGGATGTCAGATTCGTGATCAGCATCTCAAATAACCCCCCTGGGCGAGGATTGGGCAAAATTTTTTTCGAGTTCTTCTCGACCTCTCTAGTCGTGAAAGTAGTGTGAAAGTCGTGCCTTATGGCAGTCTTAATCAGCTTACTTCCTACACATCTCTACACATTTATTTCACTCTAAATTGTCAAATAAAGGTTTCTGTGAGCTGTGCTTCACTCACTTTTATCAGTTTCTGAATTATAAAATGTTTTGTGTTTTTCAGCGAATGTTAAACAATGACCTTAAAACAGGTACGGGTGACTAGGGTGTCGAAGTCATAATCACCGTTTTCGCCCAAACTTCTCCCATGGGGGTTATTTGGGATGATGATTACGAATCTGACATCCGTTTTCCGTATTACCCTGGAGTATGTTAAATTACAGTAGGCAAATGTGATTAATGGTAAGGTCACGGTAACCATTCTTGTCCAAACTTCGCATTGAGTACGAATCTGATCCTTTTTGACAATGTAGAGTGAAATAAATATGTAGGAGATGTGTAGGAAGCAAATTGGTAAAGAAGGCGGCAATCTTGAAAAATGCAAAAATGTTGCATAGCACGGGAACAGAACACCTGACCTAGCACCTGCGAAGTAGCCCTGCTCCCTGCTGAGCCACCGACTCGCTTGCCGAAGACCTTTCGCCGCGTCCCATACAACAACGCACGCGCACGCATGCGCGTGGGCACATGCTAACGGTGCGCTCTGTACCTCCTCCCCTCCTTCGAGGGCCCGTAGCTCTTTTGATTCAAGGACTCAGCAAAAACGAAAGCTGTTTTTCTACTGTACGAAGGATGGAGATTCTCGCAGTACTATCCATCTCTCCTGTTCAGGCCTACGCCTGAGACCCTTCCCTGGTGAGTATCTAACGACGGGCGTTAATGAGTCCAGCTCCATGAAGGTTAACGGCATCGAGCTCCCACGCACTTCGGTTTTTAAGTACTTGGGATCAGCAGTAGCATCTGATGGTAATCTGATGATTGAAGTGAACTCACGCGTGAGTGCAGCTTGGTCCAAGTGGCGCTCGTTGACTGGCGTGCTCTGCGACAGGAAGATACCAGAGCGCTTGAAGTCGATAATATATAGAACCGTCGTCCGGCCGATAGCGATGTTCGGTGCTAAGTGCCGTCTTGCGACCAACGAGATTGCAACACGCCTCAGCGTCATGGAGACGAAGATGCTGCGCTGGACGGCTGGAGTCACGCTCCTGGACCGCATCCGAAACGATGCCATTCGGCAGAAGTTCGGTGTCGCGCCGATAGCGGACAAGATGCGCGAAGCCTGCTTGCGATGGTACGGCCACGTTCTGCGTGGAAAAGAAGGTAGCGTCCGCAAGATATGCCTCAAGTTCGAGGTGGTAGGTAAGCGGCCTAGAGAGCGTCCGCAGCAGCGCTGGTCTGACACGTTGCATATGTACTTGAAGGTTGTTTGTCCACCCTGATCTAGCGCTGGATCGGGAGAGGTGGCGTCGTGACACCAGAATAGCGGACCCCGCTACGAAGCGGGAAAGACGCTGAAGAAGAAGAAGAAGAAGAAGAAGAAGAAGAAATTCGATGTGCCTTCTTAGAACTCCGCTGGGAAGAGATGGGCCAAATCTCCTAGTCAGAGGCTTATTTTTTAATGTGTTGCTCTTGTTTCTCCTCTAGGATACCAAGCGGCAGCCCTCACAGTGTTAGGAGAAATGGAAAGTTAGTTGAGCAGTGAGGTAAAATGAACTCGAGAAGCTAGTGTCCTACATGTTTTCTGCCACATTTCCACATCGGAACATTAAAAAACGCTAAAAGGAACTGAGAATGAGATATAAGAGGAGCCTCTGAAAGTTGGCACATCTTTTAGCCCGGGCTGCATCACGTTATTTGGGTAGGAGTTGTTTGCAAACCAAAGATCACACGAAAGTTAACGATTTGCGACACATAATTTCGCAAATCGTAATTTGTAAAAAAATTGCCAAAACTTGTCGTAAATCGTAGTGACGAACCGCCTTATTGCGAAACATGTGGGAGTTCTGTTGGAACTTTCTGACACGCCACTACCATCATCTGCGCAACGACAGGGTCGCTACTGCAGTAAGGTCTTACTTAGACCTAACCGGCGGCTGCCGTGGTCGTCGCTGTCGGTACGATGTGGATCGCGTTGCGACGTCTTGTTCGCCGGCGATGGCGGACCTAGCAGGCAAATCGTGAGGCAATGGATGGTGTGTTGCTTCATGCGAGAGGGGTCGGGGGTTCGGTTCTCCCACGTTGCGTGATTTTTGCATTTCAACTGAGTGGTTGAGATTTGAGGGGTTTTACGTCTACATAATTTGCCCGCGTTTCCTCTTCGAGTGCAGATCCTTGCTGCGGACTCCCCTGAGCGACGAAAGCTGTTTCCACATGAGCAGCTTGGATGGCACCCACCCTAGGGTCCCTTCCGTAGCCTGTGCAGAACCCTGCTTCGAACTCCCCTGGGCGACGAAAACGAGCTCCAATGAGAAAGGCTCGGGATACTGTAGCAGGCGCTGGCATATTGCCTCTCCAGCGTTCGGTTAGGTCTAATAGCTATCCTGCAGTAAGCAGTGCACTTAACGAAATTGGCAAGCATCGTCTGACTCAATCTCTCAACGCACAGCGAATCACTAGATGAATTTGCTGGAGAAGCGCTCGCAGCTTTAACTGCGTTCTGTGCTGTTGCAGCATTAGGTTTTTGCCGAGAGGCAAGTGCTAGCCTCCCCCAAGGGGAGCCTAGGGGTGAATGAGTGGCTTTGCATGCACCATTCACTATTTCGATGTCGAAAGTTGTGGGGAGGCTACGGAGAACTGGTCAGGGATCCTAATAGTTGGATGCTTTTTATTTTCGAAGTCCTTCTGCACAATATGGACCTACACCGCCCTTTTCAGGCTTAATCCTCGCTGGAGTTTATTCCTATAATCGAATGGGGTGCCGGAACGAGCTCAAAGGCTGAGCCAATAACGAGGATCCCATAGTTCATGATGCTCCCGTCTACCGCTCTCTCGATCGCCTATAAATTGCAGTGGTGCTGCATTTATTTCGGTAATCTACTGCCCAAATTGTTTTCCATTTCCTTCTGTGCGTGTCTGCATTTCGAATAAAGCCCACCATTTCTTTGGATTTCCATTTTTATTGGATTGGATTTCCATTTTTATCGTTCTCATTCACCAGTAGTCTGCCTGATAAGCTAACAGTTACTGCTTGATGAGCTGATGAATATTACATGTGTGTCGCAATATTTCGCCCCTTTGTCCTACAAGTTTATGGCAACTTTGTACCATTGCTCAAGGAAGTGGGCTTGCGGGCTAAATGTTGAGGACGAGCACTCAATTTAAATGGGCTACGTGATAGTTTTGAGAGGATCAAAGCACGACAGCTCCGTATTAAATGAGCAACGAATTGGTAATACTACTCCTACCAGCAAATTACCTCAGTGATGTCTGTCTAAACGGCAGAACGGTCCGATCTGAACGGAAGCGCTTTTATTTCAGAAATGCGAAAGTGCACATCTCACCGTCTTCCGAGCGGGCAAAATTTTCCATTCAACATGGGATGCCGCAGCAGGGGAAGCATGGGCTCTTCTTGCTTGACATAACGACAACTGCGCGCGTTTCTGAATGTCCGGATTTAGAAGACGTGTCACCGAGGTCGTGTTGTGAGCGTAGGACCACTAACAAGGGGGGGGGAAGTGTCAGTGACCTCGGTCCGGAGATTCTGGACGAGACCTATATGGCCTTGTAGGGCATCGAAAGAGGACCACAGAACTGTTTTGTTCTTGATAAATGCACTTGGGTGGTCCAAAAATGGCAAAAAACGGCATCGCTTCAGCACGAGCTGATAAGGCAAAAGTGTGGAGTGAGGGTCTAATTCCCGGGGTGGGGTTGCGAATTGTTAGGTGGACTCTTCGTATTTTGGCAAATGAAGAGCACATGTTGGCTTCTTTAGGATCCCGTATCATTGCCTAATGGTGAATGAACGTGAAGAGGTCGTGACCACCGATTTCGCCCATGCTTGGAGATTATTTAAGCTGCTGTCCACGAATCTGTCGCTCTTTTTCTAAATCATCAATTTCTCTTGTGCTGTTACGCTTTCCATCTCAAAGGCGAAGGGTGAAAAATAAGGGACCAAATGAACCACATGGGTGAAGAAAGCGGTGCTAGTATACTAACGTGAGCAGTTTTACTCACTCATACCTACCGTAGCCTACCGTAATCGACCGAAAACTTAAAAATAGATATCATATCCGTGATCACCACCCCAAATAATCAACGTGGGCGAAGTTTGGGCCTCGACCTCTGGAGTCATGAAAGTGCAGTAATGAAAGTTATTCTGCCCACAACACTTTAACGCACCCCTCGTAGCCTACTGTAATCTATCATTTCACCATAAAAGATTGCAGCTTGGTGAATAGCATCAGAAATAAACCTTTCGACAATCATTCGGTGAAAATGCTTTTCGGCTCCAGGGTAAGGGAATACAAGCGCTCATATTTGCAACCGGTCGTTCAGCGGCCTAGTGACCGCCGACGACTGGTTGGGGGCTTCGCCCCCAAACCCGAGAAGTAAACAATCCGACTATCTTCTTTTCACAACTTTTAGACCTTCATACTTTCATTGCGGTAAAGAAATGTTTTTACTACATATTTTAGCTGCAACCTATGTCATGGTTTCCGCAAGAAGAACACCTTAACTACTTCGATTGTGGCAAGTTAGAAAGAAATAGAAAAAATGGACGACATCCATGTATAATTTGATCAATACCGATTGATGGTGATCGGTACCTCAAAAACAAACTTAAGACTCCTGTTCAGCGACCTCGATTATCCCCACGGCTGAAGTTTCGGACCGCTTGAACGGCATCCACAGAAGTCGATAATATTGATCGATATCGGCTGGTCGACTTCAGGTTCATGTTCAGCGACCTCGATTACCCCTAGGGCTGAACTTTCGTGCCGCTTGAACGACATCCACAAAAAATCGATAACATCGATCGATATCGATTAGTCGAATCCAGATTTGTGCCCAGCGACCTCGACTACCCCCAGGGCTGAAGTTTCGTGCCGCCTAAACGCCATCCTAAAAATCGATAATATCGATCGACATCAGATTCTTGTTCAGCGACCTCGATTACCCCAACGCTGAAGTTTCGTGCCGCTTGAACGACATCCACAAAAAATCGATAATATCGATCGATATCGATTGCCTCCCTTGTTGTGAACGCCATGCACGGTTGTCGACGTGTTTGGCACGTCTACGGCTCGCCATGCACGGTTGCCGACGTCTTCGGCACGTCTACGGCTCGCCATGCACGGCTTCGACGTGTTCGCCATGTTTACGGCTCACCCTTCAAGATCGCCGACGTGTTGGGCCACTGTGCAGTGCCACTACGCAGTGCCCGCACTCCAGTTGTGACGGACGGAAACACGCACGCACCGTTATACGCATCATTCCTATGTTTTCCAGTGTTTTCTTTGTTTTTGCTTTGAGATCACTCTAGCGTTTCGGTTATTTATTGGACCCGATTGAATCATTTCCGGATATCTGATTCGGATATCCCGATCCGAATCATCCAATTATCCGGCCACCGTGAAATTGCCCTAATCCGAATCATCCAAAATCTGGGGTCCGCGAAATTGCCATTATCCGAATCATTCAATTATCCGAACCCTTGGTGATTCGGATAAAATCGGATAAAGTCGTGTAACCCGTTCAGTTTCTCGCTCCATTTTCAAATCGTGCACCTCGGATAAAATCGCCTTCAAAACAAATTTCGTGGGCGAACCAGCTACTGAGTGATACGTTTTTGAGCCCCACTGTGAAATAGCGTAGAAACAATAACGTTAAATATATCTACCACACTGCTGAGCGTTACGCCAATTTTGGCATATTTTTCTTCAAACATCATGTTGCGCTGCCGGGGGAAAGAAGGACGGGGATTGAGGAAGAGAAGGTATTAAGCACGCACTCTGATCGGTACTTCGCTATTTCACATTGTGTCGCAGATTGCGTCAGGGGGGGGGGGGTGGTGTCACCATGTAGAGCGGCCCCATACCGCACTTTGTGCTGCACGAAATTAAGAATTCATTCTTCAACACTTGTGTGTCTTCGACACTTGTGTGTGTGAATTTGTTGAACTGTGTTAGACAATTTCTGATGTAATTCGACATTCATGTGCCTTCTTATGAATGAAGAAAACCACTGAATACATGGCGACCCCCCCCCCCCTGACCCAATTTGCGCCATTTGATTAAGGCATTTTGGAAGACACTGATCTTACCAGGGAAGGGTCTCAGGGTGGTCTGAACGGGGAAATGGATAGTACTGCGAGAATCTCCATCCTTCGTACAGTAGAAAAACATGTTTCGTCTTTGCTGAGTCCTTGAACCAAAAGAGCTACAGGCCTTCGAGGGGGGGGGGGGGGGGGTACAGTAGCGCACCGTCAGCACGTGCCCACGTGCATGCATGCGCGCGCTGTTGTATGGAACGCGGCGAAAGGCTCTGGTGTAAGCGAGTCGGTGGCTCAGCAGAGTGCGGAGCTACTGGCTGAGTGGCGTTCTATCCCTCGCTCTTTAAATAGAGGCATGGCAAATGTCTGCGTATCCACTATCTCGTAAGGCACTCATTGGACTCTCGAGCAAGCCCAGGGGGTTGGGGTGGGCGGGCCAGGGGGACGAGGGGGTAGAACGTCGTCCCCCGGGGCTACTTCGCAGGTGCTAGGTCAGATGTTCGACTCCCGTGCTAGGCAACATTTTTGCAATTTTCCATGATTGCCGCCTTCTCTACCAGTTTGCTTCCTACACATCTCCTGACACCATGACCTTACCATTAATCACCTTTACTTACTGTAATTTAGCATAAGGATAAGGATAAAGGACGGCGTTACTCAATCCCTTCTGGGATGCGCCAGCGCATTCTACTTTTACGGAATGTCGTGGAGGCGACATGAATGCGTATTTGGCCATACAATGACTTGCGGTGGGCAGCCGATGAACAAGTCAGCGCTTTATCCTTCCCAGACAAGTCTGGTACCAATTCACCGACCCCGGAGGGATGGAATGCTTGGTTGGCCTGGGCGGGAAATCCGAACCAGGAACCTGGAATCGGGTGCACGCGACGGTCGCGCCTCCTCCGACTGCGCTACACGCGCCCCTGTAATTTAGCATACTCCGGGGTAACGCGGAAAACGGATGTCAGATTCGTGATCACCATCCCAAATAACCCCCCCCCTGGGATAATTTGGGCGAAATCGGTGATTATGACTTCGACGGCCCTAGTCACCTGTACCTACCGCTATCTATCCTAATCGGCCGAAAATTTAAATACGGATGCCATTCATGATCAACACCCCAAATAACTTTCCTGGGCAAGATTTGGGCGAAGTTCGGTGGTTACGACCTCGACATTTCTAGTCACCCGTACCTGCTGTAACCTGTACCTGTTTAAGGTCATTGTTTAACATTCGCTGAAAAACACAGAACATTTTATAATTTAGAAACTGAGATAAGTGAGTGAAGCACAGCTCACAGAAACCTTTATTTGACAATTTAGAGTGAAATAAATGTGTAGGAGATGTGTAGGAAGTAAGCTGATTTAGACTGCCATAAGACACGACTTTCACGACTCCAGAGGTCGAGGAGAGGTCGAAAAAATTTTCGCCCATACCTCTCCCAGGTGGGTTGTTTGGGGTGCTGATCACAAATCTGACATCCGTTTTTCAAACATCGGCCGATTACGGTAGGTTATGGTGGGTACGAGTGACAGTGCAATACTGTACCCTCAATTTCGAGGGCCCGTAGCTCTTTGGGTTCAAGGACTCAGCAAAAACGAAACATGTTTTCTACTACACGAAGGGTGGAGATTCTCGCGGTACTCCCTCATTCAGACCTACTCCTGAGACCCTTCCCTGGCTAGAATAATTCGTCTTGGAATCAGGGATGTGCGGAAATTTTTTCGAGAAAAGCGGAAGACGGAATACGGAACGGAAGAGCTCAAAAATGAGCGGAAATCGGAATACGAAACATGGAAACGGAATCGACTCAAATTCACTACTTCGTCAAATTTTTCATATATATATATATATATATATATATATTCAGTCCCCTCTCGTTCTAATGCGTTTGAATGGACCAGAGAAAGTCCTTATAACGAGAGTCAGGTCCTAACCGGAGCTCACCTTTTTTGCACTCTCATGCGCATAGAATTTTCTAAAATCACATTAGTTGACTAAATATGACGTATAGAATAAAAATATATGGCCTTGAAGAGAGTGAGAAGGCATAAAACAACTTTAGATTCCAACCGTATATGTGCCCGACATATTGCTGACCTTTATGGGTCGCGCACACATGAAAAACGTCCACATGTATCTAATTCGTTGTCGCACAGATGCCAGTCGCGACTACGAACGAGGCCATAAGAGGGTAGGTCTGATTGCAGACGCGGTCAGCATCCTGCTCCTCTTCGTTTTCCGTGTGAGACCGGAACTGAGCCCTGGTCGCGTTATAACGGGAGTCACTTTGAACGCAGAGTTCCTCCAAAAACCGCGCTATAACGGGAGTAGCGTTGTATCCGACGCATCTTAAGCGGAGTTGATGTGTACTGGCGTAAAGGTAAGGTGGCCGGGCCGGAGAAAATCTACGTTATATCGAGAGTCGCTCTTATCCGGGGGCGTTATAGCGAGAGGGGACTGTACATATAATGGTGGTAATAACTGAGTTGCCGTCAACGAATTTAGATAGCGGGCAAGGCAGCATGCGACTCTTTTTTCAGCAACATATAACAATTAAAAAAATCCCTGTATTCGTACTATTACTAAGATAGTCAACGTTGTCGACCCACTGGGATGACCGGAGAACACGTTCCCTTAGAAGACGAGTTTATTACCGGCCGCTCGGGGCCAAGACAAACGTTGAATGAAATGACTCATTACTGGAGACTCACCTTATAGGCTTCCGGTTACGGTAGCGCGGGAAACTTTCGCGCGGGGACCTCTAGCGTACGAAATTCGAAAGTACAAAGGACAACTGGTACCGGCAATCAATACTAGGCATGGAACGTCTCTGCTAAAACACACAAAACTCGATACAAGATCACTCCTTGACGTGGCTCCGGTGGGAGGAGAGTCGTCCCGACGATGTAGCTCTGTCCTCGCGGCTCGATCCACGGTCCTTCCGGTTGCGGTCGTTGTCCGTCCTGGATGGCGCAGATTGATGTCGGTGAGCATGTCTCATCTCGTCGCGGTCGTGGTGTGTTGTCTCCGGTCTGTGACTCTGGCGTCGTCGAACGTTGTTGATTTCCGGCAGCGATCGTCGTCGGTGTGCTTTTTGGATGGCGGTGACGGGTGTCAGTGAACCCGTCTCGTGGTCGTGGTGTGGTCCTCTCCTGTCCGCGGCTCTGCATCGTCGAACGTTATCGCCTTCTTGTGGCGCTGTCGGTTCGAGTTCTGGATCACGAAGAAGTTCGGCTTCCTCTCGTCGCAGCGGCGTTTCGCGTTCAGGATCTTTTTCTGCCGCCTTCTCTCCATTTCCTCTGACGACGCATAGCGGAACTCCGGCAGCTTAATGATGTCGTCCTCCGTGAGGCGGAGCTTCTCCAGAAAGAGAAGCACCTGCCTGTTGACAAAGGGAGAGCGCTTGAACCGCGTCTCCGTCCCAAGACACGTCGCCGGGCGCGTGTAGGGTGGGCGTGGAGCAAGTTGATGTAGTGATCTCGAACCACTGCTTCGAACGCACGGGCTCGTCATATACTTGACGAACTCCTGGCAGACCTCTCCCATGCGTCGCCACTCCATTTCGTTCGTGTCCTCATAGGGACTTGGGAAGAACAACGTGTTCCTCTGCATTGGAGATTCCTCTCCAGTCAATCAGCACCTGCCGCATGTCCCTGCTGTCCGGCACACGATCAGGCCAGACTATAATCATAGCCGTGGTGATCGGGATGGCCAGGTCTTTGATGCAAGTGTGGACCAATCCGCGTACAAACAAATGGTGACGTAGCCAGGGTAACCGATATCTGCGTTCACTCGGCAGAACGCTTGCGGCAGGGCGATAAACAGTTTTTGGTCGTCCATTCCCAACAGGTCCTGCACCGCGACGGTAGTTATGAGGCATGCTTCAGTGTCGTCAAGCACTCCTGGTGTTTGGTCGAAGCGTTTACCTTCTTGCAGGTTGCTGATTACACTGCCATCCACCGGATCCTTCCTTAACTCCTTCGATGGTACTTGAGTTACAGCTCTTACTGTAAGCTCGTTCACTATAGGCTTCCCATAATCGTTCAAACTACAGGGTTCGCTACCCTACTCGCAGCGCGTTTTAAGTGACCTCCTTCTTCCCCACGCGAAAAATCTTCACTTCTGCGGATGTTTTCCATCCTGTTACATCCTCTACCTCTGGGGAGTCGTCACGGAGCAATTCCAATTCATTACTATTACTTGAGCAACACATGCTGTCTCTTCCTTCGCATTCTGGCTCTGCTTTTCACCACCTTTCACTTTTCTGGACGCACATATACCCTGGAGGCAACTATAGCGCTCGTCACTGTTCTTGCTTCAGTGACATCCACAGAGTTTCGCTCATGGAAGTCTCATGTACACCCATCACTCTTCTGATAATCCGACTGACGTGGGCAAAGGTTGTTTCAAGTTAGGCTAACCAGGAGACTATCTCAACGGTAGGTCGGAACGGCCCAAATGCTGTATTTGGGCAGAATCGCCTTTCCCTGGGAAACAACAAAATGCAAATATCTCGACCCCAATACAATTCTGCGCAGAGTTAGGGACGACGGAAGTTGGGCCGTTCGCCGCGTTAGACGTCTGCCTGCGCGTGGATGGCGGGCTCAAGTTGGCTGGAAACAGCTATCATGGGATTACGCCGCCGCTCTACCCACTGCGCCACCTCCGCTCGTTCGTCATTGCTATCTCCAAGCAACTTGAGCCCGCCCTTCGCGCGCAGGCGGAGGGGTAACGTCGCCAACTGCCCAACTTTCGTCGTCCCTAACTCTGCGCAGAGTTGTGTTGGGGTAGAGATATTTGCATTTTGTTGTTTCCCAGAGAGAGGCCATTCTGCCCATATACAACACTTGGGCTGTTCCGACCTACCGTTGAGATAGTCTCCTGGTAAGTCCCAAAGCGTGAAAAGCATTAGCACCAAGCAGCAACGGTCCGTCTTCGCCAGCCTCTACGAATAGAGCAACTCTACATTTCGTTCTACCGCCACCTTGCTGATCAGTCTGACTGCGCCTTTAAACGTCATCTGTTGCCCTGATGCATCGTACACCGCAGTTTTCTCCGTAGATGGAAATTCCTCCACATCCCCGTTCAGGTCGACGCCTACTTTGTAAGCGTTGTTCAGCATCTCTAGTGGGATAATGCTGACTTGTGATCCTCAGTCAAGCGCTGCCCGCCTGGAGAGCCCTTATAACTGGACTTCTACCATCGTCGGCTTCCACACTAAATCCCGTGTAACATCTCGGAGCTCCCGATGTTCTTTCGTTAAGTGTAGCGGCTCAGGGAAGCTCGGAGATATCATATCGATGTTCCAATGTGTACTAACTGTCACGAGTGTTAGCATAGGTTTATCTCCAATCAAAGCATACATAATAAATCATACAACATATGGCCTCAGCCTGTAGAGGCGTTGGCCAGGCGGCTAGGCTGATGGGGCCCACGGGATACATACTAAACCCCTTCCCCCCAATACGAAGGCGGTCACTCCTATTTACGGCCCAGCTTATCGGTGGTCCGTCGGACAGCTGGGTGGCACGGAGGGATACGGGGTATTGTTGACCTTACCCCGCTGTCCCTCTTATCGTTTGATGAGGGGGGAAAGACGGCCAGCTGTCCTCGCGATGGCCACAACATAGATTACAATTAGAGACGGGCCCGATCCTAATCCTGGGACTGCTCCCTTACACCCGTCCACATTCTTCGCGGTCGTTGATCCACATGTCCACTTCTGAATCGATGCCGTGAAATTTCGCACGGAGAAGTTCGCTTCTTCTTGATGCTGTTGTGAAGCATCAGCGACATTTTCGCTGTTTTGCGCTGAATGATCAGCATAGTTGCAATATTTTGCAAGATGCCCCACTGTGCCACAGTTGTAACACTTTCTATTGCCACCTCTTTGTTCTCTAGGATGGCCGTTCTCACGGTCTGCCGAGGATTCCTCAAGGCGGTGACGCGTTCTAGTCTGGGACTCAAAGGCTTCATATGGGAGTTCGTTCCACGTTCTTGCCCTTGCTCCGCAGATGCTTCTTATAGCTCGCGTACCATTATCGCCACCTCCTTGCTCTTTTCGCGTCGTTTTGCCATGCTTTTCACGAGCTCGTAGGCCACCTCTTTCGGAGCCGTTTTCATCGCTGTATAAAGCTAAAGGTATTCTGGCCAGTCTACCAACTGGCTTACTAGTTCCCCCAGCTCTTATTCGCCATAGCTCCTCGTCCGTGAAATCTGGATAGCTTTGCCGGGTGAGGACTTCGAGTTTCAGGCAGTAGCGTGTCATGTCTCCTTCCTTTCGGAGATGTTTGAGCTCCATATATGCCTTCATTTGCGTTGCAGTATCGTTGGCAACGAACTTCGCGCTCATCTGCTCTACAAAGCTCTCGAAGTTCCCCTCTTGACTGTTTTCGGCAGTGGGTTTGCCACCGATTTAGGTAGCCCTCCAAATTTGTCATGAATAAGTGGATTAACATGTCGTTGGGCAACCCGAGGTCGCGGTATTTCATGTTAACCCTATGGTAAAATCCTGCACTGAGGGCTCTTTACTTACCAATGTCAGGCAACGTCATTGCAGCGAACATTGCCCCAGATTGGCATTGGAATCAGCTCTGTCGTACCCACCTTTCAATCCGCTCTGGGCCGGATACGGTGGTTGCACGCCATTCGCATCGGCCTCGGCGAGCTCTTCCCTCCTGGCTGAAATCGAGCCTTTAGAACCGTATTCGAATCCGTGGACGCTAGGTCATCACGAAAATACTCGCGTTGTGCTGCCGCAATTGGATCAAACGAAGCATGGTATTCGACGTTGTCGAACTCGTGGGCGTTCATCTGTTGAATGTCCACCTGTATCGTCACCGCTGTTGCGAGATCTGGACATGGCGTGGCCTGAACAGATCATGATTTCGGAATAGCTCTTTCGTTTTGTCGAGTGCCATTGAGTAGAAATCTTATTTTGTGCACTGCTTCCTCGGCCTCAACGTCGAGCTCACGCATGCAAGGTTCATGACGTTCAGTGCCTGTGAGCACTGAGCGGAGTAGTGAAGAAAATTTACCACACAACAGCTCACTCACAGCCGTTTGGTCTTTCTCTATTTTCTTCAACTCGTCTAGCTCCACAGACATGGCACCGTATTCTAGCAGGACTTGTTCCCTTACAGAATGCGCAATTGTATTCATCATCTCGGTAGCCGCGCGCAGACCGTTGGTCTAGGTCCTCGAGGACCGTTGGCATGTTTTCCAAGCTTACTAGATGGCCACTTAAGGTCTGTACTATTTGCCTCACCTGTGAGACGTTCTGCCTGTGCCAGCGTCTTCACAACGTTCGCCATTTCCGCTAGTGTAGCCCTCATCGATGACAGCTGCTCCTCCGTCTAGCACTAATCTCTCCAATTCGGGCGAGGTAATCTCCATTTGCTCGTTTCCATTTTCGCACCTCTGCAACTAATGTGTGTGAACTCCTGGCTGTTTCGTTCTAGGCACCGTGCACTAGCAGCGCACTGGCCCCTCGCACGGAACTGCCCGTGAACTCTCTGCCTCGGAAGCAACACATCGTCCGCAAGTGCACGTGTGCGCCTCCTGCGCTCAAGGCGTCCGTGACTCAACGATGACTCAGACGCGAGCACGCCTAGCGCAACATGTGCTGCACAAAGCTCTGTGGTACTCCGGGCTGGCTCTCCGACGCACTCTTGCGGGACGCTGGCCCTTGCCCAGCAGTGTACGAGACAGGAGTTCTCGCCGCAACCGTTCTTCAAGGCCTAAGGGCGGTATCCGAGTTGCGAAAAGTTCGGCCCCCAAGTCAACGTTGTCGATCCACTGGGATGGCCGGAGAACACGTTCGCTTAGAAGACGAGTTTCCGGCCGCTCGGGGCCAAGGCAGCCGTTGAATGAAATGAATCATTACTGGAGCCTCGCCTTATATGGGTGAGGGACGTTCTGCCTGAAAGCGGCGCGGGCAAAGACGCGGGACAGTGCCTGCGGAGCCAATTAGCGTCGACTCGCGCGGTGACACCCGCCGCTTCGCGCTCAGCCAGACAGCCCTCGCCGCAGAGGCGATGCTGACCCAGCCAACCACGGGAGTCAGTAGGTCGACCACATTTGGTGTGATTACAATCGATAGAGGGGTATGGGGCTCAGACGGCTTGATTTGGCCGTACAGAAATTGGGATTGATTTCAACCCTATCATCTTCTATATTAGAATTTCGAGCTCTATCGAATGATCCAGAAAAGAACCCTGCCTCAATGACCCTTAAAGCGATTTTTCTAATGCGCTGTTTATTTTCGCTAAATATCGATTTCTATTCACATATATGAGGATTAAATTCGAGACGTGCTTCCAGGCTAAAATTGCACGAGGATTCCAATTAGATAGACGAGAGATCTTTTAACAGAAGTCTAAAGCGTTAGTTTCAACATGACACCTCTTTAGCATTTTGTAACTTTTTCCTTTTTCTATGGAACCTTATAATGCACACATCACATATTTCGAGACGAAGACTGGATAGGTGTTTCATCGAATCTAGTGTTCAGAGAGAATAAATTTGATCACACAATACTTCAAATTGCTCGTCCAGTCGTCTGTGGCTTCTAACGATGTTTTGACCTCGCGTCCAACAGGCAATGTACCTGCATAACCAATGTCTCCACCAATTAACGAGTTAGGAAACACTCATGAAATTTCATGGGAAAATTAGAGTACTTTGGTGTTTTTAGGAAGTCTACCGACTGTCAAATCGAACTCATCGTGAAATTTAAAACTGGGAACGTGCTCTACTCGCACTGAAAGATCATAATGTCGCCTTCAAAAATGTTGAGCACCAGGTGTTCTCTTAGAAGGTCTCTCGTCTATCTAGTTATATTAGATATTCCTCGCGCAATTTCGGCCTGGAAGCATGTCTCACAATTAATTCTGATATAAATAAAAACTGACATTTAAGGAAAGTATACAACGCCTAAAGCCGCCTTAAGGGTTTTTTAGACAGGATAATTTCTAGCTCATTTGATAGAAATCGAAATTCTAGTACAGGATACGGTAGAGTTCACATCAGTAGTAGCCTGGTAGTATGCCTCGTAGTTAATTCTAATATAAATAAAAACTGATATTTACCGAAAGTTAGCTGCGCCTAAAAAAAATGTTTTAGGGGTTATTGAGACAAGATTCTTTCCTGGCTCATTCGACAGAGCTTGAAATTCTGATACAGAAGATGGTAGGGTTCAGATCAATCACAATTTCTGGACTGCCAAGGCAAGCCGTCTGAGACTCTTGTCCCTCTATCGATTGTAATCACACCAAATCTGGTCGGCTTACAGGCTCCCGTGGATGGCTGGGTCAGCATCGCCTCTGCGGCGAGGGCTGTCTGGGCTCAGTGCGAAGCGGCGGGTGTCACTGTGCGAGTCGACGTTAATTGGCTCCGCAGGCACTGTCCCGCGTATTTGCCCGCGCCGCTTTCAGGCAGAACGTCCCCCTCCCGCCTTATATAGGCTTCGGGGAAATTCGAAAGTACAAAGAACAACTGGTACCGGCAATCAATACTAGGCATGGAACGTCTCTCTACAACACACAGAACTCGACGCAAGATCACTCCTTGACAAGATGGATTTTTAAACATTACTAGTGTAATGAATCTCTCCGTAAATAGGAAGAAGGTATTTTGGAAGCAATGAACCCACCTGAAGATGCCAGAGATTGCGCAACTCATAGCAGTTAACCAGTCTTATTGAATGTCCCAGATCTATCCTAATTAGGAGAGGGCAGAGTTAAGGTTACAGTTGTGTTTAGCACTCACGACACGACTCTCTGAGTTCGCATGGATACCATAGCATCACTTGGCAGTAGCTGAGGCTCTGATACAAACTCAGAGGAGGGGTTGGAGAGGCGAGACACCGCATGCTCTCCTCCGGCTGGGATAGATCCAATGTCGTCTATGGAGCGCATTGTTAGCAAGCTAAGGGTGCTTACTGAACTCCGATTTAGAATTGGTGCTCCATGCCAGACCTATGATTAGTACGGAAAAAGATAAGCATGCTCCGGATAAAGAATTTGATTCTTGACTCACCTACACTATTTGTCATCGTTTCAAAAAAAGAAGAAAAATCCAATTTGGTTACTGTTTGACATCAGTATTCACCACCGGTTTGAAAGCAACACTATCACAAACGCATAGTTAATCTCATTGTTCAGCCTTTCATTTATGTTGATACCAGTGCAAAGCAATCAATGGGTGATGAATCAACATTTCCGTTCCGTCTTCCGGCCCAAAAGAGAGCGGAACACGAAACGGAAGGGAAGGACTAAAAACGGACGGAAGCCGAGATCCGGAACACGGAAACGGAAATTTCGCATTACCCTGTGTGGAATGGTCCAGCTCTCTGATGTTTCCCTCCTTCACGAGGAGTAAGAGTCTTCCAAACCTGCGCTGTTGTTGTTGTTAAAGGATGGGTTCCTCTTTAAGGAATGGTAGCATTTTGATAAACTGCATCTTGCGTTAATGAGTCGGATATCCGAAATCCGGGTCCGTGAAATTGCTACTATCCGAATCATCCAAAAATCCGGAGTCCTCAAAATTGCCGTTATCCGCCCTCTTTGACTATGATGCTTCCCAAAAAATGCGCTCACAATCCTATATAGATCGTTTGAGAATCTCCACAGTCACCTCGTTGATCTTCCTTGTAAGATCCGTGAGGAAAGCCAAGTTCTCTGTGACAAAACGAAGGTCCGCATCACGTGACCTAAAATATTAAAGATTAATTAACTTGTTGACCAGATTTCGGCAATTCATAGAGAAGCAGGTTAGGCCTGGGTGTGTTCCTTGCGCTGTGAACCGTTCCCGCAGCCTTCGGATTGTATTGGGTCGATTGAAAAATCTTGCAAAACTAGCACAACAATATTACAGTATAACACTATAAAATACAATACACAAAAACTCCGTCCACGATATATTCCCCATCCAAGTCTAAGAGTCTAAGATCGTGTCCCATCTTTCAGGCAGTTCCTTTCAATTCCTTTCCGCCTGAATTCCGAGGGCTTAGGCTTAGGTAATAATTCTGAGGAAAAGAATTCAGAAGCCTCCATTTCCAGTTGACTCTCTACCTCGAAGATACTGCTTCAGAGCTCTGAGCAGGTGGCAGTCAGAAGGAGCGTGGTCTGGATACGGTGGATGGGGCAGAACTTCCCAACCTCACTCCTGGATTTTTTCGCGACTCACTTTTGCGACATGATCACGCGCGTTGTCGCGCAGCAGGTAGACATTTTTCCGTTTTGGACGTTTGGCGTCGGCCAACCTCTGGAGCAGTGTAGCGTAGACAGATGCTGTGACTGTGGCCTCACTATCCAGCAACTCCCAGTAAAGCATGCCTTCTGAGTCCCACCAGCAGCATAGAAGAACCTTCTTTTCGTGTGTCCACGTTTCGGTTGTCTTGGAGCCGGTTCTTCGCGTGGGAGCCATTGGCTCTTGCGGGTGTGGCTAACATTAAAAAAACTCAGCATTCATCACCAATAATAATGTCCTTCAGAAAGTCCTTTCTGTGCGACTCAGCAACATTGAATCGGCATGCCTTGTCAGAGTGCCGTAGCTCGGGTGCGTAGCGTTCGTATCGGCTGGTTGTAGGTGCCGCGGCCGCGCGCCTGCAACCAGTCGATGGCACCGCACAGTTTAGTGTGGCCAAGTAATAACAGGATTTTAACAAGCAGTCAACCCATACAGAATCAATCGAGTCTGAAATGCAATGTTCCAGAGACAGCGTGGCGCGATCTTGGCTATTTGCACGTCACAGAAATTTCGCTACCCTGTGCTTTCATGTGGGTGTCAAACATCTTCACAAGCTTCACTAGTACCAATGTTAGAAGCACTCAAATAGTATATGAATTTTTTAGGTTACCCTGCATTCTTCGCAAGCCGTAGTGTGTTTTTAACCTTCGAACCTTTAAAGAAGCTCACATTAATCGAAACTGCAACTTTGAGGAGAAATTATAACAGCCATTCAAGCAAAAAAAATCGAGTATAAAATTCAAGGTTTCACACAAGTGCATGGCGCAATCCATAGCGCCCATTTGTCAGAAAATTTCTACTTTCTTAAGCTTTCATATGAGCCATCAAGCCCTTCAGTTCCTTTACCCTGAGCAAAGTTATCACCTTTCAAACATGTACACATTCTGGAGACACTGTATTTGCGAACATAAAATTCGTAATTGAATTCTGCGTAGAATGTTAGCTTCGAGACATGTCCCCAACGATGTGATACAAACAATTTTTCTTCAAAAAAGAGCTTCTCTAGAAGGTATTTAGCCGACGTATTGAATTCTGTGTGAAATTTTAGCCTGGAAATGTACCCTTCACAGCTTCGCCGCAGATTTGCGAAGAATTATTTTAGAATTATTTTTTAGAATTATTCAAATTTGAATAATATCTCATCAACGTTAGCATTGATAAGCTTGAGGTACAGCTCATTAGATGGAGCTCGAAATTCTGATGTAGAGCTATGTTTGTTTCACACCAACATGTATCTTTACACTGGTTTTGTAAATCCTCTGAACATCCTATTGATTGCAGTCCCAGCAAATCTGATCGACCTGCGTGTTCCGCTCGTCCGTGGGGCCGCCGTCGTGGGAACGCCGACGACGGCCTCCGTCCGTCGTAGTCCGCCGCGCGCGCGACGGGTGTCACAGCGTGAGCGGAGGAATGACGCCGCAAGTATGCCCACCTGGGCGCGCTTCCGCGGCCCCTACAACCAGTCGATACGAACGCCTCCCTCCGCCGCAGCTCACGTGGTACCCAAGACGATAAAACTTTGCGGTACCCAAGGATCTCCAACTGCCTCACGACGGGGCTTCGTGTACATCCAAGTGTCGCCGCCAATTCGCGAGTGGTTGAATTTGGCTTCACCTTGAAGGCTTCGCGCAAGCTGCCTCCTTCCACAACAGAAGGGCGTCCGGATCGAGGTCGATCTTCGAGAGAGATATCTCCAGCTTTGAAACGCTGATACCAACTGATATTGTGGAATAGTGAATGACTTCGTCCTTGAATGCAGCGCAGATGCTTGTGGCTGCAGTCTTCGAGGAATGGCCTTGCAGAAATTCGTAGTAGACGATAGATCGTAGGATGCTGCTGTTTATCGTTGACATTGTTGCTGTATTCGTACTCGACGAGGTCTTATATACATAGTACCAGCCTCAGTCGCCGGCTCCTGACGCTGGACGTGCGTGCCACGCCAGGCTTGCCGGCTTAGGGTATGGTGGGCCACGCAAGAAACGTAGCCCAAACCTAGCTACGGACGCTTGGCTAACCCACCGTCAGTGGCTTCGCCGGCACGTAACGCTGGGTAAGGAAGCATCTCTAGCGTTGAAGTCGAATACGTTCAGAAGTGCGCCTACTACAAATTGATTGATGCTTTGCTGAGTACCACTTACATCCTTGTATAGCACTCAGGAGAATGTCCGTCAGCACTCCTGCTTCGTCTGGGGTTGTGCTCACAACCTAACGCAGCTCGTCAAGGCTGAATGTCTGAGATTTCCATCCTGTCGCCCTGCTTTAAGCCCCCAGATTCCCACCATATGTTATGATAATCGGAAAAGTGACTTAGGACAAGGATACTATCCTCTTGTATATACAGTGCTAAGAAAACTGGTCGAACCACTGCTGAAAATTGAGAGCGATGACGTGGTTGAATATGAAGCCAAAGCCAGAGCAGGTCCCCCAAACTTTCTTCCTTGGCTTGTCCTAGTCCACTGCTGGAAATTGGGGGATCGTCGGCAATCATAATTATGCAACACCAACCCGATCGGTTAAGTGAGAGAGAAAACCGATAGTCCGCCCAAAAGATCGGTGATGTTGGCTGTCTGATCGAAGCACTTACCCTGCAGTAAGGCGCTTAATTCGGCTATTTCAATCCCACAACTCCCACCCCGATCGACTAGGCTTGAAAAGAAACCATAGCACCGCTTAAAAGATCGATAATATCGATCGATATTGATTGCCTGATCGAAATCCGTTCGGCTATGGAACGCTTCTCATGGATATGGGTGTTCAGTGCTTTGCACTTCTTTGGCAGTCGTTCCGTAAACACATTAGATGGGATCAACATACACCGTCGACAGCTCATGCGCCGTCAGCAGTAAACACCCGACGTCGCGACGAGCTTCTGCGCGACGGAAGCAGCGGACGCGGTGGGCTTCAGCGGCGGGGTTCACGTAAGAGTGCATTGTCGCACATAAGAGTGCATGTCGTCGGACAGTGACACATGCCTCCCCCGATATATAGTAATGATGCTTGAGGAAGCTTCGAGAATGTACTGTGGTATCACCACAGAAGGTCACTACTGTGCTTCAACAAATTTAACAGGCAGTAGCGTAAGGTGTTGCAATGCTTTTCGATCAACCCAATAGGTCTTGCACACGCATCAACTGTCCTCAGTAAACAAGCCAGACACAATTCTTTCGTTTTGTTCCTCTCTCTACATTCTTTCTAAGCTCTGCCTTCTTTCCTACTGAGTCATGCTTTTGCGAACGCATACATGGTAAACCCACTACCACGTAATTGTCACGGTACAGTGGCCACCTACTCTTGTTGTAGTATATTATGTAACCCAGCTCCATGTCCCTATTGAATCCTAGGCAAGGAGCTGTGACCGACGGATACAGCATTGATTACACTAATAGGAGAGAATACAGAGCCCTGTAGAGTACAGTTTGACCACCTCGTAAGAGTCCCCAAGGAAATCGATGATTCGCCGGCCACGGGAGTAACCACTCGTGGCAAACGTGGCAGAAAAAGGGTACCTGCCATTGAAGCAGCTTCAAGCGCCACTCCATCAAATACCTTCTATTTTAGTATGACTATGTCATGCTCGGACAACTCAATGCATGTCGACTGGAAGTGCCCTGGTGAAATCGAACTCAACCAGCAACGCCTGTCGTGCTCCCCCAACGTACCGATCAGCAATCTTCTCCTGGCAACACCCTTGACATCGTGTGCATTCCGGTTCCCATATGAGCTAGCAAGAGTGTTTTCTGTTCTGACCCAGTCTCATGTGCCCGAACAATTCCGCCTTACACGCATGCTCGATCACTCATATGCCATCATCACACCTAGTTCTCTTGGCCTCGCACTGGCTTTCTTTCGAAGTCACTGCTTTCATGTGACAATTACCAGTGTAGAGGACGCAGGCAGTATAACTCAGGATAACTCCGGGACAGCCCCCACGGACCAGGGCGGACTTGTATAACTTGTCAAGGATGCATAACGATGCGGTAAAGTATGCCAATGGACACCCATGGACACCGGCAAGTTGGAAGTTGGTGCAACCCCGTCGCACATTATTGCTGTTGCCCGAAGGATTCGATAATGTGCGCATGGGCTTTGAGTCGGCAACAATGACGGCTAGGGTGGTCAAAAACCCAGAAGAACTGGAGCCGGAATGGTTCATTGAGGAGTGGTCGGCAGTGGTGGTGTTCATCCATGCTAAGCATGTTGAGGCGGTTCGGTGGAAAGGCGCTTGGTTTCTGCTCATGCAAGCAGTGGCCAAAGGCGCCGAGCTCGTTCTCCTCCCTGGACCGCAGGACGACATCGATTGGGGAAAATCGATCGATAACTTTAGGGATCTGGCTGAGGAAACAGTCGACCAACGTCCAAGCCTAGCACAACGTATTCGATGCCTTCTCCCTAAGAGATCTGAGCAGGCCATAATCGACGCGCCGTTCAAGATCCTGGCGGATAAGATAAACTTGGTAACAGCCACTTTACGCAGAGCGCAGCAAAAAGGTTCTGGACAGCGAACCTGCGACACCACAACGCTGTCATAAAACTCCCAGAATTCTACCGGACCACGGAGCAGAAGCACGGAAGCGTAGCTAAGAATCGGATCTACGACGAATTGTATAGGAGCTCCCCGTTGCGGGAGAGGCAACCGAGCCAACTCAACATAAACCGCGGACGGAGCGGTAACAGCAGTATGCAGAAAGGCAAACCGGCATCAGATCCCCGAACTTCAGACCTATGCGTGCGCCAAGAATTCCAGAGAAATACATGGCATGGCAAGACCGAACCCGACGTCAGTACTTCTGAGAGGAAGGCAGTAGCGCAGTGGAAGCGCTATTTGTCTTTAGGGGACCCCCATATTGTAGTATATTATGTAACCCAGCGCCATGTCCCTTGTAAGGAAGTTGTCCCAGGAGGCTTGATTGGGGATGCTTCTCCCGATTTCAAGGCCCTGGAGACAACTCAACGAAGACTCGACGACGATATCCGACATGCGGACTCAACGGAAGGAGCCAGAGACCTGGCGCGACCAGACGACATTCCTAAGAACAATTTTGACTAGAGGAAGACTCGTATTTTACTAAGGATTTATTATCGGACTACAACACTATTATGTGGATTTGTGGAGAGCAAATAGCAAACGTAGCACGGAAGAAGGAAATCAAGAGTAAAGGTATGTGAATGGGAATAAAGGATTTCGTAGGAAGAGAAGGGGAAGATTGAGGAAGAAGAGGAAGAAAAGGAAGGTTTCAAGGAGAGCAGTATAGTGGGTGATAGAGGCGGTTAGGACTTAGTGTCCCAGAAGAGGTGGTTCAGTGGCTTTTTGAGGAAGAGAACGAGCAGACAGAGTAACTACTACGTTTATTACGGCAGGCGATATGATAAGTCGTACGAGAGATATATAGGAGAGCGGTAGCCTAGCAGCGGCTATAGTGAGAGGGAGAAGGTAGAAGCGGAAGGAGCACGGGGAGAGGAGAAAGGAGCCAAGTTCGGGCTCTCGTGAGCCGGGGAGGAGCAGTCTATCTACAGTGAGGTCGCCTCCGCAACCTGTAACGGGCGGAGCGATAACATGACGGGGCTAGGATCGTCGACGACGACGATATTCCGGCCGGCCAAAGGAAGAAAGGATTATGAGGCCTTCAACACAACGTATTATATATAAGCAGGAGATCATCACATGTCGGCAGTGCAGCTCGATGCCCTCGGCGTTGGAATCTTCGAAGGTGATGATGTTGCCCATAGTTAGTGGTGGCTCGGTGCTGCATTGACGTTGAGATGTTGATCCAGAGTAGAAGTCGTGTCCGGTCGAATAGGAGATGAAGAGCTTCGGCGGGAACGGTGATGGGAAAATGACGACCACTTTTTGCATGGTCAGGTGCAAAACGGGAATCTGCGATCGAAACCACAACTTTCACATTTCACACCTCAAAAAGGCTACATCAGTTATTCTTATTGATGTTGACCGCCTTTTGATTAGCCGTTGCCTACGGATAAGATGAGGGTCAGCAATGAGTGTGACCGCTAACATGTAGGCAACATATAGGTCGAGAGCGCCCGCCTTTTATTGTTTAGTCACCAAAGTGGACGCGATCAACGGCTTGTGGCTATCTATAATCTTACAACCTATGTATTGCTTATTAAGCCTTCAGAGGGACAATCTGCCCGTGTGAAGAAATCTTTTCCAATGATTCTCTGTTCCTTTCGCTCCAATATTCCAAGGTAAACAAAGGGCTTCTCTTCTCTGGAGATCGCACTCGCTTCGGGGCCAGCTAGGTAAAGATATGGGTGTTGCATAGGACAGCATTTCATAGCTATCTCTAAACTTGCTATCTACTCGTAGCTTTTGATTAATCGGCCTATCAACCAATTTTTCGATCGGCGTCAAATGTTTTGTTTTTGGGGTATAGTCGATACGCCACCTTCTTAATAGTGCTGGATCACCCTCTAACAGATCAGCCTTGCCTTTTTTGGCATAAGGTTGTTGCTGTTCTGAAAACTGACTAAATTGTTGCTTTCGTTTCGATTGCAATTGGGGAATGGTTGAAGGATAGTCCCTAAATCTAGGAACGTTTTTGTTTAAGGAATCTGAAGCTGATATAGAGCAGTTTTCAGATGCCGAATTTTTAGCGTATATTCCTGAAAATTTTTCAGTTTTTCTAAAGGTTTTACGTTTCTGGCTAGGTGTTTCCAGCTGTTCAACCTTTAAAAATTTTGGAACAACTTTATTTTCACCACATTCAAATATTCCTGTCATTTCATGACATACGCTACTGTTCGGCATATTTAGTGGTATTGTTCCCTTACCATATAGTGACGGTCCAAAAATAGTGTTTGCAATCTGTAACCCCGTTGGGGTTCTCGTCCCAGACGTGGGGCTGGTTACCAGTTCGTGAAAATAGTCCAGACCGACTAGAATATGGGAATCTGATGTTCGCCGCGTAGTTTGGAATTGGCGAGACATATATAGTTCACCTTCAGAAATTCTATGTCTGAACTTACTAGATTTACGCTTGAAAAACCTTTAGTTAATATGGGTCTTGTCTGAAATTTCAGATCTAATTCCTCACCAAATGCCGTCCCTAATTTGACGTTTACAATGTGAGTTTGGAATTTCTCGGTGTAACCGCCAATACCAGACATTGTGCAGAGTTCCGTAGATTCCCGGGGTAGACCGAGTTCTCTAGCCAGCGATTCTTCAATGAGCGTTTTTTGTGCTCCGGAATCAAAGAAAAATAGAACTTTCTGATAAACTTCTTTTCTGTGGTTCCATATGTTACCTTCAGCTGTCATTAGAACCAGCTGCGAAGTGATACTTTTATTTTGCACCGCAGGGAATTGCTGAACTTCCGAATAAGTGTTGGCATTATGAGGATAGGTTGCATTTACACTGCGACGTTACTGACTTCTGTTCCAATTTTCAGGATTTACTGAAGGACCGGAATCCCATTTTGAGCACAAGGATACGTGGTGCTGTTGCCCGCACCGCATGCAATCTAGCTGTTGGCATGCAAAGCTGTTGTGATTATCTGAGAAACATTTCCAACATCTATTCTGCTCCCTCAGAATTTTTCGACGGGTTTTATCGCTACATGTCCTACATGCCGAGGACGAGTGGCTATCACTTTGACAAAACAAACAAGTTTCGTTGTTATGAGGTCGCGCATTGATATGTTCTCTTTTCGGTAGAAAGGCGCTGCTGTTTGTTTTGTGACCGATTCTATTTTCGACATAAGCCTTAGCCGCTATCTCCTTCTTAAGGTGACCCATAAGGTTCTCAATAGTTTGATTATGCTGATTTTGGGATAGTATCAACACTGGTTTGATAACGTCTAGCGGGAACTTTGCCAGAATAGTTTCTGACCACATGGGATCGCAGGTATTACGAACATTATAACCAGCTGAACCATGCGGTTAAGTAAAACTTGAATTTCTTGAAATGAGGATAAACAGCTATCGGCAAAATCACTTGCTGGCATCATATTTAACAACTTGTGGACTATCTGGGACCTATTTGCGGAATAGTCACAATACGTTTCCTTTAAAGTCTTAATCATCCAGTTATAATTTTCTGGTAAAGGTTGGATCCCTTGGATACAGCTTCTCGCCTTACCCTCTAGGCTTTCTCTGAGGAGAATTAATTTCTCCACAACATCAAGCCTATCGCTTTTATGCTACATGGTCTCGAAAATTGCCCAGTATTCTGCAAATTCTTCAGGTTCGCCATAGAATTTAGGCAAAGATGCTTGTGGAGGATTTATAGAGCGAAACATCCTTTGCTCGGTGTGAATTTGCGCAGTTGTTGGCATGGTGTCTCCATGCGGCTCAGGATTGCTACTGCTAGCATGGGGTTCCTCATTATCTGCTTCATGAGCATCCTGCAAGTTGAGATTATTTTCATTATTTTTCTGCGAAATGTAGCCGAGTTTGATGGCCATCCCCTCTCGAGCGCTTCGTGACTCATCATACCTAGCTGTTAACTTGAAAATTAGCTCGCTAGCTTCAGCAATGGCTATCCGGGCCTTAGATTCGAGCTCTATTTGTTCGATTTCTGCCATTAAATCTTTTTTCTCAGATTTGTTCTTACAACTTATATACTCATCTCTTATTTCGTTGCATAAGTTTTGCAGATTTTGTCTTCCTTCTCTAACTTGTCTTAATGCACTCAGCAGAAGTGCTATTCTTGAACGAGATTTTTCATAATTTTCTTCATCAGCCGTTGGGTATTCCACGACTGATAAGTAACCCTTATAGAGTGTTACTAGCTCATTAAGCGTTTTTGAGCACAGCATAATAGGTGCTTTGTGGAAGTAAAGCGCCATTTTTTGCGACTTTTACTTTTTTTTCAAATTTAGGAGAAATTACTCCAAGTACTTTGTACGGGAGATTCTATTCCTTTATGGAATCTTTGCCTCTAGGTAATGAATACGAGAGGGCTTTTACTCCAGGTACTGCGTACGGGAGATTTATTCCGTTGAGGAATTGTTTGCGTCTAGGTAATGAATACGAGACGACTTATTCTCTTGAACCAGAGAATGCGATCTTATCTTCGATCGACTTTATGCTCCAGGTCCCAAAGTTGTCACACTTTGACACGGGAGACTTAGGTTAGGCTTGTTAGGCCGATGCACCAAAATATAGTGGGTGATAGAGGCGGTTAGGACTTAGTGTCTCAGAAGAGGTGGTTCAGTGGCTTTTTGAGGAAGAGAACGAGCAGACAGAGTAACTACTACGTTTATTACGGCAGGCGATATGATAAATCGTACGAGAGATATATAGGAGAGCGGTAGCCTAGCAGCGGCTATAGTGAGAGGGAGAAGGTAGAAGAGGAAGGAGCACGGGGAGAGGAGAAAGGAGCCGAGTTCGGGCTCTCGTGAGCCGGGGAGGAGCACTCTATCTACAGTGAGGTCGCCTCCGCAACCTGTAACGGGCGGAGCGATAACATGACGGGGCTAGGATCGTCGACGACGACGATAAGCAGGAGGATGGCCGAAGGCCACCCGTGGGGAGTGCCGGGCCCGGGGTATGGAGTCGAGGATCGGAGTTTGACGGAGAGGAAAAGAGCATCATCGTGAGTGTAGAATGAAACAAGGATGAGAGAAAAGAAAGAGACGATTGGAAGAAGAAGATAGAGGCCGGTGGCCCCACCTCAGTGGCGGCGATCCTCTGTGTTCTGGTGTTTTGTGAGCTCCCTTTATTCGGCTTTAGGAACGCTGGACCTAACAACTGTCCGGAATCTTTTCTCTTACTTTCCTATAGTCTTTTCCGTGGTCCGCGGTCAACTGTTGCAGCCTGGTGTGTTATAAATCGACCTTTGGCGTTCTGGTTTCCCGGTTCACTTGTCCTTTGTATTTGAGAGCGGCTGCACAGTCATCACTTGAACTTCTTTGATTTACTGTTGTTTTCGGTGAATGGATTTCAGTTGGTTCTTGGTGTCCTTTTAGCTTCGTTGATTTATGGTCACTTGAGGCAAGTGAGTGGCGGCTGTCCTCTGGTGTACTTTCAGTGTCCTTACACCCTTTTGAATCCTAGGCAAGGAGCTGTGACCGACGGATACGAGCCGGCTGACCCAGGGTCGTAAGCAGGTATCCGGGGGAGATACCGTAGCAGTGCCGGTAGGCGTGCCACCATCGACTCTCCCGGAGAGCCAGCTCATGCTCACACTTCTCACTTAGGAGCCACTTGGTGTGGTCTTCCTCCAATTGCTCTCATCATTCCCCTTTGTGAATCAATCTCGTTTCTGATAAATATTGCTCCCAGTCTCAATCTTTTGTGATCGTCGCTTATATCAATAAGACAGCCGGATTTGGTTGTGGAGATGAGAGTCCGATTGTGGAGCGGATTTGGTTGTGGAGCTAGAAAAGCGTACAGAGGGCCGGACTAGACCGACTCTCTGTAAGCCACGCCCCTACATGGGTTGGAAGGTTGGCAGTCTCTCTAACTGCATTCTTGGTGTATGGCTGTTGTATAGAAAATAGACTAATAATAAAGGTTCGTAAAACCTCACTCCCATCTCAGTCAAAAGCATGACATAATCGATAACGATTAGAAAGAGTCGTAGACCAATGAGATCTTGGGGGAGGTACTCTTAACCAGACATGCAACTCTATCATCCAGACGATCAAGTCTATAAACTTCCACAGGACTACATTTCTTCGTAGGTAAATCCAAAATGTCGCTTACCTTAGGTTCGCGATCACTTTGCAAGTATTGACTACAATACGTCACATGTGACCGTTTTAGCCAAACGAACTGGAAGCGATAGTACTTTGCAAGCTCACGCTTGTAATCCGTTTAGCACTACCAAAGGTGAGGCATGTCCTTCAATTTACGCACTCTTGCTTGTCGCCGAAGAAGGTTCGATTTGGTAATTGTTTATAAGGTGATAAAAGGCATGGTGGGTCTTCCCCTTAACGAATTCTATTCAATGTCTCATTCCAACACAAGAGGCGCTCAGTAAGATCGTAGTGTCTAGGGCTAGTAGCAACATAAGATCATCTTTTTTCATAAATCGAGCTGGCAATGAATTCCTGAAATTCTCTAAGAAAAATGGATGACCAAATTCTATAGGGCAATGCAAAATCCTCACTGACAGGTATCTGCAGGAAGTTCCTTAGCAGTTTGATTTGGTCGATTATGGTGTTGTACTAATTGTATTCTCCTATTTTCTACTCGTATTCTGTGTTTTGGGTTGATTTCTGTCGTTTTTTTTTTGCGTGGATTACTAGGTACAATAAATAAGTAAATAAACAAATATTTTCTGACCACATAGGGGATGAGGATTTCTTTATACTACGTTTCTGCTGCTCCGGCATACCGTTTAGATCCCGCTTAGATTGAGGGTCAATAACCGCTACTTCACATTCTCTTTTCCACGCCGCGCAAATCAGCGCAGTCTGATCTGTACTCATACACCAACAGAGGATAAAATTTAATATCGATTCTATATGAACTGCACAGATCATTCAACAGACCAGGTTGTGAGGGGACCTGGTACTGGCATAGCATGTGTAGTGAAAATTTATAGTCTAAGAAGCGACCAGAACAGATGAAAGCTGCCGAAATGTTATGCTTCACTCAACAGTTTCGTGTTTCCCCTCCAGTTCTCCAGCTATATGCGGTAGCGGGCTAACTCGAAAGCGTTGCATAAGGAGGGCCTGGGAAACGCGCCACTTTGAAGGCTTAGTATCATTTTCATATCACATATGTGTACTACGGATGAGTCGAGACACGAACAAATTCGAGCGTTTCGACACGAAAAACATCTGTCAGACAAGGCGACGCGACGGCAGAGCTGAATACGTAGAGAAAGAGATCTAGCTGAAGGGGATAGCATGCATCGGCTTGTCTGACTTCTTCAAATCGGCCTGCATATACAATGAGTCAAACAACATATTTCGACAAAGTGAGGTGTAACTGGAGAAACGTTCGGTGCTAGTCGTCGTTGGAGTGGATCGGAATGCTAGGTACAGAACGAAGACACTCGACGACAATAACTAGAGCCACATCAGTGTGCTCATATATCACAGAACAATACAAAGAACATTGAAGCGGTCGCTGAACACGAGGAAACGTCGAGAACTGCGGCTGCGCACGATCGAGCGACGAGACTGCCTCAGCAGCGAGCGGCCGGCTGCGATTCTTCGACGGAGGGCGAAACAATGCCAGCAAAATACAGTGCGAGGTGGACCCATGTGTATGAATGTGATTGAGTTGTACTTCTTCGTGCATGAAAGTCGACGGATGCTGGGACCGCGGCGACCCCAGCGCAGCTTCGACTACGACAGGACGCACCGACAGCAACCGCCTCGCTTCCGCTTCGATAACGAATCTGAACAATGTCATTCATTATCACAAAGCAGAGAAGTCATTTAGACAGCATGAGGAGCTCCTAGCACCTTTACCCTCGATAAATTCAGCATCCGTACACAAAATGAATTCACTTGATCCCTTCACGACTACACCCTCCCCTAGAAAGAACTCTCCCAAACCTAGGATCTGACCACCTAAAGTTCCCACACCTTGAAATTTACCAGCTTGAACTGAAACGATAAATATTCTTGCTGACGATGTGTTCTTTTCTTCAAATTTCACCATGTTTCTCATACTTTCTCATACTAAGGGAGAGCATGAAAAGATTTTCCTTCCCTGCCCTAGGAGCAGGTTTAAGGTAGGCCTTTTTCCTCATAGGGCTGCAAGCGCGTATCTTAGGGCAGCGAAATGCATGCAATCCTCCTTTTCTCTGGAGCAGCTTAAGCGGTCCGTTCAAAAGTCGTTGCTGAGTTACGAGGTTCAGTACTGAGGTATCTCCTTTCTTTCTTTCTTTTCTTCGACTATGGTTTGCTCGGGAAGTGGGCTGTGTTGTGCTATTTTTGATTGCAAACCTGATGCCACGTCACTCGATTTGTTGTTGTTTTACGGTTTTTTACAGAGTATGTCTCTCTATGTTGCGCTTCGGTTGTAACTGTCCTATTGCTGTGCTTGTTTATCTAACGGCCGCGCTTATCGCGTACGTATTGAATAAATAAATAAATAAAATGTATTAGGCTGTTGCAGTTGGCAACGACTTAGTAACCGATATATTCACTCCGTCACCGATGACGTTTCTACTACGGAATATATATATTAAGCATATATTGTGGGAAACTACGGAACACGTATTCGTCGAGTAGCATTAAAGGAGATGTCGCTGCTAAAACTTAATGTATGAAGTCTATCTTTACTTCAAGTCGCAATTCTAAGAAGGCATATATTATGTTTCCACACCACACTACACAGTACCACTACTGATTAGCGCATGCATTCACTTACGTTACTCTTGAAGTAAATAAACACGACAATAAACCCACCATTAGAATTCGGTTCCGGTAGGTTCTCCCGCGTCACCAAGTGCATCACAGTGGTTTTTCCTTGTGGAAGATTTAACGCGTTGAGCGTGACTGAACCGTGCAGAAAACGACCATGATAGATGAGTTTTAACATCGACGCCGATTCAACCTTCTCGTCGGCCCACTCTGAAACAACTCCTACGACGATGACAAACCGATCGTCAAGCCAAACCACTCTGTGCAACAACTATCCAAAGATGATAATGGTCATCGTAAAATAAAGGAGCTCCAGTCGCGCAGCCTGTACAATGATCTGTGTTAATAAATGGATTTTTTTAAGAAGAAAGAAAAGGCATACATTTTTTACTAAGCAAGCGGTGCACCAAAATCTTACGCCTTCTTCAGCACCTAATATGTGCATTCGTGACATCCAATGAGCTAAAGCAGTCAATGTATCCTCTAGGGTTTCGTCCTTCTCTTCACAAGTTTGACACCAACTGGCCGCAAACGGAGCAGTGGATTGGCCTGGATGCGAAGTGGACCTAGTGGAGTGCCAGAAATGAGCTTTTCCTATCTAAACTACTTCATCCTTAGAAACCAACATTTACGTAGGTGAACTGCGGCAAATCAGGTCTTGCTAACCGGTTTTGTACTTCTCAGAAATCAAAATTGGCCACGATTCTAGCTAACACTTGGCCAACGCTAAAATTCAACAGCTCCACTTTGATTCGAAGACACTAACTTCATTTTGGAATCAACAACTGAGATACGGACTACAACCACTGTTGTAAACCATGACGTATGAGATATCGTTCACAGGTAACTCAAACAGAAATCTTCTCATGCACTTCATTTCGCTTAGCCATAGCCACGTGAACATTTTCGATCGTGGAGGAACTGAAGGTATAACATGAATAACCGGGAGAATAAGAGAAAGCAACGAATCTACATAATACGTCCGTCAGTGTATATATTCTTCCACTTTTTGTTCTTCAGCGTTTGTACCGCTTAGTAGCGGAGCCCGCTTCCCTCGCATTTCATCGGTGAACAACCTAGCCATTTCCAAGTAGTGCTGCAGCGTGTCAAGCCACTCAGCGTCACGACTTGAACAGACGAGCATCGAGCATCTTCTCAAACATCGGTGCGACACTGAACCTCTGCCGTATGAAGCCATTGCGTATCCGATCCGAGCGCGTAACTCCGGCCGTCCACAGCAGCATCTTGAGCGATTCGATTGGCATGTACATGCGAAAAGTCGCGCAGCTCGTAAATTACAAACTGCACCACAAAGCGTGCGATTTCACAAAGAAGAAGGCAAGGAGCGATCTCAGTACTCAAGTAACCGTGGAAACGTTTTTTTTTTTGTTTGTTTGCAGTCACACCGGTTTTCCCCATATCCTGAAAGAGGCGGCTGCCCCACAGAGCACTTCTACCAGCCGACATTGGGTTGTAAGGAAAGATCTGATATTGTTGATGGTTAAAATAGAGGACGCATACCAAATTTAGAGTGCATACTCTGTGCATCTTTTTGGAGCTTACCTAATTGTTTCTAGAATTCCAATGATTTTAATTGTCATTCATCGGGCATTCCAAGCCGAATATCTAGGAAGCAAACTCACTCATTTTTCTATAATTTTGTTTCAATATAATTCTGCTTAGGGCACGTGTAGCGCAGTCGGAGGAGGCGCGACTGTCGCGTGCGCCCGATACCAGGTTCCTGGTTCGGATTTCCCGCCCAGGCCAACCAAGCCTTCCATCCCTCCGGGGTCGGTGAATTGGTACCAGACTTGACTGGGAAGGATAAAGCGCTGACTTGTTCATCGGCTGGCCACCGCAAGTCATTGTATGGCCAAATACGCATTCATGTCGCCTCCGCGACATCCCGTAGAAGTAGAATGCGCTGGCGCATCCCAGAAGGGATTGAGTAACACCGTCCTTTATCCTTTATTATCCTATAATTCTGCTTCATTAGTTCAACCGTGAACGGGACGCTATGTAGGCTCATAAAAATACTGTGGAAGTGTAGGGACCAGATGTCTTTTATATTCACTGTTCTCAACTCTGGTTCCAAAAATTCCAGTGTGAAGACACAAACGTCACAGTGAACCAGCTCGAAGTCGGACTCCTGAGATTGACAACCATTGATTGGAGTAACTGGCGGAGTTTAACATATGAAAACTGGTCACGATTAGCGGAAGAGCTTCAAGTACAATTTTCGAGCGTCGCCAAGCATGTGGAAAAACTTGAAAGGGTGGAAAATGGATTAGTGGCCAACTCGTGAACTGAAAATTCGACAGTTATGTAGTTCAGAAACCGAGTGAATCGGTCATGCCTACTTCCATCAAATCGACACCAGAAACGGGGCGTGACCAAAACTTTAATTTTTGCTCGTTATGTGAAAGTAGGGCTCGCAAGGCGACTGCCTGCTTTCGTGGACCAAGCTTCTTCTTCTTCTCACTAATGATGAAGTACATATAACACAAAAAGTTCATTCTTTCGAATGAACTTTTTGTGTTATATGTGCTTCATCATTATCATTGAACCCAACTAGAAAAATAAATCACAAGGGGACACGACATCGTGTCTCTATGAAAGCTGTTCCGAGTCCTCAGTACTAAATTCTACTTCGAGCACACAAAAGGTTCATTAGACCTGTTCTTGTACACCCCGGTTCAAATTTATAGGTTCACCCCTATTTGTCCATTAGTACCAGAAGAACCCGCTGCCGAGGCTCACTGATGTTACCATCGTATTCATCACTATCGGAAACCTTTATAGAAATACCAGCACCGGTTGCGAATTCCGCCCGCACGCGACTCTGGTCGGGCGGGCCACGATAAGCTAGCCGGCTTCGCCGGCGTCGGGTATGGTGAGACATGTGGGGTCAGAAACCCATCCCAACGTCGAGCCCGCTAGGGTCACCACAACCCAGCGTCGGTTGCGGGCTCCGCCCGCACCTTTCTTTCCTTTTTTTTTCTTTTTTTCCTAATGGCTTCGTCGGCGGATATGGGTCCGAACGTCGAGCCCTTCCTTGCTTCCTAGCGTTTTCAACGCTAGGAAGCAAGGAAGGGCTCGGCGGAAAAAGGTGCAGAAAAGAGTAACCGCCTGTTATTCTGCACAATGGAAAAGATTCGGTTTTCGAGGCCAGATTCATCAACAATTCACCGCCGGTAGCGGTGTTAAGTACCGCCAAAGCCCCTGTCATGAGATTCATCAGCATCAGGTCTGGCGGTGCTTTTCACCGTTACCGGCTGCTAGCGGTTGATGAATCTGGCCCTGGAGTCGTAGCTTCTCTGGTAGTGGGGTAGTGGTCAATGTAGGGCGGTAGACATACAGGAAAACTGAATGCAAGAAATGCCATCTGTGATGCAAAATAGCAAAAAAGTGCAAAAAAGAGCAGCCGGTTGTCATACTGCACAGTGGAAAAGGATACAATTTCTGTAGTAGCAGCAAACCTGGTAGTGGGTTAGTGGTAAAAGTATGGTGGTAAACATAGAGGTAAACTGAATGCAAGAAATACCATCTGAGGGGCGAAATAGCAAAAAAGTGCAGCCGAGTGTATGAAAGCGCAGCCGGTTGTCATTCTGCACGGTGAAAAAGGTTTCAATATTTGGAGCCGTAGCTTCCCAGGAACTAGGGTAGTGGTAAGAGTCTGGCGGCAAACATAGAGTAAATTGAAACCAAAAAACGACGTATGTGAGGCAAAATAAAAAAATGAAAGGTTCAGATTAGTATTTACTGACTGCAAGCTTACACAAATGGTTTTGCATCCTACACGACACGATTCTATCCTCGACTTAGTCTTGTGTTCCGATCCAATAGTCGACAATGTTGGAATAGCTCCTCCTTTTGGTAACTCTGATCATAACATGATATTTTTCCAGTTGAGCTGCCTTCAGGACGAATCGTTGTATCTACCTGTACCTCTATATAACCGAGTGGATTATGATAAACTCAACTATTATCTTGGAAGTATTAATTGGTTTCAGGTTTTCAGTGGTTATACGGACATCAATGATATCTACTATCCGTTTTGTCTGATACTATATCAATTATTTGGTGAACTTGTTCCATTTCGATACAGAAAGGCACAACTACACCAGTACCCAACTCATACTAGGAGCCTGTTCGCTCAAAAAAGTCGTCTTTTCTGTAGTCTAAGGAATCCATTAGCACACCCGTTATATAAGAAAGTATGCTCTGACATAAACCATCATATTAAAAGATACATAGCTTACCGAGAGCGTCGATTGCACGCGTTAAGTAAGAAGGCATTTTTCAATTACCTCAGAATGAAGGTTAAAGCCGCTTGTGATCTTCCAGTCCTAAAGGATGGGAATGGAGGTATTCTCAGGTCAAATCAGGACAAAGCCAGGGCACTTGGTAATTATTTTGCCAGTGTTTTTAATTCTATTACATGTGATTACCCGTCGAGTGACAGATGCGGTGTTTTACATCTGCCATACCTGTCTGAATCCTATGCCCACATTTCAACAATTGACTCCTCAGAGATTCTGTGTGTTATGAAGAAGCTCAAACCCTCTCTATCGGCCACATATGATGGTATCCCTCAAATGATCTTTCGTAGATGTGCTCACACATTGCAATACCCACTAGCTATGATCTACAACACATCGTTGGCACTGGGACAAGTTCCAGACATTTGGAAAGACTCTTTGGTGACCCCAATTCCCAAAAACACAGATGCGTCGACATTATCTGACTTTAGACCTATCAGCATATGTTCGACAGCAAGCAAAGTCTTGGAAAAAATTATAAGAGATAAACTTTGTTATTGGTTTTCGAGACATGATGTAATACCAAAAGAACAACATGGTTTCGTGTCAGCGGCATCAACTGAAACACTGCTTTCGGACTCTTTGTATGATTGGTTAACTGCAATAAATGATGGCAGATCGGTTGAAATCATTTTCTTCGATCTCTCCAAGGCGTTTGATAAGGTGCCGCACACTAAACTGCTGCGAAAACTTGAATACTTTGGCATAAGAGGTCAACTCTTAAAATGGTTATCATCATACTTGCGGGACCGGCACATGACAGTAAAGGTGGGTAATAGTTATTCTGATCGACATTCGTGTACTAGCGGAGTCCCTCAGGGTAGAGTGCTATCTCCCCTATTGTTTTTAGCCTATACTGCTGATGTACCGAAAACCCTAAAAGTTCATCCAAATTTGGAGGTTAAGATGTTTGCGGATGACATAAGAATTTGCTATGCCTACCAGCCTTGTGACCAAAAGTTGGCTAACGACTATATTTCAGAATCTGTTCGGAAAATGATGGAATGGTCTGACAAGTGGGAAATTCCTGTTAACCTCAGTAAAACAGTTCATTTACATTTAGGTCCTCCTCCAATACCCAGATACAGTTTCAACAACTTTGTGCTAAGACAGGACGAATATGTTAGAGATCTGGGTGTTATGGTTGACTCTTCCTTAAAGTTCAGCAAGCATATAGAAACCGTTACCAGAAAGGCACTATCATCGCTTTTCCTAATTCTAAGGAATGTACAGTGCAATGACCCCCCTTTTCTGGTCAAATTGTATAAAATGTATGTATTACCACACTTAGAGTACGGCTCTACTATTTGGAATCCTTTCGTTAAGAAATACCTGCAGCAATTAGAAAAAGTTCAAAAAATTTTCACCAGAATAGTTTACTATAGAGCATTTCCCGATCCAAATTACCCGCGAACTTTACCATCCTACAGAGAACGGCTTCACTTTCTCGGCCTAAAAAGCCTGAAATACAGAAGGATTGTTAAAGATTTAGTATTTTCCTTTCGCATTTTTCGCATGGAAGTTAAATTGAGGGCCAGTAAATACTGGATTTTTAGGCCAAGTCGTGGAAGAGCAACAGTTCTAGCAATACAGCACCGTAGATTTAACCGTCCTATCGGAAACATTGCATTTAATTCATTCTTTTTGCGAACTGCTAGATGGCTTAATCTACTTCCACAGCATTTGATTTCATGTAGAAATTCTAAGGACTTCAGAAATAAGTTGCGCAAATTAAATGTTTTACAAATACTTCGGATTGAGGATGTGAACTAAATGGTCTGTTTTCACTTCTTCTGACCACTAACACTAGTTCAAGTGATGTTGCAGTTTTAGAAATTTTGTCAAATAAACCCTTAACTAAATAGAACAAACGTCACATTTTTTAGGATGTGTGATGGTTTCTGGTTCCGGACTATCCCGACAAATCTATCTGACGTGGCGACAACTTTTATCATATGTATAATACGTATAATATATGCACCTAAGATCAATGAAGTTCAGGAAGAAGAGATCTTGATTGTCCCGACATATGAAGCATGACGTTTGCTCTCTATTTATACTGTTACACGAAGAAAACAAGAAATCATTAAAAGAAGAAGACAGGCTACAATAATTATACCGTTCTAGCTCAATACCCGAGATGGACTACCTTATTATTATTGCATAACTCTAGCATTCTATTATAGACAAATAATACTAATTCTTTAGACGTTCCCGGCGTTGCTCTATTACGCTCATGGGCTCCGATATTTATATTGACAGTGTTGTTCTCGCGGACTATAACGACGAACTATCTATCCATATTGCTCGACTGTTCTCGCAATTATAACGACTATACTGCCTATATATCTACATATCTATATCTGCATATATATTATTTATGGCGCACAAATATGTGCATTGTAATAATAATAATAATAATAATAATAATAATAATAATAATAATAATAATAATAATAATAATAGCAAAAAAGGTGCAGAAGGGAGCAACCGGTTCCCATACTGCACAGTGGAAAAGGATTTAACTTCTGCAGTGGTAGCTTCCGTGGTAGTGGGGTAGTGGTAAAAGTATGGCGGTTAAAATAGTGGAAAGTTGCACCTAACAGGAGAGCTGGGAGGGAACAATAGGTGGGTGTTCTGTGGTGTTGGCGTATAGCCAGTATAGACCTCTTTCGAAATCACCCTACGTCTGGCAGTCGATGGTAAACAACAGTCTTGGACAACTGTCAAGCGTTTTGGTCTTGGACGACTGGCAACCGAACCCCAAACTTGGGTGATTAGACCGGCGAGGCTAGACAGTGTATGAAGTATGGCTGGCTAACATCGGACAAAAAACCCTTCATCTTTATATGTAGGGGGATTATATAGAAATATTATAAGCAGCATATCTTATCAGCGCTGGATACCACGAACTTTTATTGAAGAGGTACCGAATAGAGACCGGTGCAAAATATAGGTTCACTTAATAAAAAGCTTGATTAATCACAAAGGTACCTACAGACAAAGTAAGATTAGTATTTGGTCACATCACCTTTGTTGTATACAACACCAAAAATTCTATTTGGCATACGACTGACAAGGTTATCAATGACAGTTTGCTCTACATTGGTTCGTGCATAAAGTATCGCGTTCTTCAGATAAGAAACCGCAGTGTAAGTGATTCCATTCTTGTACACTTTGTGTACAAGAATGCCCGACAAGTTCTCTATCGGGATGTGATCTGGAAAACAATTAGACCACTCCAAAAGTTGAATTTTGTCGGAGTTATGCCAACCTGTACTTGACTGCGATACGTGTATGGATGCATTATCTTGTTGGAAAATAAGGTTGTGCCTACGAAATATTCTGGACAATGGGAGGTGATCTCCGAGCAATTTCACTGGTCACCCTACACGAGACGAACTCCAAAGCAACAAGCCGGTGTCCAGAAAACCAGCCCAAACCATGAGGCTTCCACCACCAAAGCTGCGCCTGGAGATTTCCCAGTTCTCTTTCCTCAGATCTCTCCAGTAGTGTCTGTATCCATCGGGTCCATCAAGATTCCACTTCTTTTCGTCGGAGAATACCACCTATAAATTGAAAACGCACTTCTGCTTGTATCTCAGACTAGATGCAGTCTAACCTCACTTTCTTCCACTTCGTGCTCACGTGCGGACGAGCGAAGTTGGGCTTTGCCGCCTTGTGGCAGTCCATCTAACGAGGGCACGCTTCATAACTTGAAGAATAGTGTGTGCACTGCGATTCAAACTTCGTAGTTCTATACATTTCGATACAGAGAGGTCTAGATGACAACGGAGGTCCTCCGCGGACTGGGTGCCGTTGGAAGCCATCCGGAGTAGGCCACTCTCATCTCTTTCAGACAGGTTCCTTGGACGGCCAGCGTTCGATTTTTACTTGTAGGCTTCCGTGTCCTTCAGTTAGCGATTGGTGCAGTTCAACAACCTCCCTAGTTGAGCTGCGATCTTCCTGTTTGAAAGGTCGCCGCATGAAGAGCATCGAGTTGAGCTTGCTCACATGTAGAAAGCCTGGGCTTCTTTGCCATTGTAAAGATTGATAGCAATGATGGTTTTCGTTACATTACTGACCTATTTATACCGAGTTTTGCGCAGGAAATGGTGAGCGTGGGAAATTTCAAGTGAACCTATATTTTGCACCGGCCTCTATACGGTACTTCCTCAATAAAAGTTCGTGGTATCCGGCACTGATAAGATATGCTGCTTACAATTTTTCTATAAAGGTTTTCGATAATGAGGAATACGATGGAAACATCACTGCGCCTCGGCAGGGGATTCTTCGGGTACTAATGGACAAATCGGGGTTGAACCTATAATTTAGCATCGGATGTATACGGCACAACCGGCTTTGGTTTCACACATGATGGATTCCGCTAAGTTCTAGGTGGAGTGCTGATTTCAAGTTCACGCTCTTTTTCATACTGCGAGGAAAGTTGACCTCAACTTGTGCAATAAGTTCATAAGACTCTTCGAGATGCCAGTGACCTACACTGTGATCAATTACGAATTCATAGAACATCACATGCTAAAGGGGGAGCTACGTCATTAGGGTTTCTGCGTGGTAGACATTATGCCCGACGTTTTTTTTTTAAGTTAGAGCTGGGACAGAATGAAGAGCATCGAGTTGAGAATATATTCGACTCACTAAGAAAAGGATGTTTCCGAGCATAACTCTGCCTTGGAAGAATGCGGTAATATTTTGTTCAGTAGTATTTGATTCTAGTATGACTAGATCCCTGTGTTGAATTCATTCACAACTTCATACCAAAATAACCAGTTTGTTCATTTTTAGTCTTTCATGTTGTTTGTTATCCCATCAAACGTCTCATGTGATAAATTTGAAAAATATAGGATATGGATGAATATAAATGAATAAATGAATATGAACACAAATATTAGTGAGCATCAGACTTTTCTCCAAGGGAAAGTGAGCTCTGCCAGATACCTGCAGTCACAAATAACTAATGAAAGGTGACTGAGAATGGGCAGAAGGTAGGATTTGTGATAATCAGACGCTCAGCTCGACCCACTGTGTTCACACATTCGCTTTGTACAACACAGTGGAAAATCACTGGACTAATGGATGTTTCATCTCTCACCTAGATAGCACAAATAATGCTCTGAAGCCTTTTATGAACTACTTGAGGATAAAAACTGATGGTTGCGATAGAACGCCGCACCATTTGACAGCTAGTGACCAAAAATGAAAAGAGTGCCTCGAAATCTACATTATATCTACATTTCATTACAGATACTGTTATTATTCGACCCCACCGTTCTACCTGTCCTAACATACGCCTCAGAGACCTGGGCTATACGAAAGCAGGATGAACACGCGATCAGCGTCGCGCAGAGAGGAATCGAGAGGACGATGCTTGGAGTGACGCAAGTGAGAGCAGGCCTCCGGAGTGCCGAGCTTCACCGATTTCGAAGATCAGAGACGCTGTCGTGTGGGCCAAGTTGCCGAAAATTAGGTGGGCCGGCCACGTAATGCACTTCGCAGACACCCGCTGGACAAGAGCCGCTACCGACTGGATTCCGCGGGATGTCAAGAGAACACCAATACGCCCAGCAAGCGTTGGTCGAACTTCTTTGTGAATGTCCTGAACGACCGATATGACGCTCTCCGTGTTCTTCGAGCGAGGAGGATTCATTGGAGCACTCTGGCACGCGACAGGGACGAATGGAGACGTTGCTGGCGCTCGCTAGAGCAAGTCGATGATCAACGGGGCGACAGGTGATGCAGGTGATACCGTTATTCAAAGTGCCCTAGAAATACAGATCCTGAAGGTTCAGCTCAGCTCGGAATGAATTCTCTGAATTCACTAGCCAGCCAAATAACAAAGACCCGCGGAGACGATGTCAATCACATCACGAACAGAAAATGTTTTGAAAGAATGAAGTTTGGAAGAAATATTCACGCAGATGAGACTCACCCTTCGGCCACTGCTCGAACACTTTTTGTGTGACTTCATGAGCTGGAGTAAACGGGTGGAACTGGAACTCATGTGTTCGACCACTGACCAAAATCAAGCGTAACGTGACCTGAACATGAGCAGAACTAAACTTGAATATCTCCAAGAAATGAGAATAAAAGTACCAATCTCAACTGAAATTATCGATGAAAACGAATTCCTATTAGAAACACTATGGCAAAGTCTTCGCTCTGCATATCTGATGGTGAGAAAGAAGGATTTTTAGCAAAAATATACAAGGAGAACAAGCTTTAGTATAGGTGTTTTCGTTCTGCAAGTCGTAAAATAAGACTTTTTTAAAGAAAAGTGACATAAATAGTTCATTTACTCAATGGGATACTCAGGCGCATCATTTACACAATAAAACCAATTTTCTAGAAAACATCGCTTCAAACAAGGGCGCTCATGCTCTACATAATACTTCGTATACAGACACCAAGGGTGAAACACCCATTCGGGAGTCATTGCTACATCGAAATGCTGGGTAACCAAGTTAACACCTGCTCAACTTGGATAATCCAAATTACTGCTTTAAGAATCGATAAAACCAAGAGCTAAAAAATCGCGACGCCATATTTTCAAACTTTATGTTGAGAAATGTTGTTACATTCTCAAATGAGCATCCTTTAAGCGAAGCTTGCCTTGGATCGGTAGGCGAAACAGGAAATAGTCACTACCCAAGGATAGACTTGCAAAGAACGCTAATAACCTCATCTAGCACTATAAAAAAGCTGTTCCTCATATAACCGTGACAGGAACACCGCCCTACATTTCAATTATAACCGTTGTCCTTGAACTAAGTCAACGTATTAGGGTGTACAGACAGTATCTGCAGAAAATTTCGCAATACTCCAGATTTTTTCTAGAACGTTCTGATGGTTTCAACATAAGTGCTGTATAAGGACTATCCTGTTGTATCCGTATAACATATCCAGCTCCGTCTTCCTCGCCTATTTCACTAAGCGATAGCCGAACTGTCTACCCATGTCTACTTCTACCCCTCTGGACATATGCACTCGGCTGTTCTCCGAAGTCGCCCTTCAACTGGCCGGACACCCTCGTCACTGGAGATGAAAAATGGGTCCTCTACGTCAACCACGCTCGCAAACGTGTATAGTGCCAACGCGACGAAGTGCCGAAATATTTCGTAAAAATTCGTGAAATTAATGCGAGGAAAGTCATGCTGAGCGTCTCGTGGGGAGTTTATGGAATGTATCATTTCGAGCTGCTGCCCGACAGCACGACTGTCGCTGCCGAGGTCTACGTCACTCAACTGCAGTGATTGGCCGACAAGATGCGCAAGGAACAGCCCAGGCTCGACAAAGTTCGCTTGCTGCATAATAACGCGCCCCACACCGCGAAGGCCACTTCTCAGAGAATTCTGGAACTCGGATGGGAAGTTCTGCCGCACCCACCGTACAGCCCAGTCTGACCCCAAGTGGCAACCACCTTTTTCGAACATTTCAGCCTCATCTGGAAGGAAAGCGTTATGAAGATCGTGACCACCTTGATGACCTCCGAGCTTTTTTTGCCTCCAAGTCGCCGGATTTCTACGCCAGAGGAATTCGAAGTCTTGTGGAACGTTTTCGGAGAGTAGTCGATGTTGATGGAATTATTTAGTTGATTAATAAAATGTTGATGAAAAATTGTGCTATTTTGAAAAAGTGGTCGAATTTCTGCGTATAGTTTCTGTACATCCTAATATTACTAAAAGAAATTATTCTACCCAAGCGTTGTGGCAAAACTAGTATGCATGGGAATGGAGTGGTAGCAAATGGCAGGATTGCATGGGTGCACCACGAAGTAAAATTCAGCGCTGATTACGTCCGCTCCAAAATTGAATTCGTGTTCTTGATCGGAGGTTTAAATTCCATTAACATACAGTTATGAAATAGAAGATTTCGTAAATGAGAAATTGTCGAATGCCCACTTTGAGCTATCGTTTTGACAGACCAACAAAACTTGCAACCCTGACACTAAACTAGTTCAGTTCGTTCTGTTGTAACGCGTTTGAAGAGAACCAAAAATTGCATAACAACAAGAGTCGCTTCTTAGCCATGGAGATCGACCATACCCAGACCTTGTTTGATTGTGTTATTTTTCTGATGTTTGTTGTATGTTTGTTAGTATTGACCTACTTCTATCTCGCGTCTGCTTTTTGCGACGTAATAAGCAATAACACTCTTTTCCAAAGCCGGCTTTTTTACACTCCCCTATGTGCAGATACATGTAGAATGCCGTACAATGATAAATAGCAGTGAGTATGTAATGATGGAGCTATGTAGTATGAACGCACAAAATCAAAATATTAGTCCTACCCCCGCCTTCAGAGGTACTCTTAGTAAGAAGAAAAGCATGCAAAATGTGTGTTACAACGAATACCGGATGTATGCTATACACGATTAAATGGAAATCTTGTTTGCAGCTGCAGAGTTGTTTGTAGAGTTTGCACCGACTTCTTCTGTTGTTCCAGATAAACGTCGAAGGCTGTCGATGTGAACATAATGCTGTGGCGCGCCACTCGTGGCTATGAAGGAAGCTGTGAAGGGTAGGCCTGATCACGAAACACAGTCAACATCTCGTTCCCCCCCCCCCTCCTCCCACCCCACCCCACCCTTTCCCCTAATTTCTATGCGGACCGGAAGGCCTGGTCGTGTTATACCGGCAGTCACTTTGAACGCAAAGCTCCTGTTCGAATCGAGCTACAGCGGACGTAGCGATACATCTAACGCGTTTTAGCCGGAATTGGTTTGATTTCGTCTAAAGGTAAACTGGTTGGTTACCAAAAAAGGTGCCTTAATCGGGAGTAGCGTCTTCTCCGGAGCAGGGATGTGGGTAAACCGAGTCCGAAACTTCATAAATCGTAAATCGTAAGAGTTGTCTGACAATACAGCGATACGGCTAACTTCTACAGATTTTGCTGCAACTATTAATAAAAGGCAATCCAATATTTATTATTTATCGTGGACAGTTATGTTAACAAACGAAACCAAAAATACTTAATTCAAAAGGATTACTTTAGTTTTTTCATTGTGTTCCAATAAAAACTTACATGGTTTGAATGTATATTAGACTCTCTACCCCTCAGTAATTCCCTAGATTGCGAATAAATCTGGGATTTAGTAGAAACGATGACAAAATTCACTGCACTGTCAAAACCGAAATTTAAAAAAAATCACTGCTGTCTAATTCGGCGAAAACAGGAATTGCGCACATAATCCAATAAGCATCGCGAACTGAGCTAGCGCCAGGCGCGATCCAAGAGCGCCTGGCGCTAGCTCAGTTCGCGATGCTTATTGGATTCGTGTGACGTGAGCATCGTGTGACGCATTGAAAGACCTCAGGTTTTTTACACTTTGAAGGAAGCTATTCAGCAGACGGATAGGACATTTCCGACCACTAAAACAGCATGATCATAATTGTTAGACATATTTTGCAGTCGCTCTTAAATAGAACGTATAACGCATAACTTTGTTCAGGTGAATCCAGTTTGATTACATAGACGTTCACATTGGCTTGGTGGGTATCTAGTTTGAGCTGAAAAGTATTCAATCAAAATTTGGAAGAATTCAGTTAAATTCAGAAAAGACTCAGTTTGATTTAGAGAAGTCCACCGCTACACCAAGCTAGTTAAAATTCAATGTTTAAAGAGAGAGTACCTAACAATAGCCACTGTTATATATAATTCTGACGCCGTGTTAGTTGCAGTGAGATTGTAACTAGGACGTTTCCTGTCTCTTTTTAAAGGCGCTCAGCATGAAACACCGATCAGAGGTTACCAGAGATTTATCTAGGGCGTCGATTTCCTAAGCAAGTTTTCTTGCACTTACCCTATTTCGAAAAATTTAAAATATTGCACTACTGTTTAAAAATTTTCAACATCCGCTCAGGCCACCCTTCACCTGTTCTGTGACGAATGCTTGCCTTCGAGAGTCTGCAGGATTCAAGACCACTCGGAAGGGAAACTGCCTTCCGAGTGGTCTTGAAGACTGCTAAAACCACTTTGACCTTTTCTTTAAATGTTACACGTTTGTTTTGACCTAACTTAGTACACACACTTGCTCTGTACTATGACGTACTGCTATGCTAATTCGATAGAAACATCAGTGGTTTCTTTTTTCTTTATGAATCTAGTAACTATTCCGGCACCCGCCTCCAATCACAAATGATGCTCCTAAAGGCTTAGCTTGTCGATTCCATTCGGTGGGGTTATCATGAGTCGTTTATAAGCAAACTGACTGGACGTTAGTCACCAAATAGGATGTGGGGGTGTGGGTCAGCGAGTGATCGCCTCTTTTTCTCTACAAAACTGCCTCGAGTGCTTTCTGTGAAGTAGAATGGAACAATTTTCGGCGCTATCGTACTTTCAGAACTGCAGAGGTCGAGGAGTCGAAAGAAATTTTCTCCAAAACTTCGCTCAGAGCAGTTATTTGGGGTGCTATGACGAATCTGACACTCCAGCGTAAAACGAAAAACGGATGCTAGATTCGTGATCAGCACCCCAAATAACCCCCTAGGCGAAGTTTGGGCCAAATCGGTGATTATGACCTCGGCAGTAATTGTCACACTCTCCCACGGTAACCTGCCATGATCGGTAGAAATGTCAAAAACGGATGTCGGATTCGTGATCAGTACCGCGAATACCCGCTTGTCGAAATTTGGGCGAATTTTTTCACCTTTCCTAGACCTCTAGAGTCCTGAAAGTAACACACAGTCCCCAATTTCCTCCAATATGAATTCGACGTGCATTCTTACAAAAGGAGGGGGGGGGGGGGGGAGGTGAGCGAGCTCGGTGCGGAGATTCCAAACGAGATAGTCTTGCTCGCCGACGCTGCCGGTGACGGGAGTATACCAAAGACCTGACACCCTTGCGGCGCTGTCAGCGACTGTGTTCTGTGGGATGCTACGCACTGTGAGGCACCCGCCCAGCACTGTCGCCGACAGGGCGACAAAGTACAACATACGCCTAACCTAAAAATTCCATCAAATGTGGTGATTTGAGGCGGCGCAGTATTAAACACATGCGTCGCCGCTGGGCGGCGCGAAAAAGCGAAGCTATGCCAACCATCAGGCCATGCGCGCGGCGGAGCTAGTATAAACCAGGCCTTAAATGACCTCAGCAGAGAGTCAGAATCCGAATCCACAGCGACAACAAGATGATGCAGACAAGGGGCACGTACATGACGAAAAACAGCAATCAACTCACATTTTCTGAAGTCGGCGAGGAGTCCTTAGAGCCCTTAGTGCTCATTGGAGAGATTCAGCTGAAATTGCAAACAATATGAGCGATCCTAAAAAGTTCATCAATAGCCAGCGACTAGGAAGGAAAATGGATTGGAGTTTTGCATGCTGGCGCCGAATACAACCAGCGGTTAGAGACATTGCAGTAAACACACCGCCGTCACACCCAATTAAACTCTTCACAAAAGCAGCTGTAATTCACTCAGAACAGGGGGCGAATTCATATATTCCGATATAGTCAAACGACTGTGTAGTATTCCCATAAACGACAAAAAATTCTGATACTATTGTACTTAGCCTTAATCTTGTTCAAAATAGGTCTACTAGAGGTAATCTGCTATGGGAAAAACGAATATCATGGTCGTTTTTTGGGGAAATGCCTTATAAGCCCGCTATATTAATTTAGGATCGCCCAAGGCCCTCCGAAATAGCGTGCGCTGGTAAGAGACAGAGATTCCGCCCCCTACCAACACGCATTCGCGGCCGTCTTCGGTGGGTGGGGGTTACCAGTAGTATGCAGTGGCGTACAGGCGTGGCGACTAGATACACACAGCGAATGTAAATGCAGCTTCGTTACCTTATCTCCTCGTTTCGAATACAGATTCGGGTCTTGTTTTCTTCCGAATTGGTATCACGGGTGTGCTAGTGGGCCCACACCCCGGAGTCCCTCCCTCTGCCCGCCAACATTCCTAATCACAGAGACCTCAACACCTCGTGTTCCTCTCTAAGCACCATAAGTCCGAACCATTTTTTAAGGAGACGAGAGTTCGAATATTTTTCCTTGGGAGAGGATTTCCGAAACAGGAACACAGCGACAGCACTTTGGGACACAGTCGTCATGTTCCTTGAGTCACATACCAAGTTGATTCTACGGTGCACTCTTAGCCAGGAATGGGGATAGCGGACGGTTGACTAAGGCTACCGTAATGTTTCACGCGGACATGTGTTCCTGGTGCAATCACGGACAGAACACTCCCGAAACGAAGTCTTTAGGACGGAACCGCGGGTCACTGAGCAACCACTGGGTTTCACCTAAGCCTTTTGAAGGTCTGGGAAAATTATCTCCTTGGCTAGAGGGGTGCCCGGGAGCAATCCGTTTTCCACAACCATGCCGGTAGCATGATTCTAGAGCGTGGATTGTTTCTGTGAACCTGTAATTCATCAAAAGTGGTTTACGCAGTTGTAATTTTGTTGCAAACAAATCAGTATCAGAAAGGAATGTATGGCTTTATGAACTGACTGAAAAGGCCAAAGAGCTGTTCACGTCCGCGAGAGAAGGAAGCAATTCGTCTTAGCCATGTTTGAGAATATTTTAACCTAAAAGCCTTAGTATAAGACCATCTTACAGTGCTTCGAATAGTTAACGACATTTCGGTCAAAGGTGTCATAAGAGGCTATATGGTATAGGTAATGATTCTCTTCCCCTTAAAAGCAGAGCAAACATGCTGCTAGCGATCTACAGGATGGGCTTAGCCGAAAGAATGTTTTCGGTGAACGGAAGGCTACGCAGTTTTACGTTGCAGCAAAGCCGGTGAAAAAAGGTGAGCGCATCCCACTCGAAAAGGGAAGATTGCTGGGTCGAGTCTCACTTGGCGCAAGAGCTTTGATCATATCATATTCAAGCGTACAGCGCACTCGACCGTATGCGTGTTCGACCCAACTAGAAAAGCATAGCCTGTTGTATTTTTAACAATCTCTTGTTTCCGATGTTATATTTACTATGGAGGAGCTGGTGATTCGACGATCAATTTAAGGCAGTGCTTTTGTCTGAAGTGATGAACTTCCAGATAGCAAACAAAAGACAAATACTACCTCACTGTACCGAAGCTCCTTCTGTTTCAAGGCGTGTCACTTCTTTGCTTCTGTTCTCCTATGTCAAGGGGACTGTCTCATTCCACATGCTGAAGCACACCATCTGCGTCGCTAAGTTCGACAAATACGTCTGACCACGAATTAACGCCACGAGCAACCGAGCAAAATTCAACATTAGGGTCACTTCGGGCGGATCCATGATTGCCCCAGAAACGCGTTGGCGCGAACGATTACGATAACCCTAGTCAACCGTCCGCCACCCCCGTTCTTGTCATCCTAGTTGGAGAAGGCCACATTTTAAGGCTGTCACAAAGAGAGTATCACAATAAGCATCGAACTAGCAAATTATGTCCACCTAGCTACTCACATAGTAGGTTTCCGAGAGAGGGAGGCACCTTAAAAAATCATGCGGTGTTATGCGTAGGCAACCTATAAGAAAGCAAAAGTGGACTCTTTAGCTGGTAGGCAAGTTAAGATCAGTGAAATAGAATTGAAATTTAGCCCGAGAAGATTTAAATCAACCAGCTTTTGAGTGCGAAAAGAAGTTCGGGTACTATTGTACTTTTGGTACCCCACTTAATCTTGTTCAAGATAGGTCTACTAGGGGTAGTCTGCCATGGGAATAACGAATATCATAGTCGTTTTTTGCGGAAATGCCTTATAAGCCTGTCATATTAAGCTCTATTTGCCTAAGGCCTTGCGAGATAGCGCGCGCTGATAAGAGACGCAGAGACTCCGCCTCCTAACGATGCGCACTACTTCGCCGTTCCTAGCCTGCAGCAGAGGTTAGCCAGGGCATAAGCCTTGAAATCTCGAAAAGGCTTGAAAGCTCTGTTGTGTGCTCTCTTTCGCTCACGCGGAGGAGAGCACATAATTAGACAGGGGAAGGGACTCCGGGGTGTGGGCCCACTAGGACACCCCTGTTAAAATTGCCTTCAATTGTCCCTCTCTTGCCCTATTCGGAAGAAAATAAGACCGAATCTGTTATCGAAACGAGGAGATAAGACTGCATTTAATTCGCTGCGAGTATCTAGTCGCTACGCCTGCGCGCCACGGCATACTATGGTAACCCCCTCCCCCCCCCCCCACACTCTAGACGGCCGCGAATGCGTGCTGGTAGGGGGCGGAGTCTCTGCGTCTCTTACCAGCGCCCGCTATTTCGCAAGGCCTTGGGCGATTCCAACTTAATATAGCGGGCTTATAAGACATTTCCGCAATAAACGACTATGATATTCGTTCTTCCCATGGCAGATTACCCCTAGTAGACCTATCTTGAACAAGATTAAGTGGGGTACCAAAAGTACAATAGTACCGAAGTTCGTAATACGCACAATACGTACGTTTCGTAGTACGTCACTTCTTAACCATTTGCAAACGTTTGGAGAGAAAGCCCTAATCCTAGATATTCTAGATCATCTCTACACAATAAACTTCGATTTCCTTAATGCATCTGTTTTCTATGGAACGAGTGTGGTGGACAAACAGCTATACTGAACACGTCCAACCCCGACAACATGTTTAAGATGACCCCCACAGCTAGGATTGCACCTGCTCTTCTTTTTAAAGCACATCCGCACCAGCAATGGTTAACAACCCAAAGACAATGACAGTCTGTGCAAGACTATTTCAAGCTGGCCAAACTTAAAAACTTGCATGCCTTCAATATAGGGGTCCCAATTATTTGACACCGGCGGCTGCCGCGACGCAGCCGCGCCGTGCTATAACTCAGCTGTTTTGAGCGCGCGATCCACCGACGAACGAGTACTCTGACCCGTGGGTTGCACATTGGGCTATCTTACATTGATGGGAATTGCAATGCATCAACCGCACGAAAATATTACGCTCCTCCACCAGTGGCTGTCAGGACCTTTTTACCGTCCTTTTTCATTGGCTGAATAATGGACGTCGATAACTGAATAACGAAATTTCAGCCCATCAAAGCTCGAACTATGATGGGAAGTGCGTTGTGTTGAGAAAATTGTTCTAGTCCAGTTTAGGTAATGAGCGATTTTGGTTCCATGACCAACTAATAACCTCTTCAAAGGAATTGCTTGCATCTGTTGAGCATGAACAACCATCGAAGACTCGCTAGATCGTCAGCGAATACTAAAGGATTCAGGCGAGAAACCTATATTTGTAGCAATGAGAGAAGGTCGCAGCGACACTTGGACGTAATATGTATAGTTGGAATTTACGAAGGGGCGAGAGCATAACAAATATTCTGGAATAAAGGCGCGTGTAGCAAGGTGGAAAGAAGCGCCACCTATTGCATGTGTTCCAGTTTGGTCCAAAATTCGTGACCCACTCAGTCAATAGAATCAGATGCAAATCTATACTACATATATAACATCTCATAGTTCAACAAACCTAATCCTCTATCGCTCCGGGGCGTTAATTCGCCAGATTTGTCTGAGAAGAATAAAGCGCAGATTCCTACCACAGCAAGTCTATGCATGTGTAAGCTGAATACCCATCCACTACGGCTCCACAATAGATTGCGGAAGAACAATTTGTAATTTCTTTCCTTAGTCTTTGTGTTTATCACCGCGTTCAAAGCTGCATCCGCGGATTCGCATTTATCTCAAAGTCCCTTGGCGACCCGTTGTCCCTTCCTTGGATGACGGTTAGTTCGTAGCCTGATTGGAATCAACTGAGTGTTGTTGTTGGGTCGAGTTAATGTTATTGGCGCAGATTCTACAGTCTTGAAGCGACAGCGCAGTGAAAAGAGTTCGCAGCGCAGCAAGCGCAATTCGCAACGTGACGCTCGCGATGTCGCGGCGCAGCAGCCACCGGTGCCGAATAATGCCGACCCCAGCCAGATGCGTCGCTTGCTTAGATCTCTGCTCCCCCTTCGTGCGAGTGGAGTAGAGCACAGAAACACAGAGTGCGATGTTCCACGAGGATGACCAATTTCGATACAGACACAAAATCCCCCGAACCGTTCAGTTTAGTGCCGCCCCCACATCGGACGACAGAATGAAATACTGATTGCGGGATTTACTAGGAGCAACAGATTTTATCTGTTGCTCCTAGTAAATTCCGCAAATTGGCGCACACAAATACAACGCCATGTCGCTGAAGAAATCGAGCCTAGCCTACACTCACTGGCGCTGCGATACTTCGGAAGTAGATTAACATTCGCTGCATGTAGCGACGCCCACGCCCGCTATGGTGACCCCTCCCCCGAAGTGCCATAGCGCTCATTTACTGTATAACGCGTACTTCATGAATGGTGTGAAAGATGAGGAGAGCGGACCCTCGCTCCAGACTTGCACCGTGTTCGCATCTTAAACGGAAACTGATTTTCAGGAAATGTCCTTGGAGACCCCTCCCCGGTGGGATCAGCTGTCCACCACTCCCACATGGAGACAGCCCTACATAACGTTTTGTGTTGTACGAAACTGTTTTAAGCAGTACTGGGGTTTTCTACGCCCACGGCGAACTGAGGGTGACTTCTGTGATGTAGCTGGGACAGGCACGCTCCCTCCTATCAAAAATAGCATCCACTGAGCACATCGTGACTCCCCGAGCCTGTTTGCGCCAGTTCGACGAACACATATCGAGGCTGTCCTCGTCCCGCTTCGTCTCCAGAAAGCAGCGCAGGACCGCAGGGGCGGAAAGCGAGCGCAACGTCGCCGGAGCGGCGGACCCACCTTAGCGACCTCGGATGTTCGTGCGGAGAGGGCGAGGCCGGAGATCAGCGGCGGTCGAGGGCGCGGCGCGACCGGAGAGGACGGCGCTCCGTGGGTCGTGGCGGTGCTGCGTCAGTACCGGGGCCCTCGGAGAAGCATCGGCGACGGGATCAGCTGGGCGCGGGGCGGGAGTGGCCGCGCCGTCGTCGGCCGGCGATCGATTCGCCGCGCAGGGCGGGGCCGCCAGCGGCCAGCCGGCGGCGAGGCAGCGTGCGCGCGCGGAGGCGCAGACGACGGCTGATCGATGGCCGCGGCGTGGCTGATCGCGGCCGACGCGGCGCTGCGGCCGCACCCGCCGCGGGTCGGGCGCCCCTCTCCCCGAGCCAGTCGGGTGTCGGCTCCGCATGCACGGGACGAGGTCGTGCGCCGGACGCGTTCCGCTCGGTCCCCAAGTCGATCGGGGGCCGTATGCTATTCTCTCCCCAACCGTCCCCGGCCGGTATGAGGCGGTCTCCGCCCACCTCCCCAGTATGCACATCTCTCCGGGTGACGTCATCAAAACCGGGGGACGGGATCCCCATAGAAAATTGCTCGGGGAGAGGCAGAGACGCAGTGGAAATACGACGCTGGAGCGGGAGACTAGCATCGGGGCGTGATATTTGCGATCAGCTGCTGCGGCGATTACATGTGAACTGGTCCCCGAAAAGTTCCGTCACGCGCGAGCAGCGAGAGTCAGATGAGCAGAGTGAGTCTCCAGATTGGGCTAGGGAAGGGACTCCGGGGTGTGGCGAACAGGGAGGCGTGGAGTGCACGAGACGACACGACGAAAAACCGCGCGCCGCCTCGGCACTATGCCAAGCGGACCAGTTCTCCGGCAACGTGCTGCGGCGCGTCTCATCGGTTGCGGATATTTACTACGACAATCGCTTTCCCACATTGAGTTGAACACTAGTCGATGAAGAGAGCACTTCAGTGCACCCGTAACAGTGCGGAATATCTAATTGCACACAATACAGGTTTTCGTAGTTAGTTCGCGATTGGTATACAATTCCGGAAATCAAAGGAAACGTGATAAGAGGCTGAACTTTTTAGGGCACTGCATCGGGTTAACTATTATTTTTTTAGTGAAGAGGAAGGGAGCCACTAAAATAAATACAAGTCAAACTCCCATTTCAAGCGAACAGTTTCAATCTCTTAGAAATTAGAAAAAGATAAGCTGGTAGGAAAATGGAGTTTTTCCACAAATAGCCTTTTTGTTCATGCAAAACTGTGCTGATATTTTAAACGAATTGATATTGTGTTTCTTTCACATGAATGATTATCTGCATTTGTAAGAAAAAATTGTGGCCTCTGTCAAATGCCAAATTCGCACTCAAAAATGTTCAAGAATCTTTTTCAGCTCGTGCTCTTAAACCTTGGAATGAACTTTTTTGTACCATTTCTCACTTCTTTGGGAAAGGCATTCAACTACAAATCAGAAAACTTTCCTAAACAGACAGGACATTTGAGAAATTAACTACAAATTTGATAAAAAAGGGTAGGGATATTTGGATGAAATATATGCCTTCTCAGTGGATGAAATACTAACTCGCTTTGAAAAAAGAGCACTTTCCACTCAACGCAATTCATGGAAGAACTCGGTTTAGCAAATCTTCGAAGAGCACACTTTTGCTGTAATCTTTTGTGTTCAACTGATTTTGTACCACTTTGAGTTCAATAAATTATATGTGTTCTACACAGTCTGGACCCCCTCTGTGAAAATACATCTCTCTAAACACTGCATGGTAAATGCTGTTGTACAGAATACTCAATTCATCCACTAGCTATGAGCAGCCCACAGCCGTGATAGTGGTACTCCAGTCGGAATCCTCTGCTCCTCTACCCTACTCTCCCATCTCTGCCATCCCGGGGGACGCCCCGGAGATGTGCATAAGGCCGGGAGCACACTTCCATCGCTGCGATGCCATCGCGGTCCTCAGCTCATGGTCATTACGCCGCACGCGGTCGAATAGTCAAAGAAAACTTCGCCGCGGCCGTCGCAACAGTGGCGGTCGGCATGCGCGATGGCCTCCCGCGCTCATCGCGGGTATGGCACACTTTTTCGCGCCGCGCGCGGTGTTTAGCGATGGTCCTGCACGGATCGCCGCCGCGCTCCCTTGCAGAGCGATGAGCGATGCGACGAGCACTGAGAAATTCAAACTCGTTCGCGTCGCTCTGCAAAACTCATCGCCGCGATTCCATCGCGGCGACGGGAAGTATGCACAAGGCCTAAGGGGGTGTGGGGATCGTCGAAACTCGGGGATGGTGCCCGGCTTTTTCGCGCCGGGTACCATCCCCGAGTCGGGCGAGAATAGCATACGGCCCCAGGTCTTGGTGCCGATCCGGAGGCGGTGACCGTCCCCTCCTTCCAGGGAGGTTCCTCAACGATGCCCATCCTGGCTCCTCTTGAGACTCGTAATGCAGCCCCCAGCGACCAGCGTGTGTTCGTGCTGAGGAGGTCGGTGGAAACCGCCCTTCGTTCCCCAGTGACTGTTCAAAGGCATTTGAGGTCGAACGTGTTGATGTAGTGTACTTTGAGTTTTCAGGGGCCTTAGTAAAGTCCCAGAGGAAAAACTGGCGCTCAGAATGAAAGCAGCGGGAACTCATCGATGACCATCAATTGGATTCGACAGTCTGCCAGGAACAACAAAGCAGATGAAGGATTTATGATATAAGGCACTGAGCACAAAAGTGGGATCCCCCGTTTTCTGCTGAAAAGACGCACCTTCTGGTGACTGGATCTAGATGCCATACAGCGGCTTAAATCGTCAGCGTTGACTGGAAAGCTCTAAGCGAAACCGAAGAAGCTCGTGATCTAGGTTTCATCATTATAAGCGATCTGTGTTCTTCTAAACACCGCTGCAGAATTCTGTGAAAACAGCCAGTTATCGCATCTACAAGCGCTTGAGAGCATTGCAACCAAACACTCCCGACGTATATATCACCTGTATCACCTGTCGTCGCGGGCGCGTGCAGCGCAGTCGGAGGAGGCGCGACTGTCGCGTGCACCCGATACCAGGTTCCTGGTTCGGATTTCTCGCCCAGGCCAATCAAGCCTTCCATCCCTCCGGGGTCGGTGAATTGGTACCAGACTTGTCTGGGAAGGATAAAGCGCTGACTTGCTCATCGGCTGGCCACCGCAAGTCATTGTATGGCCAAATACGCATTCATGTCGCCTCCACGACATTCCGTAGAAGTAGAATGCGTGGCGCATCCCAGAAGGGATTGAATAACGCGGTCCTTTATCTTTATCACCTGTCGTCGTTGCTCGAGCGGGCGTCAGCAGCGTCTCCCTTCGCCCCTCTCGCTTGCCAGAGTGCTCCAATGGACCCTCCTCGCTCGAGGGACACGAAGAGCGTCATATCAGAGCTTTCACGAAGAAGTCCAACCAACGCGCTGGTGGGCGTCCTGGTGTTCTCTTGACATCCCGCGGAATCCAGTCGGTAACGGCTCTCGTATAGCGAGTGTCCTCTGCGAAGCGCATTACGTGGCCGGCCCACCTAATTTTCGAAAACGTGGCCAACGCGACAGCGTCTCTGATCTTCGAACGTGGGCGAAGCTCGGAACTCCTGAGGCCTTCTCTCACCTGCGTGAATCGTGTCACTCCGAGCATCGTCCTCTCGCGTCCACGCTGCGCGACGCTGATCGCGTGTTCATCTTGCTTTCGTATAGCCCAGGTCTCTGAGGCGTATGTTAGGGCAGGAAGAACGGTAGAGCGAATAGGTGGGCACGGAGTCGGAAGTTCTTCGTCTTCTTCGCGGCTTTTTCGACGCTCTTGAAAGCTCCCCAAGCCGCACGTTTCCTCCTGCTCAGCTCCGGCGCTAGGTCGTTGGCCATATTGACTTCGCGACCCAGATACACGTAGCTGGAGCATTCGGAGATGTTCGTTCCGTTGAGCGAGAATGGGGGATCACAAACTTGTCCGTTCCTCATGAACATCGTCTTCGTACATTCGCTCCGCCTGGCTGATGCTCAGTGTCATGAGCACGATATCGTCAGCGAAGCGAACTTGGTGCAGTTGCCGGCCGTCGAATTTCACTCCCATGTCCTCCCATTCTAGTTCGCGCATGACGTTTTCGAGGGTGGCGCTGAAGAGCTTCGGGGATATGGTATCCCTCTCTTTACGTCGATGACGACGTCGTTGTAGAGTGGTGAGATCTTGGTTGTGAATGCATTGTACAGCTCTCGAAGGACTCTGATGTACTGAGTAGGTACGCCCTCAGTGCGCAGAGCTTCGATGACTGCTTCAGTTTCGACGGAGTCGAATGCCTTCTTCAGGTCGATGAACGTAAGGCACAGCGGCAGCTTGTACACTCGCGGCACTTCGATGAGCTTCGTAATGTCGATCGTGCTGAATCCTCTCCGAAACCCAGCTTGTTCGCATGGCTGCCCTCCGTCCAGCGTTCTGATGATCCTGTTCAGGATAACTCGAGTGAACAGCTTGTAGACTACGGACAGCAAGCAGATCGGGCGATAGTTGCCAATGTCGTGCACGTCTCCCTTCTTGTACAGCAAGACGGTTCTGCTGGTCTTCCACTGAGATGGAACCTTGCACTCCGACAGGTAACGTGTGAAGAGCCGCGCCAGGGTGTTGATGAGCGCTGGTGGGAGGTTCTTCAGGTGTTCGGGTCCTGTCGGGACCGGGTGCTGTACGTTTCCTCACCGACGAGATAGCGTGTCGGATCTCGGAAGGGAGAACAGAGGGAACGACGTATCCATCCTGCGGAAGATGGCATGGGGCAGGTGGACGTAGCTATCGAAGAGATCGGAGTAGAAGTCGTGGATGACCTTCTTCATGGTCCTTCTGGAAGAGGTGACGGTTCCGTCAGAACGTCGAAGAGCGGTCATCTTTGTCTTGAAGTTGCCGAAGTTCCGGCGGGCATTGCGGATGCTTAACCCTGCCTCTGCTGACTGGAGTTGAATACCACAGCGTACAGCTGGAAAAATACGCAGAAAACGTCTGAAAATGGTATAGACCTCAGAATCCCCAAATCTCAACCAATCAGTTGAAATGCAAAAACGCAGCAGCGCAGAGGAACGAAACCCCTGACCTCTCTCGCACGAGTCAACCCTCTACCCACCTGCGCTCCGAGCCATTGGCTGCAAAGGCATCGATGGCGTACAAGACCCCCAAACGCGTGCTGCGCTGTATCCCGTTGTGACCCCCTACTCCTTGGGTTTACGACTTGGCCAAAAATAAACACATTTTCAAGCCAATTGAGGTTAGTCCTTGTCCCGTGTGTGACTCGTGTTTATGTAAGTGTTCCACCACCTTGTGCAATCTCGGAGCGGGTACTAGCCCCCTAAAGACCATTTTTCTCGAGACAACAAGAATAAGTTTTACTAGAGGATTTCGGTGCACCATATGCATGGCGTCGTCCTTAACTTAGCGGGGACTTTATTTTAACCCTTTGCGACAACGCGCTAGTTCGCCCGCCCCTCGCATAAAACTATCCTTCTTCTTGAGTACGCTAACCGAAGCCGCATGTGGAAAGCGTTAGATCCCTTCGTGGCTTCCTTAGACAGCCCTGTCCCCGATAATTAGCTGTGTCGTTCTCTTGAGAGGGCATGGTGATGTTGCTTTTCCTCGTTATTAGCGCTCCCATGGGCCTCCGAAGTACTAACATAAGCTAATTCGGCGCGAGCTCCTTTAGAATGGTTCGCATAGCCGCCTTCCTTACCAGGGAAGGGTCTCAGGCGTAGTTCTGAACGGGGGGAAATGGATAATACTGCGAGAATCTCCACCCTTCGTGTAGTAGAAGAACATGCTTCGTTTTTGCTGAGACCTTGAACCAAAAGAGCTACGGGCCCTCGAAGGCGGGGTACAGTAGCGCACCGTCAGCGCGTGCCCACGTGCATACGAGTGCGCGCGCTGACGTGTGGGACGTAGCGAAAGGATTCGCTGGCTCAGCAGGGTGCGACGCTGCTTCACAGGTATAGACAAAGTTGGGTGGAAACGGTGACCATGATCTTACCACTTGTCACCCATATTTACTGTAGCTTCCCATATTCCAGTGTAATACCCAAAACGGATGTCAGATCCGTGATCAGCACCCCAAATAAGCTCTCTGGGAGAAGTTTGGACGAAATCGGTGTTTATGACCTTCACATCCCTAATCACCCGTACCTGCCGTAAACCGTACCTGCTGGAAGGTTACTGTTTAACATTCGCTGAAAAGCATAAAACATTGTATAATTGAGAAACTAGGAAAAGCGAGTGAAGCACAGCACACAGTAAACCCTTATTTGGCAATTTATAGTGAGATAAGTGTGTAGGAAATGTGTAGGAAGTAAGCACGAATCTGACATCCGTTCTCGAAATTTCGGCCGATTAGGGTAGGTCACATGGCACAAGTACGGGTGACTAGGGGTGTCCAGGTCATAATCACCGATTTCCCCAAACTTCTCTCAGGGGGGTTATTTGGGGTGCTGATCACGAATCGTTTTTGGTATTGCGCCGGAGTACGGGAAGTTACAGTAGGCATGGGTGACTAATGGTAAGGTCATGGTCACCGTTTTGGTCCAAACTTCTCGTCCAAACGCGCGTTTTCGTCCAAACTTGGTCTATGGGGATTATCTGGGATGTTGATTGCGAATCCGACCCTTATTTGATATTAGGTTGGTGCATAAGTTCTCGGACATTTGGGGCATGAAATATTTATTATCACAACATACGAACAACAATATCAAATCGTTTAAAGTAACCACCCTTTACATCAATTGTCTTTCGCCAGCGTGCTGATAAGTCATGGATGCCTTTTCTCCAAAACGGTTGTGATTCGAAAAATGTGAGCAGTGCCTCCTTGACATCCTCTTGGTTCCTAAATTGCTGGCCGTCCAAATAGCGTTGAAGGCTTGAAAACAGATGATAATCAGAAGGAGCGAGATCTGGTGAGTAAGGTGGATGTGGAAGAACGGTCCATCCGTAGCCGGTCATATGCGGTCTAGTGTTGTCGTGTTGAAAATACACCTTCACTTGCTCTCCTCGTGTGGTTTGAAGGTGGGCCCTCAACTTCCTCAGTTGGTTGACGTAAACCTCTGCCGTCACTGTTATTCCTTCGTCCAGCAGCTCCCAGTATTCTACGCCAAGAACGCTCCACCAAATGCATAGCATCACCTTTTTCACGTGAATGTCGGGTTTCGGAACGTCCTCTGCCTCTCCAGTTGCGTCAACCCTATACCCGTTGTACGGATAGCGGGAGAGGTACAGATAGCGAAATGTTAGAGGAGTAACGCGTTTCTACTTCTGTACACAATTCAGGATGGTTCAGTGGTTAATCGTTTATATGTAATGAGCAGGAAAGGGAGATAGGACCATTCGTCACAACCGCATCGGAGCACTGTCGCGTACGCCGCTATCTTCTGGCCATGGTGACCTCTTCCGCCCATGTACAGTGGACGGCTGGTGCCTCTTCTGGTGGAGGCATCGTCGTCGCCGACGATACTGCCGCCGGCGCCGAAACAGAGAAATGTCTACATACAAAAATTTGCGAATAGCAGATCATTTAGTAGCAGTCGAACGGCTTTGGTAGTAGAAGTGACAGCTTGAGGGCGATTGGGGTCGGCTCGAAAGTTGACGATGGGTAACGGCTTGTCGATCGTTGAAAGCGATGGGACTGGTGAAGGAGTACGGCTTGTGGAGGGTTGAAGACAGCGGGAGTAGTGGCGAAAAGCGGCTTGTTGAAGGTTGAAGACATCGAAGAGGCGGAAATGAAGAGAGCTTGGTATAGACTGAAGGGCTACGACGACGAGTAAATGGCTTGGCTCCGGATTTTTGGTTCCGAGGTATTGCCAATGATCTGGCGACCATTTTCGGTTGTTTACGGGAATTATTATTCATCCCATTGTTTCCTAAGACTGATGTCATCGCGTAGCTAACACTGCTACTTCCACCTTTTTGCGAGTTTACTGGACTATTTCTCCCCGATCTTTGACTGGTACTCCATGAACGTGGAGGGGAACTTCGGAAATTTCTGGTCCCCTTCGTGCACAGACTGCTATGGTGCTGTTTACCGCACTGAGAACAGTCAGGAATTTGACACTCATAGCTGGAGTGGTTGGTTGAACAACATTTCCAGCACCTTCTCCCATCTGTTAGTATCTTGCGGCGCCTTGCTTGATCGGTGATCGTTCTGCAAGACATTGAGTTATGATTACCCCTATGGCAGAACAGACACTGACGAGTGGCAGAGTACCGTCGCCGCATGGTGCACTTATCTCTTGATGGACTCAGCGCAATGCTCTCTCTGTGACCCAGCCTGTTCTCCACGTACGCTTTAGCGGCAATCTCTTTCTTTAAATGAGCTATGAGGTCACCGATTGTTTGGCTATCTTGTGAATGGCTTGATAGCAAAACTGGTCTCACCACGTCGTGAGGAAATTTCGCTAGGATGATTTCACACCACATCGGGTCACAAGTTCTACGGACATCATAGCCTGCGGACACCATCTGATTAATCAGTATTTGGATCTGATCGAAAGCTGACGAGCAGCTTTCCGCATAACTGTTAGCTGGCTTTAAACTGATGAGTTTGTGCGCTATATGTGACCGATTTACAGAATGATTACAGTACTTTTCCTGTATAGTTTGTATAATCCACTCATAGTTTTCAGGCACAAGCTTTATGCCTTTTACTGAATCTTGTGCCTTTCCTCTCAGGCTTTCCTTGAGTAAGAGGATTTTCTCCATAACGTCAAGCTCCTTACTCTTGTGAACAAGGGTCTCGAAAATTGCCCAGAACTCTGAGAAATCTTCAACGTTGCCGTAGAATTTCGGTAACGTCGCTTGAGGAGGTTTTATCGAACGACATCGTCGTGTCTCACTTCCAATTGCATTATCAGCAACCGAATCCAACGGTATTTGAGAGATATTACTGTCCGCAGTTTCAATCGGCTCTGTTTCGTCAGCCTCATCTTTCTGCGGAACAGTACTGCACGATGGTGCGTTTTGCAGTATTAGGGCTCTCTGTGAGATATACCCTAATTTTACGCTCATCGTGTCCCTTACGCACTTGGATTCCTCATGACGTGCCATAAGTTTGTAGATCAAATTATCCGCACTAGCTAGCTCTTTATGCAGCTGTGACTCATTCTCTATCTGCTCAATTTCTAGCATAATGTCCTTTTTATCGGACTTACTTTTACAAGTTTTGTACTCCTCTCGAATCTCTTTATAGAGCTTCTCAAGCTTGTCTTTCCCCTGTTTTACTTGCTTTATACTGCTTTGCAAAAGTGCAGTAGTAGACTTACATTTTTCGTAAGTATTCTCATCCGTTAGCGGATACTCTACTCTTACTGTGTACTCTGTGTACGTTACCACCAGATCTTTCAGCGTTGACGCGCTGCTCATGATCGGGGCTCTATGGAAGTGCAACGCCATTTTATGCGGGACTTCTCGTGGGTCTCTTTGAATTTAAGAGATAGTGTTCCTAGTGTCTTGGACACTGGGAATTTCTTTCGGTGATGAAAGAGATTTTTCTAGTGCTATATGCACAGAAATTTGCGGCTCTAGGCGTGGTTACGCGAGAGACTTACGATTCTCTTTATTATAGAGAATGCGATCTGCAATAGATCGACTTGCGGCTCTAGGCGTAGGGACGCGAGAGACTTACGATTCTCTTTATTATAGAGAATGCGATCTGCAATAGATCGACTTGTTGCTCTAGGCGTAGGGACGCGAGAGACTTACGATATGGCTTATTAGGCCGATGCACCAAAATATACCCGTTGTACGGATAGCGGGAGAGGTACAGGTACATATAGCGATATGTTAGAGGAGTAACGCGTTTCTACTTCTGTACACAATTCAGGATGGTTCAGTGGTTAATCGTTTATATCTAATGAGCAGGAAAGGGAGATAGGACCATTCGTCACAACCGCATCGGAGCACTGTCGCGTACGCCGCTATCTTCTGGCCATGGTGACCTCTTCCGCCCATGTACAGTGGACGGCTGGTGCCTCTTCTGGTGGAGGCATCGTCGTCGCCGACGATAAACCCACTGTGCACGCCGGTGATAATTAGAGTAGAGTATCCACTCCTCATCCCCGGTGACAAGTTGTCCGGCCATCCGTGGGTACGTCTAAGGGTAAGGAGAGACAGAGCGACATCGGCTCTGCGATCCATGTCATGTTGTGTCAAGTCGTGAGGTACCCAGCGACCCAATTTTTGCACCTTGCCAATCGACTTCAATCCTCGAACGACTGTTGAGTGACTAACACCAAGAGTGCTTGATAGTTCGCGAGTGGTTTGGTGTGGGTCTTCCACTCCACTTCGGAGGCCATCCAAATCCAGCGTCATCGGGCGCCCTTCTCGTTCATTATCGTCAACAGAGAATTCACCAACTGCAAACTTCGAGAACCACTGGTACACAGTACTTCGAGCAGGAGCACTCTCTTTGTAAACATCCTTCAGGCGACGATACGATTGTTGGCATTGAGGCCAGATTGATGCAGGAATAATATGACGTGCCGAATATGTGTCTCAGTTGGGATGAATTGCTTAGCCATAATAGCTGACGTTAACAACGCAGAAGTAAATGTTAGGAACAGTTTTGTAAGCCCTTTGCTTTCTCTATCGATCGATCATTTACGCGTTGATACATGTGAGAAATTTGGCGGGAAAATGCGCTTTCAATTCAGAAGGGATCAAATGCCCAAGAACTTATGCACCAACCTAATAATTTATTGTGAAATAAAAGTGTAGGTGATGCGTACGACGCAAATTGGTAAAGAAGGCAGCGGTCATGAAAAATAGTGCATAGTACGGGAAACGGTCATCTGTCCTAGCACTTGTGAGGTGGCGTCGCACCGTGCTGAGCTACCGACTCGCTTGCCGCACAGCCTTTCGCCACTTCTCATACGTCAGCGCGCGCACGTACGCACGTGGGCACGCGCTCACGGTGCGCTACTGTTCCCCGCCTTCGAGGGCCCATAGCTCAGGGTCAAGCGTGGGGTTCGATTTTTGCTGAAAATTTACGACGCCCCCCCCCCCCTCCGAAGCGGAATTTGTACGACCCCCTCGCTCCTTCTTCCACTGTTTTATTCCTTATGTATCTTGATTTCTTCAAGGTTTTATGTGCATTTTGAACCCTTTAATAGGTTCTTATTTTCAAGAGCGGCTTCGACACAACTGAACAATGAAAAGAGGTCACTGAACAATAATACTTTGACGGCACAATAAAGCTGAATACTATTTTTCGATATTTTAAAATAAAGTTTTTTTGGTAGCAGTCTTCCAATTATCACTGTTTAGTTTGTGCAGGTGTTTTTTAGGACATCATGGACACGACACATTTTTCTACCTGAAGGAGCGATGTCTGCATCTGAAATTGTGCTCTGAAATAGTATTATATAAAATTTTGAGTGTTACCTTCTGATGACGAATTAAGTGCTTCTCCTGGATTTTTTTGGAGCGCTCATCGAATCGACTAAGGAGCGGCAAACGAATGGTGGACGATGGAATTCCCATGGAAATAATGTTCTGCCATCCTAAGGAAACATCATAAAAAATCAAAATGAAGCCTACAAAAACCCAAGCCCTGTGCATCGTCCAACAAAAAAAAAAAACAAGCTTCTCCGCAACGATGATGGAGCTGCAATGACGATAGGATTAGAATGGATCGTATACAGAATCCTCGTTTTTCATGAAAAAATTATTTTTCTAAATATCGACACACTAATCACTTGGAAGATGTTACTTTTAGAACCTGCCATTTAAAGCCCAGAAAACACATCTACTAAAGCTTTATGAATTTTCCAGAAGCCCCAAAAAAATCTCCGAGTTACGGCAGTTTATGTGCGGCTACTGCGTTCTCTGACATGATCGATCGCAATTGAAATATGGATGGACTCTTCGCTGGAAATTTTTTTCTGCCTTCTGAAGGACAGGACGACAGAGAGTGGAATAGTGCCATATAGATTTTAACTCGTGCTTAAAATACAGGGAAAACTAAGCTTCTCCGCTTCGATGAATCTCTGCTGAGGATGGATCGTCTACAAAATTCTCATTTTTCATGAAAATATTATTGTTTAGCCGAAGCAGATCACCCATACGGATAAAATCCAGCAACAAGAATTTCAAAGTCCTGATTAATTCACTGTGAAAAAATCGTGATTTTCTGGATAGAACAGGTTGAATAGAGCCCTGGTCGACTTTGCACCAACGTCATCGGAGCAAAAAATTGAACGATCACAAAAAGTTTCATAACTCGGTAAGTTTTTCGCGTTTTGAAAATTTTTCTACCCTCTCAAGAAGAGGATAAAACGCTCTTTCTCACATTGTAAAAATCTTTTCCAAAAAAGGACTCGTCACGCGTGGCGGCTGGTTCGATTTTTGAGAAAAAAATTGAAGTGGCTTCACAAAAATATTCATAACTCAACCAATTCTTCGAAATTTCAAAATCACGTTAGTTTTTCAGAAACTAGAAAAAGAGTCCTTTTTCGCTATATAGAAATCAGTTTCCAAAAACTCGGTCTTTATGCGGGAGGGGTTCGATTTCGGGTCCATTTCGCAAAAATACGTACCGAAAATCGAACCCCCTCGCCCGCATGAAGACCCCCTTCTTGAAAAACGGTTCTTATAGGGTTAGAAAGCATATTTGCTTTATTTTTTGATGAGCGAGCGGGATTTTTGATTTTCGGAAAATAGCCGAGATATGATCAATTTTCGGAAGTCGTGAACTGAATCCTTCACCGGCGTCATCGGAGTGATTTCACAAAAATATTCATAACTCGGTTATTTTTTAGAAGTTCCAAAATCCCGCTATCTTTTCTAAAACTAGATAAAATGCGCTTTCCTACCATGCAAGAATCGATCTTCAAAAAAGAGAACTTCATGCGCGGCGGGAGGGGTTCGATTTCGGGTACACTTCGCAAAAATACGTACCGAAAATCGAACCCCCCCCCGCCCCGCATGAAGACCCCTTTCTTGAAAAACGGTTCTTATAGGGTTAGAAAGCATATTTGATCTATTTTTTGACGGTCGGCCAAACGGGATTTTTGATAATCGGAAAAATGGCCGAGATATGATCAATTTTCGGAAGTTGTGAACTAAATCCTTTACCGTCGCCATCGGAGTGATTTCACATAAATGTTCATAACTCAGCTAATTTTTCGAAACTCAAAAATCCCGCTCGGCCATCATAAAATAGAGAAAATATGCTTTGTAAATATGTAACAACCAATTCTTAAGAAAGGGGTCTTCAAGCGGGGCGGGGGGATCGACCTCTGGTCGATTTTCGGCAAAAATCGACAACAAATCGAACCCCACCCGCCCCGCATGAAGACCCTTTTTTGTAAAGCATTTTTGTTATCATAAAGGAGCGCTTTTCCTCTACTTTTTGATGAGCTAGGCTGAGTTATGAATATTTTTGTATTATCACTTTGATGACGACGGTGAAGGATCGATCCGTGATTCAGTTCACGACTTCCGAAAATTGATCATATCTCGGCCATCAAAAAATAGAGCAAATATGCTTTCCTACCATACAAGAATCTATTTCCAAGAAAGGGGTATTCATGCGGGGCAGGGGTTTCGATTTTCGGTACGTATTCTTGCGAAGTGGACCCGAAATCGAACTCCTCCCGCCGCGCATAAAGACCGAATTTTTGGAATCTGATTTCTATATAGCGAAAAAGGACTCTTTTTCTAGTTTTTGAAAAGCTAACGGGATTTTGAAATTTTGAAGAATTGGTCGAGTTATGAATATTTTTGTGAAGACACTTCATTTTTTTCTCTCAAAAATCGAGCCAACCGCCACGCGTGACGACTCCTTTTTTGGAAAGCGATTTTTACATGAGAAAAGGCGTTTTATCTTCTTTATAAAAAGCTATAAGGCTTTTCAAAATTCGAAAAACTTACCGAGTTATAATCCTTTTTGTGATCGTTCAATTTTGTGCTCCGATAACGTTGGTGCAAAGACGACCAGGGCTCTACTCAACCTGTTCTATCCAGAAAATCACGATTTTTTCACAGTGAATTAGTCAGGACTTCGAGATTCTTGTTGCTGGATTTTATCCGTATGGGTGATATGCTTCGGCTAAACAATAATATTTTCATGAAAAATGAGAATTTTGTAGGCGATCCATTTTCAGCAGAGATTCATCGCAGCGGAGAAGCTTATTTTTTACTATATTTTAAGCACGTCTTCAAATTCTATATGGCACAATTTCACTCTCTGTCGTCCTGTCCTTCAGAAGGCAGAAAAAATTTCCAGCGAGGAGTCCATCCATATTTCAATTGCGATCGATCATGTCAGAGAACGCAGTAGCCGCATGTAAACTGCCGTAACTCGGAGATTTTTTGAGGCTCCTGGAAAATTCATAAAGCTTTAGTAGATGTGTTTTCTATGCTTCAAAGACAGGTTCTAAAAGTAACATCTTCCATGTGATTGGTGTGTCGATATTTTTCGGTAAATCGAGACGTCTGATCATATAGAATATCGTTCCAGAGAAACATCGTTTTACCACTGTGTGTCAAACGGGCTTAAAATTTGATAGGGTACGATTTCATTTTCTGATGTTGTTTCCTGCAGAAGAGAAATTACTTTTCGAGCAAGTCCGTCCTTCGGTTGCCATTCCGTCATCGACTCGAAGAGCGCTTCAAAAATCTTGTAGGGAAAGCACTTAGGTCGTCCTCAGTAATTAACACTTGAAATTTTATAGAGTGCAATTCTGGAAGTAGATGTCGCTCATCAGGCAGAAAACTACGTGTCCATGACGTCCTGGGAAAACCTGAAAAAATGAAAATCTCTCATTGACTCTAAATCTGCAGACAGGAAATCTTTATTTTTCACTGCACAGTAATCGGCATTAAAAATTTTGTTGATATTCAACCCTATTTTTTTAACTCCAGGAAACGCAAGTGCTTGTAAATCTCCACATTGTCGTAGTCACACCTGGAAAAAACAACTTATTAATAGATGCAAACATCATCTAAAAACCTGAATTTGGAGAGAGTCCTCTGCCAAAACCGTGAGAGTACGACCCCCTCCAGTCGAGGCTACTGTACGACCCCCCCCCCCTTCGATTCCCGAACCTCAGGCTTGACCCTGCCATAGCTCTTCTGGTTCAAGGAATCAGCAAAAGCGAAACGTGTTTTTCTACTATATGAAGGGTGGAGATTCTCGCAGTACTACCCGTTTCCCTCGTTCAGACTTACACCTGATACCTTTCCCTGGTTAGTTGATTTTGATGCATTGTCACTTCCGAGAGAGGAGCTGAAGTTGAAAACTGAAATGGAGTTGTACTTTTGACACCTTTTCCACTTCGAAAACAGATCCGCTTCCAAAGGAGCTTAGAATACGCTGCGGATGGCTTTCTTTTATCGCTCAGTATGTGGAAACGAATCTGATAAAACACACCTGGGATTATAAGCGGTATGGGTTATAGCGTGTCTTAACGGCAGTTAATTTTAAATGAGCGTTAGAGGGGTGGCGAAAGGCGAGTTATCCCTTCAGTGGGAGAGGAAAAGCAAAAGGAGGGGAAATGAGGAAGCTGCCATTTATGGGAAAGATCTGATGATGTGACATTCGCATTGAGAAGTCAGTTTGCCTACAATTTGGATTTTGTAACCTTTACAACGGGTTCGAACGAACCGCTTGCGGCAATGCCATAACGTTGGCCAAACCAAAAAGAACTTCATGGATTGGACGATACACTTTATCGTAGTGTGAGTGATCTTATACATATATCAGAGACGACATCAAGCGAGGTAAGCAAGTGCGAAGCCCATGTGCAGGTGGCGTCCGGGCACTTGTCATCAATATACAGGGTGTCCGTGACAATGCATACGCTGTTTGAAAGGTGATAACCTCGCTCACTTAAGGGCAAGAATAAATGTTTTTAAAAGATAGAAATTTTCCGACATATGAATGGTGTGGATCGCGCCAAGCACTCGTCCTTAGTTTTGCATTTTACACTCGATTGATTGTGTTTCGCTTGAATGCTCCTTACCATTTTCCCACAGAGTGGTCGTGTCAATTCATTTGTGCTTCTTTTAATGTTTAAAACTTAAAAACACACCATGACTTGCGAAAAATGCAGGGTATCCTAAAAATGCAGCTACTAATTGAAAGGTTCTAACATTGCTTCTAGTGAAGCTTGAGACTCATGCTAAAGCAAGGGCAACGAGGTTTCTGTGGCGTGCAAACAATCAAGTTTGCGACATGCCCCTGCCTGAAATCTTGCATTTCAGACTCGAATGATTGCGCGATTGGGTAACGCGAGTGGGTGGTGCTTTGCAGTAGTCGCTAAATCCTCTCCGCGCTCCGTCGATGTTTTCGTTTTTCAGTAGCACTTCAGGGTAAAACTTCTTCTCCTCGAAGGAAAGTCTAGAGCCGGTATGACTCTTGCTATGGGCACAGATATGTAAGGAAGCGTTGTTAGAGCAATATCGAGAGCTGCAAATTGTGGAATCAATAAATCACATCTCGCTCACAGTGAGGGTGCACAAGAGGTTAAGGACAAGAATGAATGCTTTAAAAAATTAGAAATTTTCTGACATATGAACGGTGTGGATTGCGCCAAGCATTCGTCTGATATCTTCCATTTTACACTTGATTGATCGTGTTTCACTTAAATACTTGTAATTTCTCCTTAAAGGTGCCATGTTGATTAATTTGGGTGTTTTTTAAAGTTTAGGATTTAAAAACACACTACGGCTTGCGAACTACCATAATTTTCTCGAATCTTATCGGAAATAAGCACCGTTCGAATCAGCATACTTTTGCCAACGAGCAACCTGTCGACTCCGTCAGCGAAAAATTAGGTGGCCGAAATTCTATAAAATCCACGAGAGCTGTTTTGGCTTGATCCTGGTTGGTAAGGGTTTTATCAGCACGATAGTTCTGGACTTGTTTGAAAAGGTGGCTGTCGATTGGCGAGAGGTTTGGAGCATAGGCGAGAGATCTGGGTGCGGCAGAACTTTAACCCTTAATTCGTTCAAATTTCGAATAGTGATTGGTGAAACGTATGGGCGGGTTATCGTGCAAGGGAATAGGTCCTCCTCTATTGACCAATGCTGGCTGAAGTTGGCGCAATCTTCGGTGCATTTCGTCGATTTATCATTACAGTAGGACTCTGCCGTGGCCGTTTGGCCTGCTGCCAAAAAGTTGTAATGGATCACACCAACGCCGACCACCACACAGACCACTACCTTTTTTGGTGGAGATTCGCCTTTGGAGAATGCCTAGGGGGTTCACCGGCGTCCAACCACTTCCGGAACGCTTCCTGTTATCATACAGAATGCACTTTTCATCACAAGTGATCGATCGATCCAAAACGGGTTAGCTTTGTTGCGTAAAAGTAGAAAGAAACAAATCTCGAAACGTGGCAATTTTCGCCTCTCACTCAACCCGTGGGGCACCCAATTTTCGAGCTTCTTCACCTTCCCAAGGCGTTTCGGTGCATCCGCAACAGCAGTTTCACGGACGTTCAGCTCTTCCGCGAACTGTTTGGGATGGTTCAGCTTCTACCAAATCCTTCAACTCGTTGTCCAGGATTGCTCTATTCGACCGCTACGACGGTCATCTTCGCGACTGAAACCTCCGGTCGGAAATTTATTGGACCACTGGCGCAGAGCTCTCTCTCCAACACTATTAGGCCCCCAGACTTTTTTAATTGAAATACTCTGTGTAAGACAGGAAAGAGATAAAACTGCAATACAACAGACAAAAACCAACAAACAAAAGTCGCTCCTAAATACCTACGCACAGAGATTTTGTTTTGTTGTGATGCATTTAAAGGAATATTTGCTTAGAATAGAATACTTGATTGATTTGCCGACCTGTCTCGTCTGCGGATATGAAACAACGTTCAAACAGAGATTATTTAGCCAGACAGAGCAAACAATTCTGTACAGAAAGTAGCATTAGTGCGCAATGCAAGTCGAATTTTTACTCAATAATAGAACAATGAAAAATAGTAACACAAATGGTAAGGGAGGCAGCGGTTCAGTGAGCGCACGTATGCACGTGAGCACGCGCTGACGGTGCGATACTGTACTAGCACCTTCGAGGGCCCGTAGCTCTTTTGGTTCAAGGACTCAGCAAAAACGAAACATGTTTTTCTACTATATGAAGGGTGGGGATTCTCGCAGTACTATCCATTTCCCCCTCAGACCTACGCCTAAGACCCTTCCCTCGTTAGTTCCATTCATTGCTAGTACTTTAAAAGTCGAAGCCTCCACACAGGTTACAACTGGGACGCTCAGAATTATTCTTCAGGACGAAAACACTCCAGAGTGTGCTCTCACTGCATTACTCAAACACAGGTTGAGCGGTGTTGACGCGGATGTGAACTTGCCAGTACATCTCGAATTCGGGTGATGGCTTGTCAGTTCATTGGTAGCCGACAGTGATAAACCGCAACGGAACAACCGGCTGACATACGCCGTAACTATCGATCATTAGTTTGGGACAAGCTCAGTTACATAGTGGTAGAGCAGAAGGGTAGAGAAGCCACCATCCTCCAAGCACCAAGACATTTACATTTCAGCGAGTTCATCCTGACCACTGCTTCCATTCTTAGTTCGGAGACACCTGCGTTTTAAGCCCATTCAGCCATGGGTGATCAGATTTTGTCGAATCCTTATATCGATGTCTACAACCGGAAGCGATAGTGATCTCTGCATGCCTCTAAAGCGAACAGAGCTCGCATTTTGCCGCGATATAAAAACGGAGAATTTTAAATCATTTCTGATCTCCCTGAATCACTCCGCCTCACTGAAGTTTCTTGACATCGAACATGAACCTCTGTGCGCTTGAATAGTTTATTAGAATACACAAGAACAGGCCAGGAGCTCTTACAATATTACCACGCGAAACCTTCTACAGCACCGCGCACATTCACTTCCACAACTTCTTTATCGACATATTCTTCTCGGAATCCTTCTGCATGACCTGAAATATAAAGGATTGTTACGAAAAACTTCTGCTGTGGAGCAAACTTCTATCAGAAGAAAGGATAAAGGATTAGTAACGGCTTTAGTGTTCCCATTAACCAAATTGTTGGAGATGTACTACGCATTCTACTTCCACGGGAATCATGGACGCAATATGAATGCGTACTTGGCCTATAAAATGACCTACAGAGGCGTGCAAACTAAGTCAGTTTTGTTCATTGGAGACTTAAAATATCAAACATGGATCAAGGAACCTAAATCTGTCATTGAGGAGGGAGACCTCACCAAAACATTATTTATTTATTTATTGTGGGTGGCGATATCTACACTATAAACAAGCAACCCAAGGACAGCCAAACGATACAAGTCAAGAATAGAAACTAAAACTGAATGCTAGGAACTAAGCAGCAATTCAATACTCTACAAATGAGAAAAGCAGTAAATTTGAAGCGAAACAGTAAAAACAACATGACAAACTATAAAAGCATAAACAGGTCAATCAAGGAACTTGGCAACCTGCTTTTTGAAAGGAGCATGACTCAATAACCACCTGGAGGACCTAAGAACTCTACTAAAGTCCGTCGGTGTTGTAAAGCTGAAAATTTGTTCTGTCCGAGCAACTGGCTGCACGTGTACTGACCTTGACATTGGCGCCCTTGTGGAGGAGGGAACGAGCATGAAAAATCCGAAATCCTGAGATTTGTAGTGCCTTTTAGCATCATAAAGGCCATAAGCAAAGCATATCTTTTTCTTCTCCATTCCAAGGAAGAGAAGGATGATCTATTATTTCTGTCGCATGAGCTAGGAATATCAGTGTACGACAGTCTGAATGACCGTAGGAATAATTTGCGTGTAAACGTGTTTTGAACTCTTTCGATTGCGAGAATATCTTTCTTCTTATGCGGGCAGAAGACTGTAGTACTCGTCTCAAGTATGGGACGATTGTATTGAGCAAGGTGCTAACATCTGAAGCTTGAAGCACTTTGAAGATGTCATACACTTTGCGATTGCCTTCATTGACAATAGAATTGAAGTGTTCATCAAAGCCTAATTTGCTATTATAAGACAATACCCAAGTCCTTAACCTTGTTTACAACCCTGAGAGGAACTCCCGAAACAGCGTATTTCGGTGTTCTCTGTAACTTACCGATGCTCACAACAAACCCTTTTGTATGCCGGGATCCGGAGAGTCCAAGTTTTTGACTTCGACGGTTTTAAAAATTTTAGTATCATCTGCGTACATGCAGCTATCAATCTGAAGATCTAGAAACAGCTTCGGTAGGTCAGAGGTGAAAATGCTAAATAACAACGGTGAGAGCACCCCCCCCCAACTATTTTGAGCGACCCCACTCGCAAACGTATGTATAGCAGAGAGGGAATTCCGCATACGGGCTTGAAAAGTTCTATCGCTGACGAAGGAGGATATCCAACTTATAATACGATGATGTAGACCCAGCTTATGGATTAGTAGGTGGTGGGGAATCGATCAAACGCTTTATTAAAGTCAAAAAATACAACATCAACGTTACTCTTGGCGTCATAAGCTTTTGACCACTGATTAAAACAAGATAAAGGGCTGTCTCAACTGACCTCCCAAAGAGGAAGCCATGCTGAACTTACGGAATGATCTGCTGTGACTCAACATGAGACACAATGTGCTTCTTCAATAATTTTTCGAAGACCCTACAGAAAATTGATGTCTGACAATAGGTCCGTAGTTACTTGGGTCCGAAAGTGGTTTTTTCTTAGGTAGAGGAATAATTATGGAGTGCTTCCATCTCAACGGTACCTGACCTGTGGTGAATGACCGATTAAAAATAAACTCGACCCGCGATTTCAACGATAATATTTTTGACGACTGCAAATGGAATGCCATTAGGGTTTATCGAAGCCGCAGATGTCCACGTGTTGAGCACATTAACGATATCATCTCTATAGAACCATGGACCAGGAGAACAAGAGGTAGGACAACTAAGATGATTAGATAGAGGATCTGTCGGCTTGCTGAATACTTTGGCAAAACAATTTGCAAACATATTCGCTTTACCCTAATCAGTTATGGCCCTACTGTCGTTTGATACTAAGGTTCCAATAGGAGGTTTATCATTTTCCAGACGTACAGCGGCCTAGCGGCCGCCAAACGACTGGTTTGGGCTTCGCCCCAAACCCCGAGAATAGAACAACCCCAATCTTCCTTCTTTCTTCTTTAGGCCTTCTTACAGTAAAAAAAAAACTGGTTTTACTATATAGATTGGTGCAGTGGAATATGGTAGGGCAGAATTTTCGCCGCGCATATGAAGCCTATCCACCCTCCATCACATGCACGTGATTTATTCTCCGAACCGCTCGTTCTCTACGTGTCAAGAAACAGGTAATAAGAGTCCCAATCCGATGCTTAGCACCGCTTACTGTCCGACGGAAGTAATAATCCTCCGAATCCCATGGTCACTCGCTCTGCTCCCCCCCCCCCCCCGGAAGCTTCCTTTACTATCTGCTGGCAGAGAAATGGATTGAGAGTCAAGCACGCACATGTAACACTGAGTACCGATTCACGTGTCACTACGTTGCCACGTCTAGGACACTCCTTCTGTACTCTGACACACGTGCCACGACTTCTGTAAGCCGTCTCCAGAAATCCGACACACAATGAAGAATGTTGAGGGAAAATGCTCCCCCCCCCCTCTTATTTACACTCACCCCTCTGATGGGCCTCCTTTATTGGTCCTCTCCTATTAGTCGTCCTTTCTCGAATCTCTACGCAAGTTGGACGACATCTTCAGCGCGTCTTCTGAATCCCTACGTACGTTGAGTGACGTCGAGCACAGGTCTTCTGAATCCCTACGCACGTTAGACGACATCTTCAGCACGTCTTTTGAATCTCTACGCAAGTTGGACGACATCTTCAGCACGTCTTCTGAATCCAGACGCACGCTGAACGACGTCTAGGGCACGCCTTCCGAATCCCTACGCTCTGCACTCGATCCTCATTCGTACCCTGACGCGTTGCCCCTTGAATACCTCGTAAACTTGGACGATCAGCCGCCAAGAATATAGTTCGCCAGCAATCGCCCATGGTTAAGCTCAAAGAAAGCCCGGCTGGCATACGCCGCACTATCGTAGGCATCTTTTGGCTTCAGTCCCCCTCCCAGTGACGAACACGTGACATTAGCCGACTATATATAGTAGGATCCTGTGCTTGAGGATCTTAAAAAGAGCTTTCAAACCTTTCTTCTCAAGCAACTGTTTTTCCACGTAAGCGTTGTACTTACCAGGGAAGGGTCTCAGGCGTAGATCTGAACTGGGGAAATGGATAGTACTGCGAGAATCCCCACCCTTCATATAGTAGAAAAACATGTTTCGTTTTTGCTGAGTCCTTGAACCAGAAGAGCTACGGGCCCTCGAAAGGGGGGGGGGGGGTACAGTAGCGCACCGTCAGCACGTGCCAACGTGCATGCGTGCGCGCACTGTTGTATGGAAAGCGGAGAAAGGCCCCGCGCCGTGCGAGTCGGTGGCTCAGCAGGGTGCGGGACTGCTCCGAAGGTGCTATATCGGATCTCGACTCCCGCGATGTGCAATATTTTTGCATTTTTCATGATTGCCGCCTTATTTACCAATTTGCTGCCTACACATCTCCTGCACATTTATTTCACTTAAAATGTCAAATAAGGATAAGATTCTTCCTCAACACGAAGAAAAACGGTGACCATGACCTTACCATTAATCACCCTTACCTACTGTAATCTAACATACTCCAGGATAAGGCGGAAAACGGATGTCAGATTCGTAATCACTATACCAAATAACCCCCTGGGAGAAGTTTGGGCGAAATCGGTGATTATGACTTCGACGGCCCTAGTTACCCGTACCTACCGTAACCTGCCGTAATCTGCCGATAATTGAAAAACGGATATCAGATTCGTGCTCTGCACCCCAAATAACCTCCCTGGGCAAGGTTTGGGCGAACCGTACCTGCTGTAGCCCCTACCTGTTGTAAGGTCACTGTTTAACATTCGCTGAAAAACACAAAACCTTGTATAATTCAGAAACTGGGAAAAGTGAGTGAACAACAGCTCAAAGTAGACCCTTACTTGACAATTTAGAGTGAAATAAATGTGTAGGAGATGTGTAGGAGTTAAACAGATTTAGACTGCCACCAGCGTCGGTTGCGGGCTTCGCCCGCACCCGACCTTGGCCGGGCGGGCCACGCTAGGCTAGCCGGCTTCGCCGGTGTCGTGTGTGGTGAGCCATGTGGTGTCAGAAACCCAACCCAACCTCGAGCCCGCTAGGAATGCTTCCTTACCCAGCGACGGATGCCGGCTTCGCCGGGTAACCGTCATTGTGCACAATGGAGAGAGATTCGGTATTTGAGGACAGATTCGTCAACAGAGTGGGGTAATGGTCAAGGTAGGGCTGTAGACATAGAGGAAAATTGAACGGATGAAATGCCATCTGCGATGCAAAACAATAGTAAAAATGTGCAAAAAAGAGCAGCCGGTTGTCATACTGCACAGTGGAAAAGGATTCAATTTATTATGGGGTCGTAGCTTCCCTGATAGTGGAGTAGTGGTAAAAGTATGGCGGCAAACATAGAGGTAAATTGAAGAACGGAGCAGCCCGTTGTCATACTGAACAGTGGAAGAGGATTCAATTTCTGTAGTAGCAGCAACCCTGGTAGTGGGGTAGTGGTAAAAGTATGGCGGTAAAAATAGTGGAAGGTTGCACCACACAGGAGAGCTGGGAAGGAACACTGAGGAATGACCACTAGACACTTATTGGGAAGAGAGCTCTTTCGAAATCACCTTACGTCAGGCAGTCGATGGTAAACAACATTGGTGGACAACAGTCAAGCGTCTTCGTTTGGACAACTGGCAAGCGCACCGCAAACTTGGGTGATTAAACCGGCTAGCTAGCCGGTGTACGAATTGCGGGTGGCTAACATCGGACAAAAAACCTTCCTCTTTTATCTTCTCTTTTATGTATGAGGGAATATATGGGGGGATAAGGCACGACTTTCACGATCCCAGAGGTCGAGGAGAGACCGAAAAAATTTTCGCCCAAACCTCGCCCAGGACGGTTATTTGGGGTGCTGATCACGAATATGACATCCGTTTTTCAAATTTAGGCCGATTAGGTTATGGTGGGTACGGGTGACGGTGCAATACTGTACCCGCAATTTCGAGGGCCCGTAAGACAATTATAAACGGCGGATATCAGGACCGGCTCACCTTAACCGCAGTGCGGGTCGTGCCGAGACTTTGCTGTCTGCGCCCTCCTAGCTCAGAGATCGCGCGTCCGTGTCCACGCTGCGACGTCCGATCGATGTCTTGTGCGCCCGCGATGGCACCGTGTGCAAGTGGGTCGTGGTGCAGTAGGTAGAGGGTTTACTTCATCCGAGGGATGTCGGGGGTTCGGTTCCCGGGCGCCGCGGCGTTTTTGCACTTCAGCTGAGTATCTCAGATCTGGGAGGTTTCGATGTAGCTCTTTGGGTTCAAGGACTCCGCAAAAACGAAACATGTTCTTCTACTATATGAAGGGTGGAGATTCTCGCGGTGCTATCCATTTCTCCCATTCAGACCTACGCCTGAGACCCTTCCCTGGTTAGTGAGTTTCCTATTGTATGAAACATTAAAAGACTTGAAATTAGTCCAATCACCGATAGAATTCGATTTCCGTAAAAGCGTTAGTCTTTCCATTAATCAAATTGTTAGAGAATTGTTCTACTTCCACGGGAATCATGGAGTCGATATGAATGCGTATTTCGCCTATAAAATGACCTACAGTTGCGTGCAAACTAATGGTAAGTCAGTTTTGTTCACTGAAGTCTTAAAATATCAAACATAGATCAAAGAAGCTTAGTGGGTTATCGACCTTGTCTGGCCAATAGCTGATTCATCGAGGGCCGAACCTGACAGCTACAAGGATAGATCAGTAATTTATCCGTTCCAAACAAGGCGGACGACACCAGAGGAATGAAAGAATTGATAGGTGTGGCCTCGGCCTGAACCAAAGCATTTTTTATGGTGCACACGTCAGTCTACGCCCCCATCAACTGCGCCGCCAGGCGCTGTAAAAGGAGTTACCCAAAGGAAGGAGATACATTTGGGAATTTTGAACATTTCACTGCACTCAATTGCGAAAAAAGTCGAAAAACAGCTGAGCGCAGCTAAATTATAATAGGCATGGTTGTATGAGGGAGAACTCCTAGCATGAAGCGCAGAAAGCAGTACGAAAGCGCCAATATATCGGATGCTCTGCTTTGCTCATCAACTTGGTCACTTGCATTACCAAAACAATGGCAACTAGCACACTGAGAAGAAAACTGACCTTTCCGACGGCCATCTCGAAATCTTCTTGGGTGACGTGGATACGTCGCTCGCGTAAAGCGAACATGCCGGCCTCAGTGCACACCGCCTAGAAATGATCGTTACTTCATTTGCGTTTTGCAAATTACGCAACTATTGAGTGTCAAACTATTCATTCACCTTCACTTCAGCACCACTTGCTCCAGGTATCGCTTCGGCAATTTTCCGCATATTGATACCTCGCATCAGGTTCATCTTTCGCGAGTGAATCTTCAAGATATCTGCACGGGCCTTCTCATCAGGTGCTGGGAATTCGATCTGAAACAACATGTTTCCCACTGCGCAGCTGCTGTTTGGAGAAGAAGGCTGGTACCTTTCTATCAATTCTTCCAGGGCGAAGTAAAGCGGGATCGAGGATATCTATCCTGTTCGTGGCCATTATAACCTTGATATTCTTGGTCGCTTCAAATCCGTCTAGCTGATTTAACAACTCGAGCATTGTGCGCTGCACCTCCGAATCACCGCCGCTGAAAGCAGCAATTAAACTGAAGATTTTTAACTAGGTAGAACACTTGATTGAGAGAGAGGTAGACTTGCAAACATAGGAGAAACTTTACAAAGAACTGTAATGAATGGATATTATTAACTGAATGCAAACTACAGCTGCCACGAGTTCGGAAATTTTTTCGTTGCATAAAGTCATCGTGCAGGACGGTTCAGTATATAACTCAACGTTGCCTAACATACGAGCGTTAACTCCCAGGACGTGTGAGGTGCAACGGACTTATGCAGTATCACATGTTGTAGATGCCTTGGTATCCGCTTCGTGTGATCCACTAAGTGACACTAGGATTACCTGAATCCTGCTGTATGTAATTCAGTTAATCAGTGTTTCACTTCCGTGAGGACTAGGTGGAAGCGAAGCTAAAGCACGCCCTGAACGCTGCGACCTATACCAGCCAGCAGGTTTACTTAAACTTAGATACTTCGACGGCTCGTCTTCACTGGCCGTGCGAGCCCCAACGCAATCGTCATTCGTTTCTTTCTCTCGCAATCGTTATCCATGATGTTCGTATAGCTCGATTGAAACGACGACCACGATCGTTAACCGATTCTGAATTAGAGTTCGGCGACGAACGCTTCCTTTCGATGATTACGACGAACACTGCTTGCACCCTCTTGGAATTCACTCCGCTGCTCTTTTTGTCCAGCGATCGTCCGTACTTCGCATGATATGATCGGCCCATCGATGCTTCATCTTCAATGCGTATTCCGCCGGGTCTCGTAGTCGTGACATCGTGCGTAAATCGGAACTGTGAAGGCCAGCTCGGTGTTGTGACAACCGACTGAACTTGAGGAGACATCTTCCGAGCGCTACGTGAGTAGTACACAAGGAATTTGACGTGAATCCAGTGTCAGCCTACGTTTCGGTGGCGTAGCAGAGCGCTGGAAGGACAGTTGAATCGAACAGCTGGGCGCGTAGATCGGGATCCGAGCGTTGGTCCGTGGCCTCTTTGAGAGACCCGTAGGCCGACCACGCAGCCTTCTTCTTTCTTAATAGTTCCTACTTTATATCGTTGTCCACGTTGATGGAAAGGCTCAGGTAGACGTATGGTGTTGTTTCCGTTAAAGGAAAGCCATCAACGTTGAACGTCTGGTCTCCTTCGTACCAGGCTTTCTTCTGAACTGTGTCTTCTTCCGGTTTATTCACAGTCCGATTTTCATCCCTGCTTCGTTCAGTTCCTTCACCATCGTCTCTGCTTCAGCGGTAGCAGTCAAGAAGATGACGATTTCGTCAGCAAAACTAATATTCGAAAGGAATTTTCCACCCACACAAATCTCCTTTTCGTCCCAGTCGAGCGACTTCATCACCACTTCAAGGCGGCGCTGAACAACTTTGGCGAGATGGTGACGCCTTGTCGAACGCCCTTTTCGATGGAGATGTTGATGGGGCGTTGAAACAGTTGTATTGCGGAATAGCTCCAAGGATCCTTCCCTCGAAAGTACGAGCTGCGATACAGAGCATGAAGAAAGGCACGGCTACGGGAAGAGCCAGCTGGTTTATTGAGCTTAAATGAGAATCGTCGGCGACTTTATGGCCTTAGGAGGAGGCCACCCCTTACAACATACTAAGCGGGCAGCGTGTCATTGATATGGATGTAGATCATGCGTTGAACGTGCGGATTCAGATGTGTCCTAGACGTCGCCCAACGCGCGCCGAAATCAGTAGACATGTCAGCGACGTCGTGCAACGAGCGTGCAGATTCGAAGGTGTGCCACAGGATTCGCGCAGCGTGTCAATGACGTGGCGAAGCATGCATGTGGATTCAGAAGACGTATCACTGACGTTGTTCAACAAGCATCCGGATTTAGAAGACGCGTCACGAACGTCATCTACTCTTCAATATATTAACCTATAAGCGAGAGCGCGTCTGTTTATGGGTATGACAGTCCGTGGGGGATGGAGACAGGCTTCATAGGAAGTGTCAAGAAGCTCTTACGGTATTTGTCGCGCGTAATGGTTATAGGAACATTCATCATCCCACCATAAACCAATAATTAATAAGACGACATCATAGTCTAACCTAGAGCCCTCGACTCGGCTTGATCCGATGGAATCAATTTCGTCCATAAAAATTATAGACGGTGCATGTTCTCTCGCCATGACGAATAGCTCACGGACCTAGAAGAAGCTTGAATCAGCACCCACCCACACTGCTTACACTTGCTAGGGAGGCCGCCACATCACGGCAGAAAGTAGTAAAGAGAGGGGTCTCACCATTCTTGCTCCTTCTCCGATGAATTTCTGCACGAGCTCGGATCCAGATACACGAATGAATGTGCATTCCGTGTGGTGAGCAACAGCCCTTGCGAGCAGTGTTTTGCCTGTCCCAGGAGGGCCATACAGAAGGACTCCCTTAGGTTGAGCGATTCCTAGAGCTTCAAAAAGTTCTGGATGCTTCACAGGAAGTTCGATGACCTGTAAAAAATGCACGTGCCGTTCATCGCTCTGTAGGTTCTCAGGCGCTATGTGACAACGGAGGGGTTGGTGAAATTCAAAAAAATATATGCCTAGGTAGACATTTATGTAAGCAATACAAAACCACTTACCATTTAACCGGAATGGTCCTCCATGTTGCTTGGGGGGGGGGGATCGCCCGAGTAACTTAAAGCCTGAGGAGAGATACTCCTTTTTTTAATTTGCTTCAAATTTTGGGCAAGGGAAGGGACTCCGGGGTGTAGGCTATGTAAACACGGGTGCGTAACTCAGCCACACCCCGGAGTCCCTTCCCTTGCCCAAATCTGTGCTCTCCTCCGCGTCAGCGGAGGAGAGCACAGAACAGATACTCGGACGACCCCCCCCCCAAGCAACATGGAGGACCATTCCGGTTAAATGGTAAGTGGTTTTGTATTTCTTACATAAATGTCTACCTAGGCATATATATTTTTTTGAATTTTGCTAACCCCTCCGTTGTCACATAGCGCCGGTTCTCACAGTGTTCAACAAACAAAATTACCTCTTTGATCTCTTTAATCTGCTTATCAAGACCTCCAATCATCTCGTACGTGGAATCAGGAACCTTTTCAACCATCATAAGAGAAACCAAAGGATCTACCTGTTGAAAATGGTATTAACGGAATCGACAAGTTGCACACTAAGACCACTAAAGACAAACTCGATCCCACTTCATCAGGAAGTGAAGCCAAACAGTGGAAACAGTAATCTTACCTTATTAGGAAGGATCTTATGTAGAGCGTAACTGTCCGCTCTAAGAGCAACACGACAACCGGAGTTAATAGTTGAGACATCTATCCCCTTGTCCACATCAACAACATATTTTCCTTCAGGATGGACCTATAAACATGCAGAGGCCACAATTAGCTAACGTATAAGTTTAACACATGAAAAACAGAAAGCGATGCTTCGAAGATGTTTCCAAATTTTGAAAGTGGCACAATGTAGCCACATGAAAATGATGGCAATCTTTTTAGTTAAAATGTCCAAAAGTAAGTAATAAATGGAAAACAATAAAATTCGCCATTGTCAACTCCTTTCATATTTGCCGCACAAAGGCATTGAGTGCAATAAGAAAGAAAACAAGAGAAGAGATAAACCCGTTTCGACACCGCTCCCAAACTAATGACCGGTATGTCTGCTCCAAGTCCAAACCACGACTTTACACGCAAACTCTATCACGTCAGTGATCCTGCAATGGTAAAAACCACGTCTTCTCCACATTTTGTAGATGATTACTAGCTGCATAGCTGACCTCCTTTGAAAGTGGGCTGCATGAAGTTGGCTGATGTCTGATATACGGAGTGCGCAGAAATTACCCGCACAATAATATCACAGTGTAACTTCAACAGGTACATGTCGCGTAGGTGGGCATCATTGGTAGGTGGGAGTGCGCCAGCCAATAATAACCAAACAGAGCACAGTCCGAACACATTCCAGACCATCAAGGTACCGACTGATTGCGCCCTCTCTGAACGGCATGCCCATTCAATGCGGTCTGAATGGTTTAGGCGTTTCCACCTACAAATGCTGCTCACCTACGCGACATATACCCTTCAACACAAATGCGGATTTCACAACGAAACTTAAAACATGGCAACTTCATTCTCTTACTGACAGAAACAAATCAGAATCATTCGAAATGGTCGCCTTTCTTACGAACACAAATCCTCAGACGAGTGATGAACGCATCACACGTGACACGGAGTAGTTGTCGCTCATTTCATTCCACGCTCTCGTATGGGAAGCTTTCAGAGACGTGGGGCTTGCATGTAGGGTAGAGAGAGCTTGCTCAATATCTGACCGGACTGGGAAGTCAAGAGGGTTTAAATCCGACGAGTTCGAAGGCCAGTCCTCGTGCGCAATGAAGTCCGGTCAGATAGTTCACGTCTGCACCACTGTTCTGTCGTCCTCATCCTTTGTGCAGGCGCAGAGTCGCCTTGAAGCACCATTCGTCATCTCCGAAGTGTACATCGGGCCAGCGCTTCCAAACGTCCTCCAAAATCGTTTTCTGGTACTCGCCCTCGTTAATTTTGACACCGGACTCAACAAAAAGTTAAGGAGACGTGCCGTTTGAAGTAATTGCACCCCAAATCATAATTGAACCAGGATGTGCCGTTCCACTGACCGGTTTTCCTTCAAGGATAGCAGCACGACTTTCCGCGAAATAATGCGATCGTTTTGACGTTTTACCGCAGGTTCCAGCGTGAAAACTTTCTCATCAGAGAAAACGATTGCGCGGTGCGTGACATCCGCGAGCTGTTTCAGCAACTTCTTTCATCTCCGTAGTCGTAGAGCATTAAGGTCAACACGTGAATCCGTTGTGTACATATGGATACATCTTAAGCTTTTCCTGACTATGGTTCTAGCACTGGCAGCAGAAATACTGAGTTCTTCAGCCATTTTCGCAAGGAACGACGAGGATTACGACGAATTCGCTCGACTTTTTTGATCATTTCCGGACAATGTCCGAAGCTCCTTGAATCGTTGCTCCTTTTGTCGGCTCGAGGTCTTTTCAGCGAGGACCACAACTCTTTCAGACGGCTCGATCTCTAGCAGCTTGCATCCAGCGAGGCAGACTCCATTCGCTGAAAGATCTTGAGAATGAGCCTACCCATCGCGTTGGCGGTCGTTCCAGTGGTCTCTTATGGCCAGTTCGGACCCATTCTGTGAGACGGAGACTCCATCTATCGTCCTTTCGTCAAAGCAGGTGTCCGGCCCAGCGATATTTGGACTTCTTCATCTACTGCAGCGGATCTGCTAATTGCGACTTCTCCCTTAGCTCCGACCTTCGTAGGTCTTCTTGCCACTGCTGACGAAGGCTTGTCCTTAGAAGACATCTCTCCAGTGCACGATGCGAAGTTTGCATTGCTCTGGCGATTGTCTTCTTGTCGAGCGAGGTTTACGTCACGTAATACATCGCAGGCAGTACAGACGCGTTGAATATCGAGGTTCTGAAGCCGGCGTAATTGACCTGATCGGTGACTTCGCGAATCAAACTAAAGGCTGCCCATGCTGCGCGTCTCCTGCGGGTGATTTCAGGAGCGAGGTCGTTATCCATGTTCAGCTGTCTTCCCAGATAGACGCAGAAGTCGACCTGTTGTAGTGCGACTCTATTTAACCTTACGAGTCCCGTGTCACACAACTGGTTGACCATAAATTGCGTTTTGGACATATTCATGTCCAATTCAATCTTCATACCTGCCACATTGAGCTCGTTCAGCATCTCCTCGACTTCTGTCGTGCTGGTAGAGATGAGAACAATATCGTCGGCGAAGCGAAGGTTGCTGATCCGTTTACCATCCACAAGGTAGCCTTTATCGTCCCAGTTCAAGTCTTTCATGGCATCCTGGAGTGCCGCTGTAAATAGCTTAGGAGAAATCGTGTCTCCCAGCCGTACTCCTTTCCCGATAAGAATTTTAAGCTTTCGATCGAACAACTGGATGGTAGTCGATGTGTTCGAGAAGCATTCGTCGAGAAATCGGATATAGGGCGGGGGCAGACATAACTCCAACGCCGCGCGAACGCCCCAGGATTTCGCGCACGGTGCGTACGCAATTGGACGAGTTGTCGCAGTCTTAATGCTTTCGGCAAAGACGGCTAGTGACGTTATACGCATGTGGTAGCCGCATTTCTGCTCGGCGCGCTAGAGCGCGAAAGTATGTTCCGGCGACGTTGATCGCGTAGAAGAAGGAAGTTACATGAGATGACGATGATGTCTCCTGGTAGGAGGGCGGAAGCGGTTGTTAACAAAGTGGTGGTAAAATGAGGGGGTCGAGCGTTCTATCCCCTCGTCCCCCTGGCCCGCCCACCCCCAACCCCCTGCGATTGCTCGAGAGTCCAGTGGCTGCCTTACGAGATAGTGGAGACGCAGACATTTGCCACGCCTCTGTTTAAAGGGCGGGGGATAGAACGCCACTCCGCCGTAAAATGAGAATCAATCCATTTCAAACGAGTGAAGAGAATCAGTCAAGGATCTGCTGAGGAAGATTCGAAACAAGAACTGGGATTTGATTATTAACTAGAAGTTTCGGAAGCAAGTGTTTGTAAGTTTTTATTGTGTGGGGAGGGGGGGGGGGGGAGGGAGGAATGAGCAAAAACTTGAATACTCCACCCACATTCCCTGGATTTATAACTGATTACCTTTACAAGAGAAAACTGGGGCATATGTTAGCCGTATGTTCCTGAATTGTAGAGGGAGCTGGGCACACTCCTGCTGCTTGACGCAGCTGCAATGATGAAGGGGCAGAGACGCAGGGTACGTGTCTCTGCGTCAGGAACGGCGGCGCACTTATGGCACACTTCATTTCAGCGTTAGCGCCCGCGGGGGCAGACATAACTCCAACGCCGCGCGAACCCCCCTGGCGTCGCGCACGATGCGCGACGAAATTGAACGAGTTGTCGCGGTCCGATGCTTCCAACGGCTAGAAACGCTCCCTACAGGGACATGCGGCACGCCTTTGCCTCATTTCAACGTTTCTTGGACATGGCATATGAATGTGGTTTCAGTGGGACGATCAGCGACAGTTTATACAGGAATCCTGGTCATGTGGATGGTTTCTAGCGTCAGTATTTGCCATCTACAACTTCTTCGGTCAATTTTTACTCGTGGTTATGGTTATACTACGGAAAAAGGTCACTATCACCCATTCTCGGATCAATTGTCCTACTGCAGACTGTTGCCTAGCACATTCTGTCGGATCATAAGTTCCCTGCTAGAAATGTGGTCTGGGAGCTTAAACACTGAGAACATTTCGTGCTCCTCGGCTAACCATGCGTCACCGAGCGGACGTCCGCGTTTCAGCGCCGCAAAGTCGCACGCGGCTAGCGCGCGACGTCGCGTTGGAGTTAGGTCCTGGAGCCTTAGCGCCCGGCGTCAGCGCGCATCAGTGCTGCCAGCGTCAGCTTCACGGGATGAGCTCGGTCATTCCGTGATGCTCATGCTCTGACGTCAGGCGGCCGCCCTTCCCCGCCCTCTTTATTGTTTCATTCTCGTGTTTCTCTCTTTTCCATTTTCTCTTCTCTTTTCCCTAGCATTCTGGAAACATTCTGCTAAAAGGTCACAAAACAAAGTTAACAGTCCTCCACCAGCAAAGATTCGAAAAGACTGATGCGAAGGAAAGCACGGCATGAAAAACAGCGAAATATAAGGTTGGTCAAAATACTACAAAAATTGAAAGTTTCACTGCTGTCCTGTCAACTGGATGTCATGACGTACAGTAATTGCAGAGGAGATTTGTTTTAAAGGGGAGTAAGATAGGAAAGCCCTTTCCTCAACCAAACCAGCTATTGCTCCCGCGGTCAGCTGGGCCATGGCCCAATGTCGACAGCAGAGAAAGAGAGAACGACCGCCCATCAGCGCAAGCATGCCCTGAGCCTGAGAGCGACGCCCCGCCCCGTTTTTGACGAACTGAAGCCGCTGCCGTATGTGCCCAACCCTTAAAACTCGAACTACAACATGAACTGAGGAAAGGTCGGGAGAAATGAGGGAAAAAGTGCGATTCCGATTCCGACTCAGTAAGTGGATAATAATCCTAAAAAGGCGAAAACAGGATGAAATAGCGACCCAAGAGAGCATCTTATGTTCAATGCATCTTTTCCACGAGTTGTCTGTCGTGTCACTTCCCTTCGGCGGCTCTTTCTAGTTGAGAAGCTTGAACACTGTCAAAATTTCGTGCTCCGCGGCGAACCATGCGTCACCGAGCGCACGTTCGCGTTTTGTTGCAGCGACGTAGGGTTGGAGTTACGCCCTGGAGCCGATGTAGGGCGATGGTATACCAGTATGCACAAGCGCGTTCAGAATGGCCTTGATTTCCACAGAGTCGAATGCTCTCCGATAATTCACGAAGACAAGGACAAGTGGGATGTGGTATTCGCGGCTCCTTTCGATGAGTTGCGAGACAGTCTGGATATGGTCCATGCAGGAGAAATCCTTGCGGAACCCTGCTTGCTCCACTGGCTGATACTCATCCAAGCAACGCTCCATGCGGTTAAGCAATATCTTGGTGAAGAACTTGTACACAACCGAGAGAAGTGGGTCAATAGTTGTTATCCTCCTGTTGACGTTTTTTGAAGATTAGAACTGTTTTGGATTCCTTCCTTGAGTCCGGAACCCTACCAAGACGAAGGTAGTAGTTGAAGTGTTAGGCAAGACGTGGAAGAGGCACTACCACCTGCACGAAGGAGATCAGAATGCCATCCGGCCCTGAAGCAGTGTCCTTCTGATGGCATGAGCAACTTCTGATTCCAGAATGGGTGGTGCTTCCTCAGCTAGTGGCATCAAGCATTTCGGTACAGTGATGGAAAAACGAAACAAGATCTGTGTAGAATTCTTGCACTCCTAGTCTGGAGGAATAGCCAATTTTCTCCTTACGTAAGCTGGCATACATCGAATCTAGATAGTGTCCTCCCACGAACCACTCTGTACTATAGTTGTGCCCGAATGAATATTCGAGCATTCGAATTCGAATAATCCTATTCGAATTCGAATATTCGTATTCGAACGTTCGAAAAAACGCGATTTTGAATGTATTCGTATTCGAACGTTCGAAAAAAACGCGATTTTGAATGTATTCGAATTCGAATGCTCGAAAAACGCGATTTTCGAATGTATTCGAATTCGAATGCTCGAAACACTCGTGTTCGAATGCTCAAATTCGAATGCTTGGAACGTTCGATTGCTACGAAATCTGCGATCTAACAAAATAATCTATCTTTCCTGCTTCAAGCATCCCAGGAGCAGATAATTTATGCTTCATTCCGAAAAGTGCGCGCCCTCATCGGGAACACAGGGGTCGTATGTTCTTCGAGCGCGGAACCAGGCTAAGGAAGGGACTCCAGGGTGTGTGCCATTCAGGCTGCTCGTGTGGGAACTGCTTTCATCGCCCAGGGGTGTCAGCAGCTGGGTTCTGCGCTTTCGAACGCCGAAACGCATACAGCTGGAAAATGCGCAGAAAACGCCAGTGAATAATGTAGACGTCAAATACCTCAAATCTCAACCACTCCGTTGAAATGCAAAAATCTCGCAACGCAAGAGAGCCGAACCCCGACCTCCCTCGCATGAAGCAACGCCACTGTGCCCACAACCTGCTTCAAATGTCTTCTGATTGCACATTATTAACATCGGCGGCACGTCTCCAGGGGAGGTTTTCTTTTATCGCTCAGAATGTGGAAACCAATGTTAAACTGAACACTTTTCAAATCAAAATGGACATATTCCACGACAAATTGGATACTTCACAACAAGTGTAAATCTATTGGAATCAACTGAACATCTTCCAATCAAAACGAGAATTGTCCGCATTAAACTAGGGACTCTCCAAAAGGTTTAGAATAATGATTAAACCAGTCGTACGTCGGCCTAGCGGCCGCCTATGACTGGTTGGGGGCTTCGCCCCCAAACCCCGAGAATAGGACGCCATGGCCGCTACAGGTTTCCTATTCTTCCCTAGGCCTTCTGACCTTTATGTTAATCGAGATGGATCGATTGATCCGACGTCAGATTCGTGTTCAGCGACCTCGATTACCCCCAGGGCCGAAGTTTCGCGCCACTTGAACGTCATCTTCAAAAAATCGATAATATCGATCGATATCGATTGATCCGACGTCAGATTCATGTTCAGCGACCTCGATTACCCCCAAGGCCGAAGTTTCGCGCCACTTGAGCGCCATCCTCAAAAAATCGATTGGTCGACTTCAGATTCGTCTTCAGCGACCTCGATTACCTCCAAGGCCGAAGTTTCGCGCCACTTGAACGTCATCCTCAAAAAATCGATAATATCGATCGATATCGATTGGTCGACTTCAGATTCGTGTTCAGCGACCTCGGTTACCCCCAAGGCCGAAGTTTCGCGCCACTTGAACGTCATCCTCAAAAAATCGATCGATATCGATTGATCCGACGTCAGATTCGTGTTCAGCGACCTCGATTACCCCAAGGCCGAAGTTTCGCGCCACTTGAGCGCCATCCTCAAAAAAATCGATATCTATTGGTCGACTTCAGATTCGTCTTCAGCGACCTCGATTACCTCCAAGGCCGAAGTTTCGCGCCACTTGAACGTCATCCTCAAAAAATCGATAATATCGATCGATATCGATTGATCCGACTTCAGATTCGTCTTCAGCGACCTCGATTACCCCCAAGGCCGAAGTTTCGCGCCACTTGAACGTCATCCTCAAAAAATCGATAATATCGATTGATCCGACTCCAGATTCGTGTTCAGCGACCTCGATTACCCCAAGGCCGAAGTTTCGCGCCACTTGAGCGCCATCCTCAAAAAATCGATAATATCGATCGATATCGATTGGTCGACTTCAGATTCGTGTTCAGCGACCTCGATTACCCCCAGGGCCGGAGTTTCGTGCCGCCGTGTTCGGCACGTCTACGGCTCGCCAGGCACGGTTGCGGACGTGTTCGGCAAGTCTGCGGCTCGCCATGCACGGTTGCCGACGTGTTCGGCACGTCTACGGCTCGCCATGCACGGTTGCCGACGTGTTCGGCACGTCTACGGCTCGCCATGCACGGTGCCGAGGTGTTCGGCTGCCGCGCCCCATCTCAAGTGTGATAGACGGACAGTGTGACACACGCACGCACGCACACACACACACGCTTGCTGCTTTATATATAGTAGGATAAAGAAGAATAATTCGTGCCTAGTTAGAATAGTTCGTTACTAGCCAAGAATGGCAACCTTCTTAGTTTGTAGAAAGGTGCATTTAAAACTTTCATCAGGAGAAACGTCACCTTGGATACGCCTTGATCTTGTCGGCGTAAAATTTTTTTTCTAAATTCTATTTCGTTCCTGATATATGTATGCATTGTATAATGTATCATTGGGTGTACAATGCATGCCTTATATAAATAAATAAATAATTTTTGTTCAAGGAAATTTAGCACAACTTTTTGAAATTTGCTTTCACTACTCAACACCTTGACACATTGGTTGAAATTTTATAAAACTTTTTTTTTGGCGAGGGGAATAATGTTAGGCTGCCGCAAAATTAATCTCCGTACGAAGTATGTATAGATAAATAAGTTTTTTACTCCAAATCATCCCATCTCAGGGAAAGCCACATACACCGTTCGAAAGGTTTTTCCTGCGCTTTCAAAAAATATATGTAGATTTCGCTCTAATTTTTCTAGCCGACTTTCTCCATAGCCCCGTAAAATCATTAACCGACGCGACTATTGAGTCATAATCTGCGGCAAAGGCATCCCGTAACCAGGAGACCAGATCCCGACGCCGATTCGCTTCTGTACAGAAGCGGGATCGTTTGGATTCGCTTCCAAAAGAAGCTTTGAAGAGTCAACTTTGACCGGTTTTGATGAATTTTTACTTACCAGGGAAGGATCTCAGGCGTAGGTATGAGCGGGGGAAATGGATAGTACTGCAAGAGTCTCCGCTCTTCATGCAGCAGAAAAATATGTTTCGTTCAGTCCCTGAACCAGAAGAGCTCCGCGTCGTCGAAGGTGGGGACACTATCGCATCGTCGGTGCGTGCCCACTGCATACGTGTGAGCACTGACGAATGGTAAGTGGCGGAAGGCCGTGCGGTGAGCGAGTCGGTGGCTTAGCAGGGTGCCACGCTGCTTCACAGGTGCTAGCCCAGATGTTCGACCTTGGCGCTGCGCACTAATTTTGAATTTTTTCATGACCGCTGTCTCCTTTACCAATTTGCTTCCTACACATCTCCTTCACATTTATTTCACTATAAATTGTCAAATAAGATTACATTTTGAGTTCTGCTTCACTCACATCTCTTACTTTTTGTGTTATATAAGGTAATGTGTTTTTCAGTGAATGTTAAACAGTGACCTCACAGCAGGTACGGGTGACTTGGGCTCCCAAGGTCATAATCACCGATTTCCCCCAAACTTCTCTCAGGGGGGTTATTTGGAGTGCTGATCACGAATCGTTTTTGGAATTACGCAGGAGTACGGGAAGTTACAGTAGGTATGAGTGACTAATGGTAAGGACATGGTCACCTTTTTCGTCCAAACTTTGTCTGTAGGGCTTATCTGGGGTGTTGATCACAAATCTGACCCTTTTGACAATTTAGGGTGAAATAAATGTGTAGAAGATGAGTAGGAAGCAAATTGGTGAAGGAGGCGGCGGACATGAAAAAATGCAAAAATAGTGCATAGCATGGGAATCGATCATCTGGTCTAGCACCTACAAATCGGTGGCTCAGCAGGGTGTGAGGCAGCGTCACACTCTGCTGAGCCACCGATTTGCTCGCTCGCCACACCACCTTTCGCCACTTCCCATACGTAGGCGCGCGCACGTATGCACGTGGGCACGCGCTGACGGTGCGTTACTGCACCCCAACCTCGAGGTTCCGTAGCTCTTTTGGTTCAAAGACTCAGCAAAAAGGAAACATGTTTTTCTACTAAATGAAGGGTGAAGATTCTCGCAGTACTATCCATTTCTCCCGTTCAGACAACGCCTGAGACTCTTCCCTAGTTAGTTGGTTTGAGATCACTTCAGAGAGAGGAGTTGAAGTTGAAAACTGAAATGAAATTGTATTTTTGACACATTTTCACTTCGAAAACAGATCTGCTTCCACAAGAAGCTTAGAATACGCTGTGACTGGTTTTCTTTTATCGCTCAGTATGTGGAAACCAACCTGATAAAACGCATCTGGGACTATAAGCGATAAGGGTTATGGCAGGTCTTAACGGCCGTTAATTTTAAATAAGGGTTAGAGTGGTGGCGAAAGGCGAGGTGTGTTATTCTCTCAATGTTTCGTATAAGATTGCTCACTGGGCCGTTAATATATACACTATAAATGAGAGTAAAAGCAAGAGGAGGGGAGATGAGGAAGCTGTCATTTATGGAAAAGATCTGATGATGTGGCAATCGTATTGAGAAGTATATTTGCCTAATTTTCGAATGTATTCGAAATTGAATGCTCGAAAAAACGCGATTTTCGAATGTTATTCGAATTCGAATGCTCGAAAATCGTCGCTATTCGAATATATTCGGTTATTCGAAATTTTTGGGAGAGCACAGCTATGCTCTGTACATAACGCCTAAGCGATGGGTCATACTATCGATCGGCACCGGCGTAAAAATTAGTCATAAAATAAGGGGAAATATGGAGGAATTACAGCGCGAAAATAGCGAATAATACCCAGATGTCTTCTACCTGCCTGGAACATTCAGCCCTGGGGCAATCGAGGTCGCTGAATACAAAACTGAAGTTCCTTTTTGAAGTATCGGTATTGATCAGATTATCGATTTTTTCTGGTCGTCCAGGCGAACCGAAACTTTAGCTCTGGAGGTAGTCGAGGTCCCTCAACACGAATCTGGAGTTCGTTTTTGAAATATCGATCGCCATCAATCGATATTCATCAAATTACGGTTCGCGAAAATAGCGGAAAATACCAGGACGCCCTCCACCTGCCTATTCAGCCCTGGGGCAATCCGGGACGCTGAGCACGAACTTGAAGTTCGTTTTTAAAGTATCGATCGCCATCAATCGATATTAATCAAATTATACCAGGCCATCCAATAATTCTTGTCCGAAATTTTCACCATTTTCACTTTTTTCAACATTATTGAAAAACAAGTCTAATCGTCAACAATATAATCACTACAGTTATCTACAACAGTGGCCCATCGATTGGGCAGGTCGCCGATGCCCTTCGTCCAGAACTCCGGGAGCTGCGACTCGAAGAAGCCGCGATGTCGGATTTGAGGTTGTCGTAGTTGGTGAATTTTCTTCCGGCCAAATGGTGCTTCAGCGGGCGGAACAAGTGGTAGTCGGAGGGGCGAGGTCCGGGGAATACGGCGGATGGGCAATCGTCTCCCAGCCGAGCCTTTTCAATTTCTGCTGGGTCTCCTTCGCCACGTAGGGGCGCGCGTTGTCGTGCAGCAGGCGCACCGAGGGCCGTCGGGGACGCTTTTCTCGGATGGCAGCGGCTAGTTTCTCTAGCTGATCGGTGTAGATGGAGGCTGTGACCGTCCTGCCATGCGGGACCATCTCGAAGTACAGCATGCCCTAGGCGTCTCACCAGCAGCAGAGCATGATCTTCAGCGGGTGTTCCCTATCCTCGAGGCTCGTGTCGCGGCTTTCGAAACGATTGAACCAGCGCCTGACTGTGCGTTGGCACACTGCATCCTCCTTGCACTCTCTGCAGATGTTGGCGACTGCGGTGCCCGTGTCGTTGCCCAGCAGCCACTTGTAGTACACGAACGTACGAATTCGACCTTGGTCCATTTTAGCTTGTACTGGTAGCTAGACGCGGCCACTGCGCCTTATATACACCTAGCGTGGAACTCTGCAGAACCTTCTAGAAGGTTTTTACACTTGCCTGATATTATAACACTTCTAAGGAAAATTATAGAATTTTGAAAATTTTCGGACAGGAATTATTGGACAGCCTGGTAGATTTCCCGTGGAAGCGCCATTTAGTGCCTTGTTTGAATCCATTACACTCAGCGTCTTCATTAGAGCTTCTCGTGAAGCAGCACGGAACGCTCGTCTTATTAGTTGTAAATGGTGAAGTCGAGGTGATAGTATTAATTGTCGCCGCCAACGACGACGGCAGGGGCGGGGCCTGTCTCCAACCCACCATAGGGACTCACCTTACTGTCGACCAAAAAAAAAACGCGTTCCTCCCTTCTCTCTGTTTTGTTACGCATTCGCACAAATCCACTGAACCGCACATTTTAGGCCGAGTAGTCGGTCGTCGAAGGGCCGAATTGAAAGTGCAAAGTGGCCAAACCATATAGGTGGCTGCGAGGCGAATCGCTGCGGCGTATGCCCCGCGGGTCCAGCCGCCTCTTCCAAAACTGGGTAGCCTCTCTATGACGTGAACCCACGGCAACGCCACCGTTTTCACATTCAGTTTCTTCCTTGTGGTCCGGACGCTTGCAGGCTCCATGCCACCACAAAAAATAGGAAGCTGATACCTAATATTTAAGTAACCTATCGCCTCCAAAAACAGTTCGCACACCCGTCTGTTTGGTATTGTTGGGCATGCAATTCAAAACCTTCGCCAGCGGCTGTCGCGGCTGTCACGGCTGCCGCGTATACCTCGCGGGTCGAAGGACTCGCCCATCACTGCCAATTGAAACAACCGCATCTCATACAGGCTTAGACACGATAACTTCTAGGCTGCCTTTACCCTTCTGTAAACACTCTAAGCATCAAGCCGATCTGGTCATTCCTTACGGCTATCATAAACAATCATAAACCGTTCTACGGCCAGAGTATACACTCTCACTAGTGGAGCCCCATTACCTTTCAAGGTGCCGCTCAATAATTACTCCACAGGCAAAACGAAAGGAGGAGGGCAAACCAATGCGTATAAAAGCCGCAGAAGTCTCAGCATTGCATCTTCAAGATGTCGCTCTCTTCGGACAAGCAGACTGCAGACATCGACGCCTGTGATGCGGCCACCATTCTCCACTACGTCGGCCCAAAGCTCGATGCGATGCAAGATGCGGTGGACAAGATGCAGACCATGATGGAAGCGCTCTCAGCTGGTATGAAAATACAGCTGGAGCGCAGTGCACCGCGCTCGTCCTGTGCCTTCTGCAAGTTTGAGGAGAACCGCGACAGCCATCACACGGCGCGGTGCACGCGATATCCTGACACCGTGTCAAGAACGGTGCAGGCGTCGCGACTGCAGCTCTGCCTGCGGTGCCTGAAAGAGGCCCATGCGGATGACTGTGATGTGAAGTGTGGGAGTTGTGGTCTGGACCACAACGCCCTACTTTGCACTCACAGGAAGCCGTTTATACCAGCGAAGCGACCTCGATTCTGAGGTCTCTTCGTCGCCTCTCGCCGCCGTCTCGCCGTCCTGCCACTGCCTCGCCGCCGTCTCGCCGTCCTGCCACTGCCTCGCCGCCGTCTTGCCGTTCCTGCCACTGCCACTTCCACCGCCGGCTGCCTCGTCGTCCTGCCACTGCCACGCCGTCGCCGTCCTGCCACTGCCACGCCGACGCCATCCAGCAACGATCAAGCAGCCGCCGCAGCAGCCGACCAGCGTCACCGCCCGAGGACATGATCACATATTTATTTCTATATGTATCACCAAGTGTGTATTGTATCATGTCCTTGTTTTGTCGTCCCGCTGGCAGATGTGATAGTATTAATAACAACTATATATGCGGTCCTGATAAACTTCGGTGAATAAGCGTCCCTGTTAACAATATATTAATAAAAGTCCAAGAAATAGGGCTTCTTTAATGTCACAACCGTATGTCGTCTATCATTTGTTCGAAAACTATATGAGGCAATAGCCCGGTATGGAATTATTATGGAACTGACCCATGTGCGTAGGATTTATTTATTTATTTATTTATAGGATATAAATATGTAAAAACTTTTCGACCGTAATGTGTTAGCGCCACTCTTTATTATGTACTGGGAAATAATATTGAACAAAGTCATACACTACTCAGCTTCCTTCTTCTAGAAAACTGATGCGGGCACGAGTGAGAGTGAACTAGGTCAGCCAGACAAACGACATTCTCATCCTTCTCAGAGTGTGCTACTCAGAGTTCTGACAATGTGTTCCACGGTTTCGTTGGTCCTCTCCAATCTGATATTTGTGTTTGTCGGTGTCTGTAGCAGGTCGCTTATCACTGCACATCTGCTCAATCAGTGCCTTGTAGATGTGCTGATAGTTGTTTCTGGATACCAAGATGTTTCACGGAAGTAGAGTTCGTGTTCCAGTGCAAAATTGCATTTTAATGTGGAAACTATGGGATGCAATGGCCAGCGCCGGTCTGCCCAACAATCGCGCCCCAGTCCACCAAATCCCCGGGCGCTCCTGCTTTTAGGAGACCTCGTTAGGCTATCTGGCCAGGCACATTTACTTTTCATACTTAGATTTTTGTAATTAGACGACGTTAGTATCCCATTTGTCCTTCACAGTAACAGTAGATTTATTTTGGTGAACTCTCCACAACTCAGACTGTTAGCATGAAGAGAGTTTAAAAATTAAGGTGAAAAATGATTATGGAAATTAATAAAGACCCGATCTGACGATCATGTAATATAAGAAGGGAAAATGTATTGTAATGTATTGCAATGGGAAATTGGTTGCCTCGCCAAATAAGTTTAATACAAGATGGGCGCTAAGGGGCTCAGGAGAGGTTACATGCGTGTAAGGCGGCTCTACACGACGTAATGTGTTACATCTAATTAAAAATGTGCAGCACTGGTGTATTCTGTCTCTGTGCTGAACTGAGCTTACTACTGATGTAAATGGGCTTCCAAAGAAGAGGTCAACCAGTGAATACGGGGTAATACCGGTTACAGCGCCTCTAAATGAACATAATAAGGCATAAGCATGAGATAAGAAGGAGAGTGTAAGCATGAGGAGTGCAAGAGGAACTTCTGACAGCTTTTCTCTCCAAAAAGAAAGGTAACTAAACAGGGATTAGACGTTTTCCCCTGGCACTACGAGAAATGAGTCGGAAGACGTACCAAAATGGTATAATTACATTCTTAAATCTACATGGAACGTGAAACTACAGCCCTACACCGAATCCATGGCTCAATCCGCCGCCATTTGCAGGCTACACAGACAGTCGTCGCTTCTGCGGCGCTCGGCGCGACCTCCTCGGCGGAGGCCACCGGCCCTGCCGCGTCCGCCGCCGCGCTCCTCGGCATCCATCGCCGCAAACGCGACGATAATCGTTTTAAAAGATACCCCCCCCCCCCCCCCCCCCCAGAAAGCTCGGTTGCGCTTCCCACCGCGCGTAAGGACCTTCACCTTTCTACATTTCTCAAATTTTGAAGCCTTCATTTCCTCAGTGAGGTGCTGTCCTTTGGTGAATTTATAGGAATACAATCACAGATCGTCCCTGATCAGTCGTTGCATACAGGGTGCGTAAGGCCTTGTTTAGTGTGCACGCGACGCGCGACGCGATGCATGCGTGGTGGCCAAATTGATCGAGCGACGCGATTGATCAATTCGGCCACTACACATGGCATCGCGTCGCGCATCGCGCGCGCACTAAACAAGGCCTAAAAAGTATTGACGCACCTAAATTTTGTTTCAGCTCCAGCTTTCTCTTTCTACCTCTCTAGGTTTTTGTGTGTTATTTTTGTTTCCTGTATTGTGCTCAAAAAACACGAAAAAAACTGATGAAACATGACCATCGTCGCTACGGTGGCCCTTTTTTGTCTGTTACCCAAAGGGCTGAATATTTCCTTAACAAGAGAATTAGGCGCTGTTCGAAACGGTTGGTGAGGAAAGAGGTCAGCAACCTAAACGTCAGCCACGGCTCTATCATAACAGATGATGGTTACAATATGTTCAAGCACGATAACGTTCGAATCCAAAATTATCAATCTCTGTCCGATAACGGCAAACAGGTAACGCGCGCAGGTGTGGACAGCTTCTCAGACGAACACAGCTTAAACATGAATCCGCTGGATTACTCTTTTTCGGCGATTTTGGAGAATGAGGTCTGTGCTACTTTCAACAGAAGTGACCAGTCGCAGAAGGCTACCCTGTTAAAAGCACGGGACGAAATCTAAGCGGGTACTTGCGGCGCGTGCTCATAAATTTTTCCGTCGTTTCCGCTCCTGTATTCACAGTAAAGGAGCCAATGTCAATTACGAGTTACTCTATCGTGTTCGCAAGATCATTTTCCATATTTCTCAAGTGAATATTTGAAAACTTACTGCGCAATACTATTTCCACAACCGTCATTTACTGCGTCAATACTTTTTACGCACCCTGTAGTAGAACGACCTACTTTATGGTCCTTAGCTAGTTTCCCGATGTTTCCCGCAGGATTTCGGTGTAAGTTGTCTTTGACAGCCTTTCGAAGGGCAGAAGTCCCTGCAATCGTCGTGGTCTTCTTCTCGGACGATTTTCGATCCCTCAAGTCTCTTCGTAACGTTTGATGACGCGGTGTACTTGCATATGATGCACGTTGAGCATATTTGAAATCGTGGAAACGGACGACTGCGTTCAAATATAGCGACTACTGCTGAACGAACCTTCAGCGAAACCATGTTTACCTAGAAACGCAGAGTAAAGCTGGCCATAGGTGGACTAAAAGATTTTGTAGCGTGTAACACTTCATGTGGCCCACCCTCTAAATAAATAGATAAATATATAAGGCAACATATTTTGCTACAGTTTAAAGCCAATAGAGCAGGTGGACGCCACCACTTTGGGCGTGCACCCGAAAATGAAGTTACACCATCTATCGGATCTGAAAGTGAACGTATCCGTGCATAAGACGTAAATTATGCCAGTTCTCTGATGTCATGGACTTTGCGCGCGAGAACGTGTGTTGGACGTGGATCCAAGACGCCAGAAAAGCGATTAATTTCGAAGCGGTGTCCAAAAGCATTAAGCCCGAAAGATGCCATATATTGTACGAGCGATTTGTGTGATTTAGGCAATGTGTGTTCATATCGCTAGACAAGCGGTACTGAATTAAAGATGGGTAGTCATATTGATAAACGCACTTTTACGAGAACTTTCTTCTTGTCCATGGCCTTGCTCACTTCTCCGACGTAACTACCTTGTTCCTGAAGCTGTTGCAATTCCTCCTTCAACATACGAACCTAAAGGACAAAAGAAACTGACCATACACGAAAATTGAACGTAACCGTCGATAAAGGAGACTAACCTTCGAGTTGAGCTCGTTGCGCTGTGCTTGAAGGCGGAGGACATTTTGGTTCTTCTCCGTCACTTTTTGCTGAAAGAATAACTATGAATGTTAATAGGGACGCAAGAGCCTGAGATGCATAAGGACTGGGTGTAACTGCAATAAAGGTCGCACAGAGAAAATCGAGGTAGTGAAAACGAGGACTAGGCGGAATGTGGCACCACGAGGACGGGACACGGCAACCTCATACGCATTTAATGTGGCAAGAAGCTAAAATTCAATGTAGCACTGGTGTGTTCTATCCCTGAGGTATACTGAGCTGGACCATCTCTGGTTCAACTGTACATTCATGTGCCTCCTTTTGAAAGAGGATAGCATCTGAAGATAATGGAACCACAATGTGACCCCATAAAAATGGTGCAGATCATGTCTGACAAGTGAGGAAATGTGAAGGGGCAACGTAAAGGTGTGTGTTCGACGTGGGAGCAAACATTCTGGTCATTGGCTTGGAAGCGGGTCCTTACGGATTTAGCCCCGCGGCCATTTATGCGAAGAACTATGTATTTGGCTGTGCATCTAGTATTTCTCCCTTCCCACGCCTACTGGCAGTTTACGGGCGCCACGGTGGCCTCAAATACACACTCAGTCAAATTTAATAATGCAACTTAGGCCGCAGACTAATGCAGAGCTATCAACTGTTCTGCAGTAAAGTGGCATTCTGAAGAAAACTGTATTGATCAGATCCGGAAGTGCGACGATGGACACTCTTTGTTGCCCACAGACCCACACAGCGACATGTCGCTCGTCGTTGTGTTGCTATCGCAATCTGTGGCTCACTGTCGAAAAGTCAGCACATCTCACAATGATATGCGAAAATGCTGCCGCTTACCAAAATTTGGAAGGAAAACAAACAAGTAACCTGCGGAAACCTCACATTCGCAATGTGAACCACGAGTGAACACTTCGTACTCACGCCTTCTACAGAGGAAAACCTCTGTATCCGAGCAGATCTTACCACTACTAATTTGTGATAAATCACTTCTGAGGTAGCACAGACCGCTTCCATCTCATCTCAAAATAGTAAAACAGCACGAAGGATCTACCAACTCTACCACTAGATGATGCAGTTAGCCGTCGATGACGTTTAAGTGATCTAACACGGGCTAGATACGCCCCACCGTATTCCATGCAGAACATTTGTCATTCAGCGAGGGATGTTGCTGCAACAGAGGAAGCGTGATCTCTTGCTCCTTGACACAACGGCAACTGCGCGTTTCTGAGCCTCCGAATCAGATGTGTCACCGATGACGCGCAACGAGCGTTTCGATTCAAGGAAAGTGTCACCGACGTTACGTAGCGAGCGCTGGGATTCGGAAGACGTGTAAGAGCCACGTAACGCGTGCTGTTGAGCTGAGGGACAGAAGTACTGAGGAACACAAAACAAAGACGTTACTGGGCCATCCGGAAGGTATGCCTATGATGAACGTACGAAATTGGTGAACAGCTTCATGCCGTAAACGCACGCAGCTAAAACTAGATGTTAGCGGATTTTAAGTTCTACAAAAATTTGCCTTCCATAGGATAGTGATGCTCCAAGATCGCGCAAAGCGCGCAATTGCGAAACACGCCGTTAGATATGTCGGTACTATTGCACTCACTAGGGAAGGGTTTCGACCTCCCATGGAACTTCCCGTTGAAACCAGGATCATTAGAAAGAGATCGGAATGCTGATTACGAATCTGGGTGTTAAAATTGCAAAGTGAAATTCCTGAGCGAGTTATGGCCTGCCGAAGTCTGGTGGCCTCACCACAGGCTGGCCGAGCGACACAGCTGGCGCGAGAGTGGTGAGTCATTAAGGCTCCGTAAGAAGGGCTCGCCAGCTGAATTTAATTTAATTTAACGAAAAATGATCCCGAACTTTAAGAAGTTTTACGAGAATAAGAATGAACAGCTCTTTCAACCACCTCTACTCAACTGCAATCGATGGCAGAAGTCCATTAACAACTTCCAAGATTTCATTTGAGTCTCTAAAACAAACAAGCAAATTCGCTTGTAACTTCGACATGGAAGCTGTCAGGATGGAGAACGCCTCCGAGAATTTATTTTATTTGCAGAAAGAAGCCTAGTACAAAAAGCGGAAGGATTAGTGATCGATGATCATGTTGATACCAACGCAAATGCAATGTTGAGAATTGCATGAATGCTAAAACATATTGGGCAAATACTGATGTTGCCTATGTGCTCCTTGTGTGTTCTTGGCCAACTACTTGTTTGGGTGGAATTTTCATTAATGTCCTCACGTCCTGACGTTCTTCTTGTCTTCAGACGACTAGAAATGGCTCGAGACGTTAAGGCCCCCACACACTTCTGCGGCAACGCCGCGGCCCTATCCTTAACCATAGGGCAGGGGCTCAGAGCTCGCCGCCGGCGGCGTCCTGCTCTATCCTTAACTATAGCGGCGAGCGGCGCTGCCGCAGAAGTGTGTGGGGTGCCTTTATACTAGCGTTCTAACCGACCACGGGGTCCACCAGTGCAAGCAATTCTTACACAAGGCTGAGAGGCTAGATGAAATTCGTGTCGAGCAAGCTCACACAGCGCTCCACCGCTGGCGTGTGGGTTGCGCCACCACGCAAAGTCAGCTCTTGTATCGGCCTTTACTACTGGATTTTTGTTAGGAACCAGTAGCGAATGGGACTTGTTGAGCAGCCCTCACACTGTTATAGTGTTGAGCACAGGAACTTTGGCCATTCCATAGGAGGCCGAGCGGTGCAAACCGGAGAAGATCACCCGTGGTGGGAAAACCCTATTTCGGCCCTCATTACTGGATTCTTGGTAGTAACCCAGAACACTTCGAGCGCTACTCCAGACGAAATATGTGTTGCATATGTAATTCGTATTCGTTATCTGTTATTCAAATCAAAATGGACACTTTTCCAAACACTCGACACTTTTGAAATCAAACTGAATGCTTTCGAAGACAAAACGGACGTCTTCCATATAAAATGATGCACTTACTCAGAAGGTTGGAATAATTTTTGTGCAAGGAATTCTTTGTCTACTTTCTCTGAAACTTTTCAACTTATGCTCACACGGCTAAGTCATGAAAAAGGAGATTTGAGAAATTAGTTTCTGAAACCTTGTACTTCGCGACGGAGATTTGTGAAATTAGTTTTTGAAATCTTGTACCTCGCGCCTCCGCTGCGAATCTGGAAGCCCCCACACACTTCTGCGGCAACGCCGCGGCCCTGTCCTTAACCATAGGGCAGGGACGCAGGGACGCAGAGCTCGCCGCCAGCGGAGGGGCGGTCTTTATGTACGAATGGTCGTCGCGCCCGCGACGACGACTGTCGCGTGCGCGATGAGCTCCGCTGCGGTCGTGGAAGCTGTGCCTCATGACTTGCTGCAGACGCTAGGTTTGAGTTGTTGATATCCCTTTATGCTGTTGCAGGAGCTGGGAGAAAACATGCTCTGGTTCAGAAATTGAGTTCGAGTTATAAAACTAAGCAACGTTCTAATGCTCAATTTTATATGATGCTTCTTCAGGAAAAGCTGAAAATATGACACACTATCGCAGTGAAACTGAGTTTGTATACGCTTTCTAACACTTGATGTGCAAGTTTTGATGCAGGTCTAGATACCACTGGCCGCTGAAGTCACCCAATTGCGACGTCTTCTGCCGCGCTCGCCGCGCGAGTCGCCGCGTCCGCGGCGACCATTCGTACATAATGTCCCGCAGCCACTATTTCGCCGCCTCCAGCCTGCAGCAAAGGTTAGCCAGGGTACGAAATCTCGAAAACCCTTGAAAGCTGTTCTGTGCTCTCCTCGCACACAGTTCGGCAGGGGAGGGACTCGTTAAAATTGCCTTCATCCTGGAGTTCCCTCCCTTGCCAATATGAAGGCAAATTAGACGCGGATCTGTAATCGAAACGAGGAGATAAGACTACATCTACATCCTCTGTATGTAGCTAATCGCCGCGCCTGCACGCCAGGGCATGCTATGGTGACCGCCCTGTTGGGTTGGGCTCACTTCCCTACCGTAATCCATGCTGTTGACGGTGCCCACGGTGGAATGACCGGCGGATACACCACCATCGGGAGAGGTCATCGCCTGCCCCACCGTTTTCCACTCTTCTATTTGAATTTAGCCGCGCCCTGGTGAACGGATGTGCATATAAGGAGCAGATTCGAGCGACAAGGATCTCACACACGACTCCAGCAGCTCCACTGTTTGCCTCACCATTGATTTTGTGTTCACATAAACTTGCTATCTAAGTAGTGTTCCTCGTACCGCGGAATAGTCAACGGCCAGTCTCCACTTCGAAGAGACACTGAGAATACCATTAACTAATTGGGCGTTAATGGAACCATTGAACAGCCACACCCCTCTAGTCTTACTTAGATCTAACCAGATTCTCCTGATGTCGCGTCATATCGACGTGGCCATTTTCGATATCCACCGACACCATGGTCAGTCGATATGGAGGAGGGTCGTTGAGCGGTCGGTGGCGCTCTTCCACCGCCGCTACAGGAGAGCACTGGGAGACGGGAGCAGTTCCTGCACGAGCACCTTGGACGCACTACACCCTGGAGTCCCTTCTCTAGCCGAGTTGTGCGCTCGAAGAGCGCACAACCCATCTCCGATGTCCCCTCAGCGACGAAAGCATTCTTGGCACGAGCCGCCTGTTTGGCCCACACCCCGGAGTCCCTTCCCTAGCCGAGTTGTGCGCTCGAAGAGCGCACAACCCATCTCCGATGTCCCCCTCAGCGACGAAAGCATTCTTGGCACGAGCCGCCTGGATGGCCCACACCCCGGAGTCCCTTCCCTAGCCGAGTTGTGCGCTCGAAGAGCTCACAACCCATCTCCGATGTCCCCCTCAGCGACGAAAGCAGTCTCGGCACGGATTGATGTGCAAGTTTGCGTGGTACTCCAGCAGGAGCTGGCATATTGCCAGCGGAGCAAGTGGTTAGTTCTAATGGCTATCCACCCCTCTCCTCCCGGAAGACGGCCGCGAATGCGTGCTGGTAGGAGGCGCAGTCTATGCGTCTCTTAGGCATATGTTATACTTCGGTGACACTGTTGCCGGTGACGTCGGCGACAGTATTGAGCGGGTGTTACACAGTGCGTAGCAGCCCGCGCAACAATGTCGCAGACGTCGCCGAAGTATAATATAGGCCTTACCAGCGCGCACTATTACGCAAAGTCTTGGGCATTTCGAACTTAATCTTAAGTGCGTCTGGCCTACACAATGAGTTCCGATGGCTGTGAACAATCCAGCACTTTATCTTTCCCAGACAAAAGCCTAGCACCAATCCTCCGACCCCGGAAGGCCTGGTACCTTGACGGGAAACCCGAAACAATAACCTGCAGTCGGGTGCGCGCGACTGCCGGCACCTTCCCTGACTGCAATCCAAGCGCCCTAAAACAAGACAAACAGAAGCGAATTTGGAGAGGTCACTCACCTGTGCCTCATCAATCTTCGTCTTGAAATAGGTTCTCAGAGACTGTTCGTCTGTCGATCCCTGAGTGGTTAGTGGCGGAGCCACAACCGCACTTCCAGCAGGTGGGGCCATGGATGCTGAAATGCACTCGCTGACTCCCTATCACAATTAGGCCGCTATAGCTTGGACTCTGCATCGATGTGGAGCAAACGGCGGGAAGGGGAGGAAGGGCTCGGGCCCGAGGATGACAATGGTCGACTGGAGCGCGGGACCCCAGCAGGCGTCGCAGCGCGGCGTCGCTCGAGGGGCGCGGCGTTTCAGCGGAACGAGAGGGCATGAGGCGCGGTGAGAGCAGACGCACGCGACGCCGCGGACCACTGCTGTTCGCGCCCCACGGCGAAGCGCCGCCTTCGCCGCCTCAAAATCCGAAATTCTTATTTGCCGACGTTCCGCGCGTGACGCTGCCTTTGGGCTTCTCACCCTTTTTCGCTTGGTGGCTGCTTAGGGACTCCGCACACTGCATCATTATGACCGAACTGGTGCGACGAATAACGGTACCACTTCTTAGGGAAGACCCGCAGCCTCTCCTTCCTCTCGTTCGGGGTTTCGGTAAGGAGTTTCTTGGGGGACACGTGGGCTTCCGGGGGTCTGAGGGCGCTGGAATACGCGGTGAGCTGCGTCAGCGCCCTCATTCAGGAGGGAGTCGCCCTATCTGCCGCGCCTCCTCAGTCATTGCGTTCCGCCGGGACTCCTTACATATTCCTTCACCTCAGCACTCTTCCGCAGAACCTTCGTGTGGCTGTTACACCGGCGACAACTCCCTGTGCTGAGTGTACCGGCCACCGCTGCTCCGAGCGCGGTTCCCCCGTCCGGGAGAAGACCACCCTGACTGCTGACGTCATCACTTGTCCGGGCGATCGATACGGCGTCCTGCAGCGATCTCCGCGAGGGGAGGGGCGTCATTCGGTGTTGGCGCCCGGCCAGGCACGTGACTCCCGCCCGAACCACGTCTTCCTCCGCTCCGTCCCGGCGCGGTGCTCATCCGCAGCTCGTGCTCGCGGGCCGGACGGCGTCTCCCCCCTCACCTGACCTCCCCTTCTGGCGCGCGATCCTTCGGGGCGTGCCCGGCGTGTTTTCGAAAACTCTGCTGCGCTGCCTCCCAGCCGTTGTTGTTGTTGTTCGCCTGTCTATTAAAGCGTTGCTCTACTGATGAAGCCGATTGGTTTAGGCGTTGCTGCTCTCAACAATCTCTGACTAAGAACAATGGCTCGTACCAAGCAGACTGCTCGTAAATCCACAGGAGGAAAGGCCCCTCGTAAGCAGCTGGCCACCAAGGCTGCTCGCAAATCGGCGCCATCCACTGGTGGTGTGAAAAAGCCTCACCGTTACCGCCCGGGAACCGTTGCCCTGCGTGAGATCCGTCGTTACCAGAAATCAACTGAGCTGCTTATCCGCAAGCTGCCTTTCCAGGTACCTACTCGTTTAGTCACGTATCAAACATCTGCCACTGTTTTTTTTTTCAGCGTCTAGTCCGTGAGATAGCCCAAGACTTCAAGACTGATCTTCGTTTCCAATCGGCTGCTATCGGTGCGCTGCAGGTGAGATTCTTGTTCCGTACTGTTATATGACGGGGGGATTAGCAAGTGATATTCCATAATAGGCGCAGATCGGATTTCAGACGATGCTTGAATATGCTAACGAATGCAGTTCGTAGCGCGTCAGCGGAGCACAGTTTCGTGCAATCGCGTGGGGCGCGGAGGTTTCTGATACTAAAGTCTACTGTTAGCAAGGTCGTTCTGTGTCTTTGAACGCAAGTAGTGATTAAAAAGAGTAACGTGAAGTCACATAAATCGATAGCTCTTTTTAGAATCATGGGCGGTGCAGTTGAAGTTTGTAGGTAAGAGTGTTTTGTCCTCTCCTAACCAGAATTGCACGCCATATGGCTGCATTGAGTAAGGTGCTCCACCAATTTCAAGGGAGAGTGGCTCGAAATAGGAGTAGGAGGAGGAGAAGGTTGCAGGGCAAAGGAGAATCAGCTCGTTACTATATGGAGGAGGGAGGATTGTGCAAGGGGTCGTTCTCCCCCTCAAATCATCCTTTACGACTGCATCCCGAATTCGGAGCTGCTCGCCGCTACGAGCGGAAGGGCTGGTGTGTTCTGCGCGACAGTAGAGGGGAGCACAGAATTAGGCAAGGAAATGGACTTGGGGTGTGGTGAGTATACCGGACGAGAAGCAAGGGGGTCTGTGCTGACGATGTTTGCCCAAGCTGCTGGTGGGGTCGCATTTCTGATGCATTGTCTCCTTTCTCAAGTCAATGCCGATATTACGGACCTTGTCTTTCTTCCCGCTAGTATGTTTCAGATGAGGCAAGTAAGATCACTAGAGGGGGGGGGGGGTGATCTGTGTTGTGTCTTCTGTACCCCCTTTCTGTGAATTGTGAAGCTCCGGGCTACCCACCACTTGAGATACCCGAACGGTCGTCATCCTCGTCATGGCTCATTCGGTGCTATTGTACTTTTGGTACCCTAATTTTGTTCAAAATAGGTCTACTGGGGGTAATCTGCCATGGGAGGAACGAATATCATAGTTGTTTTTTGCGGAAATGCCTTATAAGTCCGTTATATTAAGTTCGAATTGCCCAAAGCCTTCCGAAATAGCGCGCGCTTGTAGGAGACGCAGAGACTCCGCCTCCTATCGATGCGCACTATTTCGCCGTCTCTAGTCTGCAGCAGAGGTTAGCCAGGGCATAAGCCTTGAAATCTCGAAAAGCCTTGAGAACCCTGTTGTGTGCTCTCCGCTCACGCGGAGGAGGGCACAGAATTGGGCAGGGGAAGGGACTCCGGAATGCGGGCCCACTAGCGCACCCGTGCTAAAATTGCCTTCATCCTGTTGTCCCTCCATTGCTAATAT